>PVLA01000047.1:641192-867101 GCA_004027455.1 Hydrochoerus hydrochaeris
TCCTCCTCCTCCTCCTTCTCCTCCTCTTGCTCCTCCTGCAGCTCTGCCTGCCCCTGCGCCCCTGTGCCCAGCACCTTCCCTTGGTCCCCACCCTGCCTGTGAGCTTCTTCAGCCCATGGAGCCTGTGTGGGTAGCTGAGAGACAAGGGGTGTAGGAGAGGTTTGCAAACAGATGCTCTCACAGAGACAAATGCAAGCTGCTAGTGAATTGAACTTGATGTCGAGGACTTTTAAAAAATACCCTGGAGGGAGGAAAGCTCTAAGATAGTATGCAGCACGGGGGTGAGAGGGTGCACTCCTTTCAGGGAACATCTCGGGCAGGGACGGTCCTGCGCGGACTCGGCTCTGATCTCCCCAATGCTCCCTCTAACTCTTTTCTGCCCTCTCTGCCCCCCAAAACTGCGACAGCGGCAGGAGTCGGGGCTGTGCTGGGGACGTGCACAGATTAGACTTTTCCCCCAGCCGGCCCGCACCCCAGCCCTGGCAGCCCCCGGCTCCGCGCCGCCGTTCCTGCCACGTTAGCAGCAGTAACTTTCCGTGCGCCCCAGCGGGGCGGAGCTGTGTCGTGTCCTCGCGGCCGCCAAGGCCTGGCGCCAGGGTCCCTGCAACCGGAAAGCCACGCGCTGGTCGCAGCCACAGCCTCACCCGGCTCAGGCAGGACCTGGAACTCCCAGCGCCTTCCAGCTGCAGCGCCCAGCGCACTGTCCCTTTGTCCTCCCCTACGACCGCGGCCACCTGCCAGCCCCCGCGACCCAGCAGCGGCTCCATGTGCGCCTGGCTCGTCCAAGGGTCACAACACAGGGCCGGTGGCCGCTCGCTCGCTGGCTTCTCCCTTTCCTGGGCAGCCGCGCTGTGGGCATTGCGGCGCTGTTTCACTTCGTTTCCCTGCAGAAATGCTTGCGTAGCGTTCGCTGCATGCTGGCACCATGTGAGCTGCTTTACCCGCGGACTCAAATCGTCCTGACAGCTCGTGAAGCCGCTTCGGAGCCTGTTTCAGTTTTTCAGATGAAGGAAATCTCAGTCACATGGCAGGACGAGATGCTCCCTGACTCTGTTGGCGCTAGGGCCCGCGGGGACTTTATCTCGTTTGGCATTTTCTTCCTTATTTTCACTGATGTTATTTTCAGTGCTACATTTCCCGCTTGCTTCTCCCTCTGACGGTTGTTTCATCCAGTGTCCTGGGTATCCCAGGGACATCAGAGAAGTCCAAAGCAGATTGTGTACCCTAAAAAGAGTAGCCTTGGGGTGGCAGATAAAGGATCTGTACTCAGCAGCCAAAACAGACTGTGTGGAAGGCCGGGACCTTTAGGAATTCAAAGAACCGGGAGAGTCTTACCCACAGGAGTGGCCAGGCAAGCCTCTGCAAAGGGCGCTAGAGGTCTTAGAAGTCAGATCAGCTGTGAGAAGTAAGCGGGAAGGACCAGGCTTGGGGACCCCGGCTCCCTGTCCCTGGAGCCCCTAAATGCCTGTGAGACTTCTGTCCACCATCTGCACAGTGCCTGTGGCTGATGACCTTTGAAGCTCTACCATCAGGGGCAGTTTGGTGGTTCTGCCAACTTCTGTACCAGAGAAGAGGCCAAGATGGATCATCCTGGTGCTGTAATCTTTATGATTCACTATGGTAAAGAAGTGATACCGAAAAGTGGGGTGGGGGGTGACGTCTGCACACTTCCAGCTGGTGTGCACATGTACTTTGGTGCTGTGACAGCCAGGAAGATAGAAAGCTGGTAATGTGTTTAATGAATGATCCAGGGCAACTAGTGAGTTTTTTCACTCACCTTTTATTCTCACGCCAAAAGTGAATAAATACATAAAAATTAGCAAAAATAAAATAAAATAAAATAAGCCCTGCCTGATTACAATTAGACCTCCCCTGCCAAAATAGTTATTGTGGTATAATATCTGTCACCATAGATAGCCATATTTACAGTGCCAAGATATTTCATTCCACAGCTGATCAAGCGAAGCTGTGATGGCTACTGACACTGCAGAAAGCTAAATTCAAGCCCCAGTGGTAGGAAGAGTCAGACTTCAAAGCAAGATTGTCTACTGAAGAACATGTGTCAGTTTCATAGTCGTTTTATTACCCTAATCATGCTTTAAATCAAAGTAACCAGGACGGTGTGTTGAATTGTGGAGTGTACTTTTTCCTTACGAAACATTATGGCAAGCAGCTTAGGTCCAACAGGATTGCAATTAGTTTAGGGAACCACAAGAAGGGGTGGCCCGTGTAGGATGCATTAGTAGGACTGCCTTTGCCAGGAACATGTTTTTAACCTTTGGTGCAGCTCCTGGGGGAGAAAGCTCCACTGCTTCTTGGAATAGAGGCCACACCCTTTTAAGCTGTGCACCTCCAGGTATGTGTCAACAGGAGGTGTTGAGACAGACCCAGGAAAAGCCCACAAGCTTCCAACTCAGCAGATTAGCAAGAGTTGGAGAAATGACAAGACAGGAGAAATTCCAAAGAGTCTGTCCCTGCTCACCGCACAAAAACATTGGGAAGGGACATCTGGCCAGTTACTAGGGGGAATGAGAAAGTAAACCTTAACAGGTAAGAGGTTATACTGAAAAGCTAAAATTATTTTCTCCTGGCTTGAAATGAGGAAATAAATCATTTTTCTTTTTATCCCCCGAGCAGAGAGGACATATTACTTAGATATTCCAATTCTCATAGAGCTTTTAGAAAATAAATACATGACAAAAGTTGTGTTGACACATTTTGTTTATTTTTTTTGTGTGTTGGGGGTGTTTGATTTTTCTTTTTGTTGTTGTTGTTGTTTTGTTTTGTTTTTTGAGACAGGGTCTGGCTATGCAGTTTAGGCTGATCTTGAATTCACTGTGTAGCTGAGGCTGGCTTTGAACTCTCAGTAATCCTCCTGCCTCAGCCTCCTGAGTGCTGGCCTTACAGATGTATCAACGTATTTTATAGTGAACTAAAGTTGGGTAGGGTCAAATACAACTTCAAACAGGTACCCTGCTTGCAAATACTTTAATCCAGTCAATAATGGATGCACTTATTGAGCACTGCTGTGTACTAGTATGGCCTCATGATCGTGTGCATACATGTGCGTGTGTGTAAGGGGCCTGTGTCACTGTACTAATGTGTTTACAGGGAACTGTGTGGGGAGGTGGGGACCAGCAGTGAGAGGAATGTAGCAGAGATGGTTTCTTGGCCTTGGTCAAAGTTGATAGAAACTTGAATGCCGGTACCCATGCATTGCTGTGCCATTGTTCCTCAGGGCGATGTCACTGCCAGATTCTTGGAGTCTCCAACTGCTTCTCCTTCACCAACGTCAACATCAGAGGGTAAGACCAGCCAAGCTAGCTGTCAGTGACCATCAGAAGAAAGATTGCACTGTAGCATTGCAAGGAAGGTCTGTTTACAGTTTATCTGTAGCCAATCCTAGTCCTTTCTCTTTGATAAATAAAAACTGCCCTGAGGTACAAGCCCCATCCTCTTAATTATGGCTCCATGGCTTTACAAAACCAGTTAGGCACAGCCGACCTTCTCTCCAGCAAACAAGCTTTTCGAGCATGACTCGTCCCCCAGCTGCCTGCCGTGTACACGGGGCATCCTAGACCCCAGCCTCTGACATGGACCTACCAAAACTTAGGCATAGCGACTGTTGTCAAGGACCAAGGGCAGGTGACTTCCTATGCATCCTCAGGCAAATCTATGCATTGCTAGGCTTGTCATAACGAAGACCGAATCGTGAGGAACAGCAGGGTTTTAGGGTTGCCTGTGCTGGCGTGGGCGTGCGTGTGTGGTGTGTTTGCTTTATTCCTTCATCCTTTCTGATTGGTACTGTCTGTCATCCTCCCATCCTCCGTGCCGTGAAACTGCGACAGGCCCGGAAGCTGCTGTGCAGGCCTTGGCTCTGCAGGAGTCTGAGGCTGGACATTCTTTGGCAAGGCTGCTCACTGTTACAATTCCACCTCTTGCCTTCCTCCCTCGGACCTTGCTGCCCCGCTGCACTCAGCACAGAGCTCATCCTTGGCTCTCAAATTCCCAAGGCAAAAGTAAAGACCTCGGTTTTTGCTGGCACCAGGTCTCCTTTATTGCCTCCATTAGTGGACAAGTACATAGTGAGCACCCACTGGGTTCCCTGCCCTGCATAACTTATTTCTTCATTCAGCAAATCTAAGCAATAAAATTAGCACCTACTGTGTGCGGGCACGGCAGTGGGCCTGCGACGATCACGCTGGGACTGTGACATTCTGTCCCAACATACTCACTAGCAAAGCATGTATAACCTCTGCCTGTGGGAAGTTATGCTAGGAGAGAAGGGAGACCAAGGAGTGAGGCTCCCACCTTGTTATGGGCCATTTTGTTTTGGGGAGAAGTTGTGTGCTGTGGAGTCCTCCTGCATTGTAGCTAAAACTGCATGGTGGTAGATTGTCTGCCTGAGTGTTACCTCTGAGGAGATTACAGCTGCTCTTGGGAGGTGGCAGGAGAACTGGGAAATTATGGAAATGTTCATTGGTCCTGTTTTCTGATGCAGTCTGTCTGTCCCAGGAAAAGTAGGTCCATCATGTCTTCTTTATTTTCCCTGAGACCTCCTCGAGTTACTCAGAGTGGTATTTGGCGCTCTCTGAGGACAAAGGGGCTTTTTGCCACGTCTCTGTGGCGACTCTGAGCCTCTCAGTCAGGCCGAATGTGGACATAGCCTAGCCAGTGGATGGAGCCAGGATCCTTTTTATTCGTGAGATTATTGGGGAGAAATGGGTTTATTCTGACCTAACAAACTTCTTTTCCCACCTTGTGGTTCTGAGGGGCACATATTTGGGATCAGAATTCCCCGAACACTGTCTCCCTTGGGATTCCTCACACCTTCCCCTCCTCTCAGTTGCATGTTTACTTCTCTTCCAGATGCTCGGTTCCCTTCTGAAGCTTTACAAGGCGGATAAGAAGGGACATTCTCTAACTCTGAGGTTTTCGAAGATACCAGTCAAACAGTAATCACAAGTACAGATTGCTGGTTCCTCAGCAATCGACCACTGCCACCATCCACCTGGCACAGGCGGGGGCACTATAGGCACTAGCATGACACACCCGCCCCGAGGACTTGTCACAGTGCCACCCTAGGGTAACGCACACCCTTCCAGGATTTGATCCGCACTTTCATGGAATTGTCTAGCACCATACATTCACAGGTTCTCAAATGTGCCTTGCCTAGTTGACACCCAGACGGGTTCTTCTGCACGCACACGTGTGTACGTGCTTACCTTAAATAGAATGGAGTGGCTCGGGTGCATGAGCAAATGTATACTTCTAAAAGTTTATGTATTTTCTAATCTTCTTCCCATGAGTTTTGTAAGAACTTGCCAGAGGTGTACTGGCTTCTCCCAGAGCCAGGGCCCTTTTGTAGGGGAATTAAACACCAATGACACGTGGCCCGTGAGGGTGGTGGTCACGGCTGCCCACATGTGCAAGAGCAGGCACACACAGTGGACAGCGAGTGGGTGGTGGACAGTGAGGTAGCAGTCTCCGTCCACACGCTCTGAGCTTGTCAGCTGTCCCTGCCGGCAGGGCTCCATCAGTCATCCGTCGCTCATTAACAGGAGGATTTGTCAGCTGGAGAACTGGTTGCCATGTGTTGATTGTTAGGAGTTCAGGACAAACAGGTTTCAAGCAATGTACAGAGGTTTTTTTGGCAGACAGAAAACATAAACAGTTTCCTTACGAGCTGGGCTGGCAGGGAGCAGCTTCTCTGGACCTTGGCTATCTTGTGCTCACATTCTTTCTCCACCCACCAGAGATTGCTTATTGGAGGTTGTACTGGGCAAACTCAAATCCCATGATTAGCCTTTTCCTGCTTGGCTGCTGCTGCAGCCAAGAACAGAGTTACCTGCCTTGGGAGCTCCTGATAAGCTCTCTGAGCCCCGTCCCCAGTGACTAGGGAGGATCTCCTCCCCTCCTCCGCACTTTACACATGTTGCAAGGTGAGGTTTAGAGATATTCTTTTCTATTACCAGCTTCCCAGATGAGCTAGACTCAGAACAAGTCAGGATTTAGCAGTTCAGTCTCAGGGGCTCTGTAGAGAGCAGATGCCACCCTGTGCTCCTCTAGCTGAATTCTCTGACCCCAAGCGTGGCAAACACAGGGTGTCACCAGACTCAAAACATGGGAATCTGAGCCCTCGGCTCAGCCCAGCGAGGCCCAGGAGAGCACTTGAGGACTTACATGGAGGGCAGCACCAGCTAATCCCCAGCGCTGTTCTCAGAGGCAGTGACAGGGGTGGGGTGGGGGGTCTGTTCTTGTCCCTCTTGAGCTGTAAGCCTGGCTGATACTGTAATGACTTTCTTATTATCTTATTTCTTATTATCTTGGAATGGAAGTTCTTATCATTCCTGTCCTTGTTGGAAGAAGAGGCACATTATTTGGGTTCTGACTGTGCTCTAGACAGTTTACATGTATGTGTGTGTAATTTTGCTTAAACCTTGTGATAGCAGTGAATATCAAGTATCCCATTTCTTTCATTGAGAAAGCTGAGTTTCAGAGGTTTGGCCCCTGGGGCTGAACCCGTGCAGCACAGACAGCAAAGGAGTGGCAGAACCTCACTTTGTTACATCTTGCCATGCCAGGGTGCTCCCCCCAGCACGTGCGCATGCACACACACACACACACATGCACGCATGAAGATTGCAGAACCAGCAATGGTAACTGCGTTTTATCTTTTCTCCCATATTAGGGATCAAACCCCAGGCTCATGCTTGCTAGACAAAGCATTCTACCCCTGAGCTCAGAAGCTGTGTGTTATAAGCCAGATGGTTGGTAGCCAGTCTCCCAAACTCTTGAGTGCTTTCCTTGGGGCCTTCTCATTACTGAATTCTGTAGATTCCTCTTTTCTTAAAAGGAAACCTCACTCCTCATTGCTCTTCACTGCTCAAGCAGACCCCTAAGAAGTAGCATGTTTATAGTTCGCTCATCTTCCTTCTGAAACTTTCCACCTCCTGTTTATCCCATTATCTCCCCCTCCACCTGTCTGCTGTCCACCTACTCCAAGTCCGCTTTGGTCAGCAGATGCTCATTCCCTGCAGCTCTCCTGCCTTTCTCCCCCCCACTTGACACTGCATCCCCTCAGTGCCACTGGGAGAGAAGGATCTCATGAACCCAAACTCTGCCTTCTGTTGCTGGGATGTTTATCTTCTGAACCAAGCAGCCCCATCCACCTAATCACAATCTCCAATCCCAGAATTCCCCTTTTTTCACCTAAACATCTAAACCTCATTTTGATAATAAAGCAAATGATTTTGAAGGAAGAAAAAAAGCACCTATTGTTCTCACTAACCTACCAACAATATTTCCAGTTTGCCTTTTCCATCATTGTCCCGTGTCACTTTCATGTTTTTGTGTTAATGTACAGATCTAGTGTTGTCATTTATTCATGACTTGTTTGTCTAAAAGAAAGGCAAAGGCCGCAGGGTGGGCTAGCACCTTATCGGCCCCCAGTATCTTCCCAGGAGTGACCTCTGCAGATTCTGAGGGGACCCCTTCACTAAACAGTAAGGGAACTGTCACTTTTCCACCTGCCCCTGCAACCCTAATCCTAGCATGAGAACCAGACACCAAACTGGACATTTTATGACTACTCTGCTCTCTCATATGGTTCTAACTGGTAGGATTTTTCGGAGAGATCAGGATGAGATGTGCCTGGCACTCTCCTGGGCAGTTTCCAGAGATGTCATCTCGAAATCCTACGATGATCTTCATTTACAAATAGGGAAACCAAGGTGCAGAAGGGCTAAGCTTTTTGCCCACGTGGCAAGGGAAAAGATAAGATTTAACACTTAGTCTGACTCCACATTTTGTTTCCATTTGCCACCGTTCTCAGAAAATCCTTTGCTGAATAAGGCCTAGCTCCCGTGTCACTTCGAAGTCTGCTAGAGGAAATGCAAGAAAAGGAAATCAAGATGATATTACGGTCTCCTTACCCAGAGATATGAAGCAAATGTGAATTTATTCAACTAGCATGAGAGCGGTGCTTGCAGTAATACACGTTAGCAGGAGGCCTATTACTCATAATTGATTTTACTAGTATTTTAGCTTCTGACCTGTTTCTCTTAATTGAATTGAAATGACTTATGCAACACATTTGTTGTACTGATTTTGGAAAAATACAATCACCTTAACTTACAGGTTTAAACCAGAATTTTAAAAAGTAATTTCTGAATGGCGGTCTAAAGATAAGTAAAACACACTGAGTTCTCTTCTCTAGGAAATGGCTACAAAATTGCTGTTATTTTGTGTTTTTTTTTTTTTGGTGTGGGAGGCATTTCGTAGGATGTTTGGGGAGGTCACCCTGAACAAAAATAAAATCTGTCCATTAAATCCTTCAGAAGAATCACAGATGGAGTCACGAGGGACAGTGAAGAGGATGACTCTGCCCTGTAGTTTAACTTAGTTGAAATTAGTAGCTCCAAAGCCCTTAATGTATAAATTAATTTTGTGTTTGCAGAAAATACTTTGCCACTAGGGATGGGGTTGCATGGGGAGGGGAGAGAGGTTCTTATAAATGCAGATGGTCTCTGCTCTCACCTTCTGGGTTATTCCACAAAGCTCAGAGCACATCAGCCTGCTGGTTTTGCTCATATTGGGCCCAGAAATACCCCAAGGATGACAATTCAGGGACATGCTAGGGGACTGTCTTCCAGAAGAGGTAAAAATTATGACTCTAAATTCAGGCTTCGACTGGGCTGACTTCCACCAGTTTCTGCCCCAGGTTAGTTAAAGCTTGGAGGAACATTCCAGAATTAAGGGAGGTTCCTTTTCGTTTTTCAAGTTGGCAGGTCTCGTCTTGGCAAAGAAACAGAATCAGTATACCAGCTTTAATGAACTGAGGGTGACTGGGATTTGGGTGAGAGCAGAGGGAGGGAAAAGGGAAACAGAAAAGAAAACCGGCATTTTGAGAACTTGGGAGGAATCAGTCTTACTGACCAGCAGTGGTCCAAGGTGGACATCTGGTGTGTGTTAGTCTCCAGCATGTGTTTCTTAGTAAATGATCTCAGACCTTCGGTGATAACATCCAAGGGAAAAGGAGAAAAGGGGTTGGAGGGAACACTTTTCTGGGTTCCTTCTCCCCGTGCCCAACAAGGGAAGAGCCGACAGAAGCCCTGCCTAGTCTAACTTGAGGCCACCCATTGGCTGCTAAGACTAGGATGAAACATCAGCACCTTTAATGTAGGGCTGAAAAACGGAATGCCAGGAAGTTAAAAGGACTTAGGGGAAAATGTCCTTTGGCCTTCCGCTGCGTGACGGGATTCTGAAGTGGCAGCTAGCGAGAGGAGTAGACTCAGTTAGTCCAGTCAGAGGAAAAAAGCAGTAAAACCAGAGGACCAACATCAGTAATATCTTTGAGTGCAGTGATGAAAGAGCTAGGATGGCTGTACCAGAAAGGCGGGTCTGTGAGTCGGTTCCCAAGGCAGTTCTGCCTCTCCCCAGCGCTCCAGGGAAGCCCGCCCAACCTGCTGGATGGTGCTGACTGCAGACCCACTGGGTGCTCTGGCTTCTCGGACCATGTGTGCAAACCAGACTCCATCCTTATTCTTTTTCTTGTTCTTCTTTTTTTTTTTTTTAAGATTCCTTTGGAGGTGGAGACAGATGGTGATTTTGTTTTCTACTAGGACAAAGACAAAGAAAACGCAGAATGGAATCAGGCAAACAGTGTATTTTTATATTGACAGGAATCCAGCAGCACCCAGGCCCAGAAGACTTGAGCAGAGTTAAAAGCAAGCAAGGCTCATGGAAGCCTTTCCCCTCCCACGCGTGTCCTGCCGCTGATTGAGAGCAGGAACGCGGTGGGACATAGAATGACCAACACTGAGGGACAGAAGGAATCCAAACAAAGTTCCTGTCACCCCTGCCATGTGGACTTTCTTGGAGATCTTTGGAGATCTGAGCAATTGGACCCATTCAAGAGAATGGAATTTTCCATTCCCCACTGTCTATGTAATAATACCCAGCCCAGCAGGGTGAAGATAATTGTGTGGGAAGAGAATTTTTATTTATCTCTGAATGCAAATTTCCCCTGCTTGTTTCTCCTTAGAAATCCTTCCTTCCTCCCTTTTGTCTGTAATTTGGTTCAGGTTACCCGGCTGTAAACTTTAGTTTTCATGCCTTCTTCGCTTTCTCTACTACAAACTTCTGATCATCTTCTGATTTTTTCCACCTTACATGAACCGAAACATTCCCATTCCTATCAATAGTTACTTGCATCCAAAAGTGAATTTTTTAAAAAATCTGTTTTATCCCCACTATGCAATTTATCTACATTGTACTTGAATGAAATTCACGGTTTTGATTTGACTGGTAGCCCTGGATTGAACACAGTTCCAGAGTCTCTCTGATTCTTCAACTTTTTATTTCCCTCTCCCTCCTTCCTTCCCTCCTTCCCTCCCTCTTTTTCCCTGGGTGCTGTTGGTCAATTGTGTGTTACCATCATTGCCTACTTAGTAACAGCGATAGGAAATGAACCTTGAAATTGATAGCCCATCATATTTTTTATTCCACTGGTCTCTTACAAAACCACCAGTGATTTATTTCATCTCACTTATTGTCACTCAGTCCCACATTTTCCACCTCCTTATCGTGATATCCTTTGTGCTGTGGTTCCTGCCTTGGCCTGCTTCCTGCTGAATTTAACTGCAACCCAGACAAAACCAAAGAGCACAGCTCTCTCCAAGTTCACGCGGAAGGTCACCCCTGGTGAGATGGACATTGCAGATGTGCTAGAAAGATGAGAGGCCGCTTTGATCAGCCCGGCGTCTGTTCTTCGCTCCTGGTCCTCAGAGCGGAAGATCCGATGATTTGCCGTTGCCTTGCGTTATTTAAGACCTTTGACAAACATCTCCCATCAAAATGCTCCACAGATCCCAACCCGTGAATGTGTGTGTGTGTGTGCATGCGCACGTGGGTGTGTGTGTGTGTGTTCGTGTGCGTGCGTTTCACAGGGAACTTCAGAATGATTGAGATGTTCAAAAGGACGCGGGCAAGTGTGCTCTTTGTGGGGCTTCCGTTCCCTCAGGTTGCCCTTCCTTAAGATCTCCTGGTGGCCCTTCTGTTCTGTTTGATGGTGATGTCTGTTCATGCCAGATTGTGTTACATCTCTTGAGCAGCTTCAAACAGCTCTGTGGAGCTGCAATTTTAGCATTTGGGTGCTGATCACATCAGTCCTGGACTTTTGTTATTTTTCACCCCTTGACGGTTTCCCTCCGTTCTTCTGTTTTCGCTGGCTCCTGTTTCATCCCCACAGTCTGCTCTCCATGGTGTTATCTATTCATTGGAGGGAGTCTGGCCACCGAGCCTCTGAAGATGGGGCCATGCCCTCCCTGGCTGCCCCCATGGGCAGCCCACAATTTGTGATTTGTGCATTTCATCAGCCACTGCGGAGACTGCTCTTGGGCAGCCACTTTGGCGCTGGGATAAGGATTAGTGTAACACCATTTCATTTTTATCAGCCTCTTTTGGGTCTTCTTGCTGTGGGTTGAGATGCAGCAGTTTCTGTCGTGGCTGGTATTTTTATAAATGGCTTTGTCCCTGACCACTGCAAGCTATGCATAGCAGGTCAATTCATTTCCATCTTAGGGACCTTCCACCAAGACATATGTGCTCCCCCTTCCCAGGTGTGACCAAAGGCCCAGAATGCTGGGCAGGAGTCACACCTGGACCACTTTATTCCCTGGACTTCCTCTGTCTCTCCCTGAGACTTCACATGGAAAGCTACCACATTTTTGTTCCCTCTGCACCCCTGCCATAAATTTGGCATGTTCTCTTTTGGATTCTCTTATGAGCACATCTTTGTGATATAGAATAAAGATATTCATAGTAGAGAGTTAACATTTGCAGATATCACATCTTAATCCTTTGTCCTACCCCTTTTCCTTTGCTGCTTTGCTTAAATATTTCAGGTGTTTTATTTTAAAAGCTCTACTGCCAAGTAGTCTTTCCAAAGGCAAGAGAACCTATTATGATTCTTTTGTAAACTAATTCAGTATTTTATAGCAAGCAGAAGATGTGAAAAGCAAAGGTCTGAGGCCCAGAGAGGCCAAATGAATGTCCCTTAAATATGGAAAGAGATTGATTTTAGACTTAATCTTAGGAACCCTTCTTTCTATGTTGTAAACATACATGATGTTGCCTCATCTGAGTGAATAAAAACATATATTGAAAGGTACTGTAAAGTTTTAATAAATTAATGAAAAAACAAAGCCACCAAAAAAAGAGACATAGTTTCAGAATATACTCCTCCTCCTTTTTTTTTTTTTTTTTTTTGTACCGGGGATTGAACTCACAACCTTGCGCTTGCTAGGCAGGCGCTTAAGAATATACTCTTCCTGTCTGAGGCCAGTCAGGATGATGGAGCCCAGGGCCCTCCTGTAAAACCTGCCATGTGTCTCTGTCACTCGGAAAGGTCTGGAGCTGGAAAGCAATCCTCACACTGCCAGGCGTGGTTGAAGCTGCCTGGCAGTAGGAAGCCCTGATTTTGGTACACTGCAAGGAGGCCTGACTAATTAAAACTTAATTGGTGATTTATCAGTGGTGTGTTGCTGAAGAATCCTGTAAATCATCTCTTGTGGTGAGAATGAACCGATCATGTAAAAACATAGGAATGGAAAGAAGATCTAATTAGTGACAAAATATCTCCTAAAGAAACAGAACACAGCCTTGCCTCTCGCTTTCAGAAGTCATCCTGAGGTGCTCTTCCCTTCTGCTGGCCAACCCAAGTTCCTACACACACAAATTCTTAAGGAACAGGAAATTGGGTTTGCAGTACCTCATGGGTGGTCATGAGCAGGGCACACTGCACTGAGAGGCAGAGACCTGGGTTCGAATCCCAGACCCTGCATCAGTGACCTCAACCTGGTTGAACCCAAGGCTGCAGCACTGCAGGCACAGGTACCCACACGTGGCAGAGTGGCCACCTGCCTGCCTCTTCTGATCACCACCTTTAACTGTGTCCTCATGAACAACGACATAATGATAGTAACAGAATCACAAGATGGCATAGCTGCAATGCAGAGTTACATTCTGGAGCATGAGCAGTATGCAGAGGGAGACAGCAGAGAGCCAAGAGTGCCCGCACTCCTGGTCCAGGGCGTCCTCGGCGATGCCTTTCCCCGGCTCCTGGCATGGTCACATCACATGACAGGTGGGGAGGTAGCAGTTCCCATGGCTCCAGCACACTAACCAGCTTTCCTACATGTGTTGCAGCTGCCCTGGAAACAGGTGAGCAGCTTGGTTGTTGCAGCCATGAAGAAGGTATCGTGTGTGTGTGTTTGTGTGTGTGTGTGTGTGTGTGTGTGTGTGTGTGAGAGAGAGAGAGAGAGAGAGAGAGAGAGAGAGAGAGAGAGAGAGCATCCTTCAAAATCTTTCACTTCAGCTGCACAGCACAGAAACAAACCACACCGTGCTTATGTTTTGCTCATTCACCTTTCTCCCATCGAACTCCCTGTAACTGCTCACCTGTCCCTCTGTAGAATTCTGGTGGGTTAAACATTGTTACGAAAGCAGCGACTACAACAAAGATCTTAATAGAATGACATAAATTTACCCCCCGTATGCTCATAACTCAAGTAAACATTTACAAAAAGCAGGCTGGCTTTCAATAGAAAAGAAGGAAGGGTGTTTCAACCATTCTCTCTTTATCACTGTTGGCTAATATTAGAATTGAATGAAATACCTGTCTGTGCACAAGTATCCCACGAGGGGAAGCTTTTTACTTTTGCAATAGGCTTCAAAGCTAGCTAAGTGCCTGACCGTAGGGCCTTCAGTAATTAGGGTTATTGTTTGAGGTTGGTTTGCAAAGGCTGAATTCACGGGTATTACCCAAACATGAGATATCCCACATAAATAAATATTTTGGCAATTTGTAAGTGCCTAAATTCCTCTACTTGGCGGGGCGCAGCGTGTGTAAGTAAGGCTCATGTGTATCTTTTTGTCCATAGGTTAATCCATTCTTAAGGATTCCAGGCCATTATAAACATTAGTTACCATGGAGTGTGCAGAATGCCATCACTCAGGGTGGCCTCAAGGCCATATTGGCGTGGCTGGCTGTTTGCTCTACGCTAACAGGGCTCATTTTGTCATATTCCTTCAGTTCATATGTTTAACTTTTCCTCTCTTTATGTCTTTCTTTTATATTTATTGCTTCTCTTTGTTCCTAGGGGGAGAATTCTCTTCTCCCTTCAGCTGTGCTTTTTTTTTTTACTCTTCTAATATTTTCTATATCCTGGACCTCCATCTATGAAAGTTATGAGAATATGTCTCATATTTTAAAAAAAAAGTAGTCACAGAGCACATGCCAGAAAGATGCACCTCAATCACATATGTTGAACTGTAGTTCTAAGAATTTGCTCTTATCTTTGTTGATCTTTGTATCACTGTGGATCTTTGTGTCTCTGCTTTTGTTCTTCTTTGGTTTATTTTTGTTTTCTTCTATGTTCTACTTCAGAAGGCTTTCAAGTAAGAGATCTCTAAATATAAAAAGTTATAGAGCAATTATATACTTCTTCTGACAGCAATTTGGATTTCATATTACTTTTGATTATCACTTGCTTTACCTGTGGATATACTGAAAACTGTGAACTTCTTTTAATCTTAATGACAATTACTGGCACATAAACAAGAGTATGGCTGCTCTTTTAACTTCCTTTTTCAAACACCTCCCTCAGTGCCTCACCCAAAGTCTGCTCCCTAGAAAATATCTGAGGATTAACTAAGATTTTAAAAATTATTGCACACCAGCTACATACAAATAAAACTTTCTAAGAACTATACTTGCCTTTCATGTTCTGGAAGATGCTTCTATGTTTTTTTCACACTTTGGTTTTAAAAAGAAATCAAGAAAGACCAAGTTGAGCATAAATAACAAAAGAAAATTTGTAAAGAGCTGAAAATAGAGCTCTTCATAGATATGAATTCTAAGCACATAGCAGCTTTCCTATGGGATTATTTTGTTGATGGAAGAATTTGTAACTCATAATTAGGAACCCTTTCATTCATTCATTCGTTCCAACAATAGCATTTATTTAATGCCTGCTGGGTCCCACCAGGGATGTACAGGCAGCTAAGACACAATCTCAGGAAACAGACACTTTGGCCAGAATTTGAAGCTTGGTATGAGTCAGAGCCTAGCTGCCATATGTTAGAAGCATTCTCTCAGTTAAAACTGAAAGCTTTAAAGTGAAGCATAACATGTTATTTTTTGAATTAGCCTTGTTTCTATTAGAAAGATCCCAAATATTTCATGTTCTGGGAGGAGCTCTGGAGAAGTGGTGTCATAATGTTTTCCTGCTCACTGACAAGTTGTTCAGTAAGCCTTGTCCAAAATCATTTAAAATCACCTGGAAAGAACCAGAAGCATTGTGTCTTGGTGGTGTACAGTCAGAACACGGCTGTTGGCAAAGGATGTTTGGAACCCTTCGTTTCATTCAGACCTGGTGGGAGGTTCCCTGTGAGAACTTTCTTTACTAAAACATGCCGTCTCCAGAAATCTTAATGTGAATGGAAGTTAAGAAACAATGAAAGCTTCATACAGGATAATCATTATTGATTCTATAGTATTACCGATCTGCTTTGTAACCAAATACACACACTTAACATTGCTCCCTCCCTGTCATTAGCCTGATTTGTCAGTGACTCATCACACTCTGCATCTATGAAAGACCAGCAATCTTAAGTGGTGTCACTTTACCATATCTGATCATCATACTTTTGCAAGATAATCACTTGTATAAATTGGGAGTGAAGTAACCATTGCTTTGTTTATGTAGCTTCTTTTCCACTGTATTTTAGCATTTAGACTATTTTGTTAGCCTTAGTTACACCCAGGAAGATTAGATAATTTTATGGAAACTATTGATTTTTATTGCCTTGAAGAATACAATTGGCTTTTGTTTCCTTAAGGAACACAATAAATTTTATGAGAAAGTATTTCAGGCTAAATCATGATATACTTATCAATTAAATTTGTTTTTTAGGAATGTTTGAAAAAGACAAAATCTTGAAGAATCACTTTTAAATGTTCAGCAATTATTTTTGAAATGAATAGATCAGTTCTTATGATAACATAGTCTGTTTCTGAAGGTTGTAGCTAGCTTGACAAAGTAAGAAAATGCTTACTTCTAAACTGAAAAACTTTTTTAGTACATAGGACCATGTATAGAGAGTTGGTATTATCTGCATGGCTGAAGTAATTCATTATTCACACTGCTGATCAGTGTTGCTCGTATAATTATAAACCATCATAAGGCAGTGATAATTAGATATCAACAATGTGCCAGATACTGATGGTTTCCATATTTATTGTCCTTTTTTTTTTTTTTTTTTTGGTACCAGGGATCAAACTCATGACCTCATGCTTACCAGGCAAGCACTTGAGCCACTGAGCTAAATCCCCAGCTGCTTTATTGTCAAATTTTAAGGTCCTAAAAATATCTTTAAAGTTAGATGGGTTTTTGTTTGCTTTTTTTTTTAAGCTTTCTAGGTGAAGAAACTGAATCCTATGGCATGTAAGTGACTCGTCACCAGTCACAGATGGCCAACAAGTGTTAGAACTGAAATAGGAACCTAGATTTCCCAACTCCAATTCCAACACTCTTTCCGTGATTTATGCGGCTTTGGGGGAAGTATTCACTTACTTGGTACATATTCTTGCAACATCACGCTGGTATGCCTTAGCAGTGTGAGACAGACAGCGTGTTTCCTGACCCTAGAGTCAAGAGTTTAGTAAAGAAGAGAGAGGAGATAACAAATGATTACAAAAATCAGGGTGAAGCATCAGATTTAGGAAAGGAAAGAATGCTAACAGCACACAGATCTTACCTAATGGAGGCTTCGGCCCTGGCCAAGACCTCCTGAAGGCAGTGACATTTAATCTGAGATCAGAGGATGGCAAAAATAAATGGGCATCGTCCATCCTCATTACAGGAGAAGTCTGCATGTATGGATTTGCATCTCTCACATGGATTGGTCCCCTCAAATCGGCTGGGCCGTGGGGCCCTGGCTGATGAGCGCATGCGCAGAGCATCCCGGTGCCGCCGCCCAAGGTGGCGCTCTGCTTTATTTCCCCTCCTACTGTAACAAGTGGCCTTTCCAATGTTTGCTTAGTCTATCTCTTGTGCATTCTGTGCATTTCTTTGCTGTTTTAAACGACTCCCAAGCATCAGCTTTGCAGAAGAGCTGTGTTGCATTTCTGCAACATGCCAGTTCTGCTCCCCAGCCCCGTGAGTCCCTGAATTGGGCCGTTGCCCATCAGCTCCATGTCCATGAATCAACGAAACACGTTAAATAAGGTGTCTCTAAACAGAAGCGCATCAAATAGGGGTATGCGCCGATCAGTGGCTCCTCCTGGAGCAGCGATTCTGTGTTTGCTGATTGACTGTGTGACTCCTTACACTGTTGAACTTCACCACAGCAGAGTGTTGCCAGAGCTGATAGTGGGACAGGTAACCATGGGACAGCGTCAAGGCCTGGTGAGGGTGGAACAGCTGGGACGCAGATGCGTTGCTGGCAGGAATGCAGAGTTCCCTGACCACTCTGGAAAGCCTTCTGCCTGCCTTCTAATGAGATGCATACATCTGCCTTTGTGAGCTAGCGGTCCACTGCAAAGTACTGACCCGCAGAGAATGAAACCAGACTCACACAAAAACCTGTAGATGAATGTCTAGAAACTTTATTTGCAGCCGCCAAGAAAATGGAAACAACTATCCTTCAACTGGGGGATGAGTAACCTAACCGAGCAATAAAATAGACTATCACTGAGCGATAAAAAGGAACAGATTCCTGATCCATGTGTCAGTATGGGGTGAATCTCAGAGGCATTGGGCTGTGTGGGAGAATCCAGAGTGTAATAACTATTCCGGTGAAATGCACCATTTTGAAGGTAAAACAGTAGAACTAGAAAAGAGATCTCAATTTGTCAAAGTTTGGGATAAAGGGAAAAGCATCCAACAGAGGAAAATATCAGGGAACAGGTGTGTTGATTGCTTTGGTTGTCAAAACTCAGACTAGTATTCACTGAAAAGGGTGAATTTTACTGTATGTAAATTATGTTTTAATAAAAAATTTGAATGATATCTTCTAGTTTGCCACAGTAACAGCAAAAAATACATTAAAACAGAGGGCAACAATATGTTTCTATTGTAGTGCTAGTTGATAAATTACCGGTGGTGTAGAATAATCACTATGTAGTAATTTACATGACATGACACAGGGAGCCGTGTTAGCTGTGGACATATAATGCATGTTTTCTTTCATGCTTTGTGATACCAAATGTGGCGACAGGCAATAGTTTCTTACTGCTTCGGGTTTTGTTTTGTTTTGTTTTTTGACAAGTGCTAAAACCTGCAAACTATAATTCTAATGCATGCATTATTCATAAGAGGACAAAATTTTGTTTGATTTGATTTATCCAGTGAAATGGCAGTTTGACCTTGGGATAATAAAGAAAACAAGACAACAGAGAAGATGTGATAGCATCACTTAACTTGCTTAAGTATGATTACTTAATGATAGGCGAGTGTCAGACATAGATGGGTGAGCGCTCGTGTCCTTGGATTTTTTGAGCGCCTTCTCACTGGTAGTTACCTTTTTTTCTCCTTGCTTATGATGGCTTTGCCACAAAAACTCTTCTATTTCAGGGGGCAGGGATTTCGTGCTCAAATCACCATTACATCCCAGTTTAGGAAGCCTAACCTTAGAGATAATGGAAAATTGGGCTTTCTGAGACCATTGTGCATTCACAAGAAAGTCAACAACCATGCCAACAGTTCCCCAGTCGTGTATATATACCCTGTGTACACAAACATGTCCCTCTTTCTCTCTTGTGTCATGACATTTAGAAAATTACTTTATATTTTACCAAAGATGTGTTGTCAAAACATCTGAAGGCAACGCATGTCTTATGCTTTCATACAGAGAACGAGATTAGGCTTCACTGTAGTCACTGCATAATTGTGGCTAATAATTCAATGTGCACTGAAAATTAAATGGGTCTGCTTAAGATTATTACGCTATCAAAGCCATTTGTTAGATGATTAAAGCAAATGAGATGACACCTTACATGACATATTACGGGAACTTTCTAAAAAGGGCAGCAGTGATACAATTTTCAAATGTGAAAATAGTAGAGATCTTTATCTTGTGTTTTTTCTGTAGAATACTATGAACTCCCAACTTTGCTGTTTCACATTTTTGACAGATTTGTTCTTTGGTTTGGAATCTTTTAGAAATGCAAATATCGGCTTTTGTATTTTCTAGTTTTCTTACAATCCTATCTAACATTCCATATCAGTTACCCTAACCCTAAAATCTAAAGGGAAAAACTTCCCCTCAAGAGTTAATGTGAAGCAACTGTTTCTTCAATGTCCACATGGCAAGATTGTTTTCAAAGAGGATAATTACAACCATGTTCCGTGTGTTTCTTCATTAGCAGTAATTAAATAATTTACCAAATTGTGCAATAATTCATAATGACACATGCTAGCCCTGTTTTATTACAGGAGCTACTGATAAAAAAATTCTTGTACCCATGCCTAGATGTTATTTGAATGATAATTTTTGATTCACGGAGAAGTCAGTTTGCTTTTTTTCAAAATGCCTAGTAGTAATGAATTCGAGGAAATATTAAATAATACTTGAATTGTAGCATAAGAGTTGAGTATCTACCCTAGAGCCAGTTTATTTGGGATTTGTTTGTTTGTTTGCTTTGTAGGCTTTTTTTTTAAACAATTCCACGGTTACCTGCTCTTGTGTACTTAGACGAGTCACTTAATTTCTCTGTACCTTTATTTCCTCATCTGTAAAATGAGAGTCGTAAAAGCACAGAATGTTGTTAAATGAATGGAACCTTAAGAGAGCAGAAAGTGGGTCTGCCACAGAGGAAGCCCCAAGAGATGGTGGGAGAAGGTAAAGCAGCAACAGCACTAGTGCTGGATAATTATTGGAAGTCCATCTTGATTTCACAGCGTTATCTTTTGCAATGCACAGCTAAACTGGCCACTAAAAATCTAGCCTGAATTGTGGAACTTCTGAATGCCTGATTTAATCTATCTCCATTTTATGAAACACAACAATAGTTTTTAATCTGAGGGAAGAATGATAATTGTTTTTCAAATGCAAGCCTAATATAACTTAGAAGATTTTAGCGTTTTTTATTAAAATGAAAACACATAGTCAAGTCTGTTCTTGTTTTAGTGCTCACAACACACTGCCAACACGCAGGACTGGACATAAATAATAGATGGGCTTCTGGGAGCAGAGAACAGACTTCTGATCAGACGCTGTCAGCCCAGATGAATCCCATCCTATAAGCTGGAGCTTAAATGTGAGCAGCAAAACCACTATTGACACGCAGCACAACTGTCTGAAATGTCAATAGTTATAAAATGAGTATTTCATAATGTAGAATAATTGATTACTTTGCTTGACTGGACAGGAACATATTTCCTCTGTGAAAGCAAAATAATGCCAGCCTTTGCTCCTGGAATGCTCCTGGCTGTGAGACTTGGGTTTCCCAGTGAAGCCTGCATTACTCTCCTGTCTTGATCATGCATGGAAAAAAAATTTTTTTCAGGAGAACTATCTCTGACTGCTTATCCTTTCTCCATTATTTGGAAGTATATTTTTAAGATCGTTCTTTAAAAAAACAATATGGCCTATATAGAAAGCATCTATATTAATAGAACTGTCTCAGATAATTTTCAGAACAGCAATGGATGAGATACAAAATCAAACGTTTGGTTTATCTGGTTCATCCCCAAATGTTCTGCTCAAGCTTTTCATGCTGATGAAATAATGTCCATTTCCAGTTTTATTCTTCCTCGGTGTGCTGTGACGCGGAACTCTTTTGCTCTATGTGTTTTATTAAGTGTAATTTAACTTTATGACTATCAAACCAACTATTAATTCTTACAATAAGACTCTGAAATAGGCAAGCTGAAAAACAAAAAAAGATTTATGTCCTAAAGCACAGTTCCCTTGGCCATCCTCAGATTTTTTTTTCCCCTAAAAATCAGTCTGTGAATGTATCTGGTTCAAAGCACCCTGTTCTAGGCACTCAGGGGAAGACAGCAGAAATAGCTACGTTTGGGGCTTGTTCCTCTCCTCCTCTGTCTGCATGTGCTCTTTAAGTGTGAAATGCCTTTTCTGCCTCTGTCCTCTTCTTACCTGTGCTCTGTGTTCCTGCTAGATTATTGCAGGCCCCTTGCAGGACAGACTGCCGCCTCGATCCTTTCTGTCCCCTCCTCGTGTCCCAGCATGTGAGGTGCACACAGAAGCTGGTTCCTCGCTGCTCACTGGATGGGAGTTTCCTGTCTTACAGGTAGAGAAAAAGTACAAACGCTGCCAGAACACAAGGCCTCTTAAGCCTATGCATAATTTAATTTTTATTCATCTTTTATCCCTAGCACTTAGGTGCTTAATAAATACTACTTGCTTTACACACACAGGGTTCCAAAAATGTAGGAAGTTTAGCAGAATAGCATCTGGAAGAGATTTCAGCACGTCCTTCATGAAGGCTTGGGATTGGATGCCAGGCACAGGCTCTCAGCAGGTCCCAGGTGGGGCTGGAGGGGATGGAGGCCACAGCCCCACTTAGAATCCCTCAAAGAGAGAACCACCCTGTGCTTCTAAAACAGTGTTTGACTTAATCCTGGCATTGGCCCTGCAGGATTCTATTCTTCCTATACGTGTGAGAGAGAGAGGGGGAGAGAGAGAGAGAGAGAGAGAGAGAGAGAGAGAGAGAGAGAGAGAGAGATTTGCCTGATGTCACTCAGCTACTGAGTGATGGGAGGGCTGGTTTCACTCCCAGCTTTGTCTCTGGTGCTGTGGAGTTTAATGATGCAGAGGTGCAGAGGTGGCTCCTGGAGAAGTGAGTAGACCTTGCACAGCAGAGAGAAAGGATGTCGGGGACCCCCCCCCAAACGAAAGTGATGGCTTGTGATCCTGGGTGTGGCCCTGAGACACCTGACCTGAGAAGCCCCCCAAGGGGCTGTTCTCACTCCCTTATTCCACAGGGGAGGGGCCTGATGTCCCAAGAGGTAAAAGGACTCGGCCAGGTGACACAGAAAGCAAATGGTGACGAGTGTGAAACCAGAGCCCAGGATGCCAGGTTCTGATTACATTTGTATTTCCTGTAATCCCTTCATTAAAAACCGATCGTTTCCTGAGTGGCCTGTTCTTCTGTCAGCCCTAGGCATGGGGTGAGGACACCCCTGCAGTGTGAAGGGATGGAGGCCCCTCCTGCCCCGGGCCTGTGTCTGTTTGCGGGCCTGTGCCTGCCACCGGCTGCCCACCTGTTCTGCAGAGGTTGCCTGCCTCTGTAACACCTAGCGAACTTTACCCTTCTCCTCATTGTGATGGTTACAAAACATGTGCCAGTCCTCTGAATTTCCTCATCCTCACCAGTATATGTAACACTGGGTTCCAGAAATCCCAGAATCCCTGCACCACTGTCTCCATCCCGCCAAATCTTTTATCGCCAGTATCCAGCTACACGAATAGCCACGCTAATGATTTGCAGCCATCTGTCAACCAAGGGGGCAGAGTGCTATGACCACATCCTTTAACCAGGCGGCCAGACTCTATGTTCCTTTAGGAGCGCGACTCGCTCTGGGAACCGACCTGTGTAGTTTCTGAGCAAAGGTCAATTGATTAACAGGGTGCTCTATTCCAGGGCTGCTGCCTTGTTCTGGCTCGATTCTCCAGCATGATGCCAGGCATATAATAGGTACTCAGTAAATGTGATTGGTTATGAGAAATATGTGTGTGAATATGCACACACATGTGTAAGATTGGACATGTATCTTGCCACCAAAATATGCTTTATTTCACTGTATTTCATGGGCTCTGTGTATTTAACTCTATATTTGTTTCAAAATCATGAATAAGATAGACCATATCAATAGGCTCATCTCCTCCCCCCAATGCTCATAAATAAGGGTCTCCCTCTTGCCTTTGATTTCTGCGTCTTACCAGAATTACTCCATTCATAAATATTCCTCAGGAGACACTGGCTCCTGTGATCTGTGTAAGAGGTTTTTGTCTTCTCTTAGCTTTCCCAGTGGTCTTGTTTAGAATGAATTCATCAGGTCTTACCCTGCTGGAGCCATCAGAAGCCTGGCTCCTGGCTGTCTTTCAGCCTGAATGGTCCAACTTATAAAGATCACAGCACAGCGGCGCTAAGGACTCAGGGATATAAGCTGCCTATGACCACGTTAACTTTTCACCAATCTCTTTCTTGTTTGGTTAGAAAGAAATTAATTCACTTAGCAAGATGCCACACACCAGAGAGAGAAAGAGACAGAGACAGACAGACAGACAGACACAAGGCCATGGCAAAGGGAACCAGAATGCCATGTCACACGCATCAGCAAACTTTGAAATCATCTCTGTCCTACAAGCCACTTACACACACAGGATAAGTGTGTCAGTTCCCTGGTTTGAAATTCTCCCCAGCAGCATCATTACATATGATTGAGGGTGGCAGACCCCAAGATCAGACCTTGTGTCGTGGCAACCCAACTGTACTCTTATAAAGGGTCATTTCTTTATTAACCTCTGACCAGGGCACCCACGTGTGGACAATCTTTCAGTCCTGATACCTGCAGTGGGCGCCAGGCTTCTCTTGGGGTTCTGGAGCAATCTGGAATAGAAATATCTTTCTACTTCTGATTAAATGGCAGATCCAGTGTGAAACCAGCATAAGGGGCCACCAGGTGGGACCACAGCAGCCACCCCTGGGGGACCCCAAGATGGAGCACATGTGTTTAGAAGTATGTTCTAGGCTTGTCTTTTTCAGAGATTACTTGAGAGAGAACCCTTGAGTTGGGATTATTAAATAACATGCATCATTTGTAATAAAGAATTTTTGTCCTGTTTAATTATCTTTGTGCAAGCAATATTCTTTTTTCTTTTCAGAATGTTTGGTTCAAAGGAAAAGATGTTGCTTTTCTATATATCTTCCCCTCTAGTAGGCACTCCAGAAGGCTCTGTTCAATGAAACCCACGCAGTTATTCCTACATACTGACTGTATTTCAATATTGTACTCCATTTCTGCGATGTTGTATTTTAATATATGGTGGGTTAAAACATCTACATTGAGATATATAATTTATGACTCCAGTTTGGTACTACTGAGGGGAAATGTGGAGCTTTTCATTCCTGGCTGACTTGGTTGGCTGGAGACTTACTATTCCATAGAAAGTTAGTATTTCAAGTGGTTTTTAAAAATGCAGCCTGTCTTTTTTACTTCCCAAGTTTTGTGAGAGCTTCACATAAAAAGAACAGTAATATGCCCTGGGTTAGACGCTGAAGAGGTATAACAGAGGCGTGTATTACCAATAGCATCTAGCCCCACAGGAAAGTTAGGACTTCATATCTAAAATTCTATTGCAGGTTAGTTGTAGGATGGGAATCAAATATGTTTCTAAAGGGCAAGGCCAGCATTATGTTATCCTAGAAATATGTTTGTTGAATACATGTGTAAATATTTCAAATAAGCATTATGAGATTAGATTTCTATTGGGGACATTTCTATAGGAAGATTGATTCTGAGTCGTAATTGCAGGACCATATGTCCAGATACATGTCTTTCCCTATTACCGATTTCATTCAAATGGTCTGCAAATAAATACCAATTGCAAGTGATGTAGGATTATTTACCTTGGAGTCAGATGGCTGACAGGCAGGCTGGAGCTGATGGATTTGGTTATTTTCCAAGCATTATTTTTGAAAGCGGGATACTGTTTTACAGTCAGGTTGTGTGTGCTCAGAAGAATTCAGCTTTGGCTGCATTCAGGATGGAAGAATCTAACTGTGACATGCAGTGCCTGACGTTTTCATCCTTTACCTAAGGGAGAGAACATCGCACCAAGGACGACCAACAGGATAGGGTGGTGTTGTCCTTCCTCCTTCTAGTTGTTAGCACAAGGGAAGTGGAGAACCAAATCTACACCTGTAACCCAGGGGCGTGGCCTGGGAGCATCATGGGACCATGGTGTGATTCAGTTTCACAACTGTAAATATTACAGGAGGTATGGTTGATTCATTTGAAAATCGTGTCCACTTCGCTATGGTTGGGCAGCTGAGTTAACATGGGTAGGTCTTAGCTTCACACTTCTAATTCCTTTTCCTTTGTGTGTGTGTGTGTGTGTGTGTGTGGTTTTGTTTGGGGAAATTTGTAAAGAAAAAGATTCTATTAGGATGAATGTATCTGAAATCAAACGTTTTGTGTGTATATATATATATATATATATATGTATAAAAAGCCACAGCTTGACCGAAAGACAATGAACTTTTCTGACCTTATAGATTAGAGAACTTTGTAAATGCTTGGAAAGTTTAATTGTGCCTCGAAAGGGGGGTGGGAGGGCAGGGGGTGGATGAATCTTTGCTTTCTGCCATGCTGATTGTCTGCATGTTTTAAATAATTACCGCCCAACATAGGCGTAAGGGCGACTCGGTTGTATGGAAAAAGAAATGCCAGGATTCGTATTTCATCATGAATGCCCCTTAATATTTTAAATCGTAAACGGAAACACAGACCAACAGGAAAGAACAATTAAAATGTCACCAAAGAGCAGCGGTCGGTAGCACACTTAGCTTTTGAACTGTTTTTATTTATGTATTTTCCTGTAACGCTCTATACTATAAAAACCACTTGCCAAATTTTTAAGTAACGCAGACTCTGGGTAAGGGCATCCGAAAATCACCCTAAAGAGATGCCATCTGTAACATAACCGTGTCGTGATTTACGCTCTCCATCAGTAAAAAGAATCACGCTTCAAGGTTTGGGGACTATTAAAGTTTGATTACAAGTTAAAATTCACAAAATTGACCTTTGGAGACTTTTTTTTTTTTTTTTTTTGTCTACAATGCTGTGTCTCATCTCCAGGGCATGAAAAATACCTTTTCCACTTGTAAATGGGTTCTCTGGAGAACGCTGCTGTGAGGGTCCCAGACTCTAGTGGCTCTAATCGGCTGGCAGTTGGGGCTCCCTTAGGTAACCCCCGCTCGGTACCCGCCTTCGCAGCTCAGCGTGGTGCTGGACGCGGGATGGGAATGGATAAAACCCGGACCTTAGAGATCGGCCAGCCGGGCTGCCCAGGACCTCTAGGGTGGAGTCCCCGGCATGGGCAGGGTCTCCCCAGGGATCCGGAGGAGCTTCCTCCTCCTCGGGGACTGGCCCAGGGCTCCCCTCTCCAGCCCAGCCACAGACCCAGGCATCCAGGGAAACACGGGTGACCGCGCGCTCCCGCCCGCCACCGAGCTCCTTCCGCCCGCGCGCTGGCACAGTCACCCCGGCCCGGGCCCGCGGGGACGCGTGGGCTGGGTGACCGGCTGGGGAAGCGCGCGGCCAACCCCGCGGAGCCGGGGGGCGCCGGGGCGGCTGCTGGGGACCGGGAGGCGCTGGTGGGCCCGACTCCCTCCCGCGGCGCGCGGCTCACCTGCGCACGGGGCCGGGGCGGGGCGGGACCCGCCTGCCTCAGCCTCCGCCCCCGCCCGCGCGCCCGCGCGCCCGCCCGCCCGCGCAGAGGAAGCGAGGGGCGCGGTGTAAACAGAGCGGCGGCCGTGATGTCAGCCGGTCACATGGAGCCTCTTATGGCTCGGGATGGCTCTCGGCGCGCGGGCAGCTGCGGCGGCGGCGGCTGGGGCGCGGCGGCGGCCGAGGGGCTCCGGGTCGGACCTTCCGCTCTCCTGCGCTCTCCGCACCGCGGCTTGAATGATGTATTTTGTGATCGCAGCGATGAAAGGTGAGCGCGTGCGTCCGCCGGGGCCGGGGCCGAACCGGACCGGACCGAGCCGAACCGAACCGGCCGGGCCGGGGGGTGCGCGGGGGAGCAGGGGCGCCGCGCTGGACGCCAGGCTGGGCCTTCCGCTGCCGGGGCGCACGCTGCACCCCGCTCCGCCGCCGCTGGCCAGGGTCGCGCACCCCCGCGGGCTCCCCGGAAAGTTTGCGCGCGGCCGGCGGGAAGGTCCGCGGTGCCGGTGCCGGTGCCGGTGCCAGCCTGCGCGGAGCGGCGTCTCCCCGGGCCCAGCGCGGTCCGGGCCCGGCGCCTCCCCGGGGACGCGCCGCCCTCGCCAGCCCGGCCTCCTCGGCGGTGCGCGGCCGTGGGCGCCCGGGGACTGGGGCGCGATCGCGCGGGCGCTGCCAGGTGAGCGGGAGGCGCCGGGGCCGCCCGGGAAGTTTCCGATGGGAAAGCAAAGTTCGGAGGGTGCAGGAAGCCGCCCGGGCCTCCCGGAGGAGCCGAGCCGCGCGCTGACGCCGCCTCCGCGCACCGCCCGGGAGGAACTCGGCCCGCAGCTCCCGGGCGGCTCGGGCGCCGGCGAAGGGGAAAAATCCACCCGCGCGGTCCCGGCCCGGCCTCCAGGGATCCAGCCCCACCTGCGCGCGGCTGCCGCGGACCCCGGCGCGCGTTAAACGTTTGCTAGGTCGGAGTTTTGTCGCAACCCGGGATACGAAGGCCGCTGGGTCGCTCTCTGGCCCGGGTTTACTTTCGGATCATCGCGTTTGCCTTTCTTCGCTGGGGATTGGATGGCATCTCTTTGATTAATTATTAACAGGCTGAGACATACTGGACTCTAGATGAGCTGCTGGAGACGAAATTTTTCTACCCGGTGTGGCCACAGCTAATTTCCCTTTTCCACCCTGTAGCTTATGGCAGATGCGATTTAATCATTTTAGGACGTGCAGCTTTGAGTAGAGGAGAGAGGCAGCTTCCCCGCGATACCTGCTCCGAAGCACGTAAAATCATGTGGGAAGAAAAGAAAAAAAAAAAAAAAGACGTAGATTTCTTACTGACTTCTTACGTAAAAGAAATCTGCCTTCCTCCCCTTGAAAACTTTCATGCTTTTCTTGTTTTATTAAGCCTGTAAGTGTAAAATGACTTAAAAATAGTTTTTGTGAAGACATTTCCTTCCATTTCTCCCCTAAATTATGAAAACAGATTTTGCTCCCCGGGGAGGTGTCAGTGTGAGCCCTTATCCGTGTTGTCTTTGGTGTCATTTGTGTTGGTTTTGGGGAGAATGAGATTCTGGGGCATTTTTAGATTGGCCTCCCCCCTCGTGAAGAGTGACACAGTGAGGAAGCTGTGTCTTAATAATATAACTTGCATGTTTCCTGGTATTCAGCTTTTGGCTTTTGTAGTTTCTATTGCAAATTGAAGTTCTAGGACATAGGATCCCTGACTAATAGCATCACAGGTCTCACACATCCACCCCTCCCCAAAAGCTGTCATCCACAGTTTGTCTTGGGGAGACCTCTGGCTGCCATATAAGAATAGACCCTTGGTGTTGAATTTTGAGAAAAGTAACTCCGAAGTTCTGGTAATGCAGTTTTTCTCTGAGCTCAGCTGTAGAGGGTAAGAATGGATCCAGACAATTGGAATATTTCACTGCCAGTATGGTAACGTCCTGTGTTTTGAGGGGATTATCTTGCTTGGGTGCAGATTTTTAACCAATGAAAACAGTTTGTGGGGGAAAGGAGGGATGCCGTAAAGGCTTCCCTATCAGACTTAAGAGAAAAAAAACTTGTCCCAGAATTGTATTGACTACCACCCTACTGCCTTTCAGCTTTGCTATTAGATTGGTTCCATGTATGAGCGAGTCTGCATAATTAGATTTTTTGTGCAAAACAGAAACACTCTTTAGAGTACAGGTTTTTGGTATATGATGAGGAAAGAATATGAAAAAAGAAGCATTCTCTGTTAGCCTGTGGTTTTTGTTTTTTAAACGTCAGTAAATTGGACCTTCTAAACTCTCCAAAGGAGAAAATCCTCTGCCTTAGTTGTCTAATAAGTTTGGGACTTAAAGTGGTTTCATGCCTAGAAGTAATAAATCTTCATTTGAGCAACTGTAGCCTCGTCCTTCAGTTTTGTTTCTGTTTCAATTAATGACAAAATTCTGCTACCACTTGGACTGCTTCTTGAGCACACAGAAAGAGACAGTGATAACATTTCTCATCAGGGGAGACTCTTTCTGCCCATCACAAAAAGGGCCTTGGCCACATGTCCCTGCTGCCAAGCCCTGCAAGGGAGCACAGGGCCCCTCCCTTTGCTCACTCTGTAGAGGATGCCTCTGTTTGCAGGGGTGCTGGGAGCTGGGGGGGCTCTCTGCCTATGTTTGCAGAAATGGAATTTGACAGTGCGGCCAGGCTAGAGCCTGACACGTGTCCACGGGTGAGGCCCCCAACCATCCCTTTGGGAATGTTCCATTTGGTGATGAGTTTTTATGTCCAACCATGATACACCCAATTTTATGATTTTTGAAGAACTTGGCTTTTCTTTTTCCATGTGCAGTTTGGATTCCATCCCTAGTGTTGTCTCAAGCACCTTTTTTCTGAAGTGGTTTTTCCAGGTATCCCTTGGTGGGGATTGTTTTTGTCTCATATGAGAACCATGTGATGGGTAGAGATGAGAGAGGGTGGTGGCAGAATCTTGAAAACAAGAAAACCCAAATGGCTCCTATTGCCGAGGGAAGTGAGTGCTGGGCTAGGAAGGAGTGAGTTCTTCTCAAGACCCAAAGGTCTGAGTGCTCCTGTGCACACTGAACTTGCCATGTAACACAAGATTTTTTAAAAGCGTGGTTTTCACACTGGCCTCTTGATTTTTTGTGTGTGGGTCATGCCCCCTGAAATGCCAAGCAGGAACATGCTTAGGGGGACCCCACTGCTGTCTGTCTGAACTGAGAATCCTATGCTCATTTCTTTAATGCTACACAGGTACAAAATCTCTGAATCGAAGTTGTTCTTTTAAAAACAAATACATAAAACATGATGTAAATCTTGATTTTTAAAAATACCAAGTAGATACTCTTGTAAATATGTTTAACAGTTCTCTAGACTCCTTTTTCTGCCATCCTTCCCTCCCAGCCTGGTGAATCCCAATAAAAATGGGTGAGATCAGCAAATAGATTATTGGCGAGCATCTGTGGTAGGGTCCAACCACTTTGTAATTTGCTCTGGGTGCCTAAGAAGAGAATATCAACACAGGCCATCTTCGGGGGAAGGAAGTTGATGAATAGATAGATCTGTGAAGGTAGATGTGGAACTCAGTTTTCTCAAATCATCTTGCAGTGTTTTAGTAGTGACTGAAACTCCTGTATGGGACAAATCTAGGAATCCTTTGTAATAGAAATACATTCTGCATACCTGGTGTTTATGGACAGTGTTTATTAGTAAGAAACCAAGGTTACCTTAAGGTATAAATTTAATATGTAATAATTAAAAGAATGTAATGAGGCATATGGAGTGAACATCTATATTAGTTTCTCAGCTTTAAAAAAAAATTGGGGTGGGAATACAGGTACCAGTGGCAAGTTGGGTATGACGTGTGACATTGGGTATCATCTTCACACTCACACACTGACCCTCTGAGGAAGGATTAAGGATGTCTCTGTCTGTCTCTGTCGCCTGACTAGTCACTCCACTGAAGATCCCTCATTTCTGCCCCGGCCTTTTGGCTCATGGATGGAGCAGTTTCAATAGAAAAGCTCTTTGTATCTGTTGGTAAGGGATGTGACATGATAGAGTTTTTTTTTTTTTTTCCTGAATGCTGAGGTCCAAGTAATGGTACACACTATCCAGGGAGCAATATGCGAGAAAATGTTGTGTTTATGGCCTTTCTTTTTTAAGTGAAGTCTGTTAGCGCTCGTCATATTAAAAGGAGATCAAATAATAACTTTAAACTCTTTGTTCACCTGGTTAGAAGTGATGTCAAGTTTCTTCCCAAGGTTTGACAGTGATTGCATCTTTTTGGCTTTTGGTTTTCTTGCCTCTGAAGTTTGCGAGGCATTTCACAAGTAAATGCGAGGTTGATGCTAATCTGTATTTAGTTTGTGCTTTCTGGTTTACACACGCTCTTATCTTCTTGAGCCCTCCCTAGAGAGGCACTGATAATCTCAAGTCTTCTTCAAGTTGAGCAAAGTGAGGCTGTCACAGGGTGGTTTGTGCTGATGCTAGGGGAATCGAGGCCCAGAACCTTCATGTCCACTAGCTGCCCGCCTCCTCCACAGGAAGCTGCGAAAATATCCTGAATATAACTTTGTCTCTTGTTAGTGGAAATTATAACCCTGGCATTTATATGGGAAAAAATAGATTCAATTATGTAATGCTTTGCTGAACCTAATATCTTTAAATTACTATTTAATAAAATCAATTTGGTACAAATGGGTTTATTCTTATTTGCTTATCATTAGCTCTCTTCATCCATGATTTTCATTAAGTCTGCTTGTTCTGAGAGGATCTGGGTGAAATGTGTTGGTTTCCTAAGGAATCAGGGTACCCCCAAACTGCAGCTAACCCGTGTTGCCAATCACCATTACGATGGACTTGGATAGCATTTATCCCCATGTCCTGTTTGTCTTCTGGCAGTGGAAGCATTCACAGTGCAAACCCTGGTGTAGTAGAAGCCTCATGACACTTCAGCTCGTGGATAATATCATGTTTGCGTTCCTGACAACTAAGGGTCATTACTATAGATGTACTCTTGACAAATGTGTTGTCTTTTAGATAGATACCTTAAGTATAAGATTCTTCAATAAAGTTGCAAACCCTCATTTCTCTCTTGGTGTAGGTGCTTAGCTTTCTGACAGCAAGATTGGGATATGTTTCTCTGAAAGCAAATAAGCCTTATTTAAGAGTCTCAGGGACACAAGAAACCTTAAAAGTCACTCGGACTGATGTCCCATTGGCATCTGGGAGATTCTTGCGTAATAATTGGTTATACTTGAACACATCTGGAAATGAGGAACTCCTTATCATTAGAGATTGCTTTTTCCATGATGAATATAAAAGTCACATATCAGGTGTAAAGTAAATCTCTCCTTCATTCTTTTTACCCCTTGGTTTTTATTCAAGGACAGGTGCAGAACACATTTAATCCATCTTGCAAGTGAGTATCTGTCAGTTATTTGAAGACCAGTAATATCCTACACACACACACACACACACACACACACGCACAGAACCACCTCTCTCTAACCCCTCATCCCTGCTGTCTCATTCCTGTCTATGTTACTCAGAATACATGGTGCAGACCTCCTATGATCTTGGTCAATTTCTTTCCACACATTTCAGTTTCTCTAGAGCCCCTTGAAATGGTGACACTAAAAGCACTCATATGGTGTGATGGACTCGGCGCCTAGTTCACCACACACTAACGAAAAAGAAGTGACTGAAAAGCAACAGCCAAAACCTTTCGTTTTAAACATTTTAATTGTACCTAAGCGAGGCTGTGTATGGCCAGTCTCTGTGACACCAATTGTCATTTGTGACAGTGGAACTTTAATCCTTTTAGGAATGCTTTTAGTTCAGTTGGTGTTGATTAATAAATATCCAGGATAATAAACAATATTGCAAAGAAATAATTAAAGGAACACCGGAAGTATTTATGAAATGTTTTTTCTGAAAACCATGATCAGCTCTGAGATAAGACTGCCCTCTAGTGGTTCCTTGCTGGTGGAAAACGAAACGCCATGATGGTGCCCATGAATTTCCCATCAGGCTAGTGGAGAAGGTCAAAGGTTGAAATTATTTTCTCAGTTGCTAAGGGGCATTCTTCATCAGATTCAAAAGTGTAATTCATTGTTTTACATAGTTATTAAAAATGTCACTTGTGGGGAGATAAGGAATTTTTTAAGTTTGCTTGGAAAGGAGGAAGGGAAAGATTTTTTTAAGGTGGGTTAAAGTTGATTTATAAAATTCTGTCTCCTTACTGACTGTGAGATTCCATTTGTGAATTGAAAAGCTCTTATGTCCTCTGTAGTAGTCCTTGTATTTTTTTAAAGTTCTAACCTCTATTCTGTTCCCCTGCACTTGAATATTTTTTTAAAGAGGTCATATTGGTCAGTGAAATTGGGCATTTTTCTTTTTAAAACTAGAAATTTTTTTGTTAGCAGACATAAGTAAACTTATGGGGTTCTTTCTGGTAATAAAAAGAATTTCAGCCATGCAAAAAATGTTTATCCCCTTGATTTTTTTTAATGTGAAGATCATTTGGTTCACTTAAGATAGTTTGCTTACAAAACAAAGCAGGACATAATGCAAAGGTATTTTGAGAAGAATAGTTTATGATTTCAAAGGCTGTAGAAGCCAAAATAAGCCCATTTGTATAAATTTTAAGATAAATAGAAAGCGAACCCTGAATACGGGATTTCAAAGCTCTATCAAATATGAAGCAATCTTCAAACAATCTGATTTCTGTGTAGGAATCAGGTGAATAAGTATTGATCTATTTCCTTAAATGTCATTTGTCTTTGATGCTACGCAAAAGTGTAAGAATTCTGCATCGCTCAGGATGGCTCCTGGTGTAAGGTAGGTCAGCCATGGTCATAGGATTTAAAAGGACAGCAGTGCTTCCTTGTTGGTGCCAGAAAGATGAAATCAAATCTTTTTGTGAAAAATAAAGGGAAAGAGTCCAGGAAATCCTGGTATTTTGTTTGCCCTTCTCATTAGAGATGGAAGGCAGTGGTTGACAAGTGAAGACTTGTGGTTAGGTTCAGATCAGTTATCGAAGTGAGATGTTTCTCAAACAGCACCACCCAGAAATCTGACCCCGAACCACATTAGTATTCTCTTTTTCACCGAATGTTGTTTTCATGTTTCTGTTATTGGGGTCCTTCCTCCCCTTCCACACCCACACTCCCACCTTGTTTTGTTTATTTCTTTTCAGGTCTTCTGTCGAACATTGGGTATGCATAAACACTTTGATCTTAGCAACACTAAAGTGCCCTGCCTGGTGCTTGGTAATTCTGGTACCACCTTTGCGCTTTCCTAATAGAGCTGAGATGCCACCCACCCAAGCAGGTGCCTTCAGCCATGAATCAGCATTTTAAAATGCTCCGCAGCCTCCCTGAACCAGGGAAGGCTACGCTGCCACCTTTGAGCTTACAGGTTTGCAGTTCTTGTGAGCCATGGGTTGTTTAAAACACAGGTGCTTTTGTATGAAAAGCACCCACTGAAATGTTCACTCAAGGGTGTACACGGTTCGCTTTCAAGTAAGCTGTGAGTTCACTCTAAAATCTTAACAGTGCTTCCAAAACCATGTTCCCACTGTAACCCCAGAGTCTGTTAAAAAAGGCAGCTTGGAGTCTGCTTTTGGGTGTAGGGCAAAGCCCTGGAAGCTGTAGATTTATGCAGCAGCCCTGATGTTCCTTTTGCCAGTGGTCCTTGAGGTTCTGAAACCTGTCCTGGGCACTGTATATATCTGGTCCTTCTGCCATTCCCAGAGATCATAGATCTTCTGAGTCAACTAGGAAGCCTCTGACCCACACACATCCTGCTTCCGGTGGCCTGGGACAAGGCCAAGGGGACCCGAATTTACAACAACCTTGTGATAGCGAGCATCAGATGGGGTTGTGAACTATTGCTTTGGCTTAGCCTCCTCTTACTAAGAAGAAGGAAGGCTCAGAAATGATATAAGGGTAAATACCTGCTTCCTTTTGGTCTACTGAAATGCCCCAGCATGAGCAGCTTCTGCTGTTATTTAAAGATCATTTATATTTGTAGTATTTTTCTGGTCCTACGCCATTGGGAAGAGGTGGCAGACTGTTTCCCCCAATCTCTTCCCTCAAGCAGGGATGATCCTGAGGCTGAGATGAAGTAGCCCTGCTCGCTCCCTGTGTCCCTTTCCAGCAGAAAGCCTTGTCTAGGAATCCTGTCTCTGCATGCAGTATAGACACCGTGCATTCTAGTGGCCACTGTGAATCCCGGCTGGGTCTCTCCCAAATTTGACCACCAAGCATGGGGAGGCTGTGGATGCTACTGCAACAGCCCGGGCCAACTCCAGTGGGAACAGTGACGTCTTTCCCATGATGCTTTTCTTAGTAAAGGTTTTGGCGGCCTGAAAGCTCATCAGCACTTCCTTCAGACAAGATGACCTTTCTTGGCACGCACGCCTAGCCTGTGTCTGCCTGTGCATGGCCTCTGGGGGTGGGGAGGCCTCACGGTGGATGCTGCCCCTTCCTTCCTGCAGCTTAGATGCTCAGCTGCTAAGAGGTGAAGAGCAGAACTGCTCTGGGTCCCATAGAAGGGCACAGCCTGCACTTTCCACGCTGGAAGGCGCTGGTGCCCAGTCCCCACATTGTCACAGTGAGGACAAGACTGGCCACAGCCAAATTAGTCCGCAGTCTTTGTGCACGTACACTGTGGTGGGGAGAGGTGGACCATGTTTAAACAGAAACGAACCAGATAAATAGTGTCAACAGCAAGGCCAGCGTGCAAACAGTGGGATGGCTTAGAAATGCTTATGGCCTCACAGACCAGAAAATGGAATCAAAGGATGCTTCTTTCTTGGTGCATAATAGTAATACAGAACAGTGAGCCTCATTTTGGTATCTCAGTACATGCGTATAGCATTTTTATTATTTTCCTCCTTATTTTTCCTCTCTTTTTTTCTTCTCCATTCCTGTAAGTCTGCCTTCTGGTAGCCTGTCATTTCTCCTTTGTTTTTATGTTTAGATTGCTTATGTAAAAGAAAATATGATATTTAACTTTCTGAGACTGGTTCATTTTGCTTAACACGATGATCTCCAGATCATCCGTTTTCCTACGCATGATAGGATTTTTTCTTCTTTATACCTAAATTAACTTTATTTGAAATTCAGCATTTTCCCGACCCCCCTGATAATCATCTTGCTGCAGATGAGAAGTCATCTGATCTCAGTACCCAGTCCTGTCCATATTACATTGTCAAGAGATTTTTGGAAATCCAGAGCTCTCTCTGCTAGTTGAGATTCTGATTTTAGGGGTCCAAGGCAGAGTTCAAGTGTTGGTAATTGTTTAAGCTGAACAGATGCTAAGGAAGAGGAACCTCCAAGGTCTGAATGCCTTTATTTTGGGCATGAGTCACCTGGTCTTCAGCATAGCAACCCAGTGTTGAATAGTGGAAAACCCCTTTATCGTGTGGGAGAGGAGGAAGACATGGGTTCTCATCCCAGATCTGCTACGCAGTTGTGTTACCCCCATTGCTCACTAGAGAGGTAGATTTGGTGGCCATCAAAACCTTTCTCAGCTCTGCTGTTTGGTGAAACCATTTCTAGTGGAGCAGAAAGATGGCCTGGTTTCTGGTATGAGATGTGTAAGAAGCAAACAGGATACCACCTAGCTCTTCATTCCTGTCTCAGCTCCTAGCGTGATAGGTGCTTTGCTCAGCCAGTCAGTTCATTTTGAAAGTGAGAATTTAAGGTAGAAAGAGATTACCTTATGCTAGTTAAATTTAAAAACAAGCAAAAGTTTTCATTAGTATTAATAAATATGCCCAGGCTTAGTTCTGGTAAATTGCAGTCATACTTTTATCAAATTCCTAGCCCAAAGCTTTTCCCAGTTTTGATGGTTGAGTTAAAACCAAGGGTGTGGGACTTAAACATGGAAACCCTGCAATAGCCTCAACCATTGCACACCACAGTAATTTCAATTCCTTACCACACAGTAAAGGTCAAAAACCCAGGAATAATCTCAGCTCTCTGGGGAAGCTGGACCAGGATGAGTGCAAGTTTAGGTCCAGCCTGGGAGATTTAGCAGCTTAGACACTCAAAAAATAAAAAGTAATCCAAGGGTAGTAGACGTAGCTCAGTGACAAGGCCCTGGGTTCAATCTCTAATAAATTTTAAAATTAAAAAAAAAATTTAAATGTTTTGGAGTACAGTGTTTGCCGTTTACAGCAAGCAGAAACAATGTATCTCTAGGTTGCTAGTTTATCAAAGGAAAATAACTATTAGACTATAGCATGAAAAACAACAGTTTACTTCCTTGCTTGAGACTGGGTATCTCTAACAACTAGAGTTTCACTGAAACATTTATACAGAAAGATAACAGTACATTATAAACCAGAGTGGTGTGCTGTAAGCACCTTAAGTTTATTTCCTTTTTGTGTGGAATTTCCCAGTGGAGTCCGATGATATTCAACAGTTCCAGAAGTGATAAAAGAGTTCAAAAAGAAAATCTGATGGAAGTTGGCAAATGAAACTGGAGCCCTATCTTTTGCACCAGAAATATTTAAGGATTAGCACGCTGCCAATTTTCCTGTGTATATTTAAGAAATTGTACACAGTGTACACACAGTAACATGACCGCCTTAGACGTAACATTACCAAAAAACAAACACAAAAAAACCCCCATCTTCCTCTTAATTCGCATGGCTACCAGTAAGCAACTTTTAGAAATGATACTGTTTAACAAACAATTGGTCTATTAGAAATCTATTTCAAAAGCACTGTATCTATGGCCGGCAAAATCATGTAACAGAAGCCTTTTTGTTTCCACCACTGCAGAGAAATAGAGTTGTTTAAGATGAGTTAAGATGTTTCAAAGTTTTGGCAGTTTTTCTAAGGCCCCTGGTTCTGAATCCCTTTTGAAGTGGCTTGGAAGTTGCTGTGTAATTTCAATGGCTGCTTGGGAGAAATATTGGCTCAGCTACTCATTCTGACTGTGAAGATGCTTGAGTGTTTTCAGAATGTTTTCATTTGCTAGAAATGTTTTGCACCAGGCTTCTCCTGTAGAAGAAGGTTGGTTATCAGCCAGCTAATGATGCCTCAGGGTGTTTACAGAAGATGTGGGCGCTGTCTTTATATTTGAGCACAGCCCTCCCCCACCAAGATAGTGTGGTAATCAGCAGGAATGTGAAAACATGTATTTAAGGATTGATGCTTGTAAAAGATGTGTAGTAAAGGAGATGGGTTGTTCAGATGTAACAAGTGACTGACAGCCCTCCTTGTAGGCATGCTGGTAACAATAAAGTCTAGAAGTTCAACATCAAAGCCATCACAGCTTACTCCACCAGTGGCTTGCACATCAAAGGGGGAAGCAAAGACAAAGGAAGTGCACGGAGGTATGTTTCTGCCTCTTAGCCAGATCCTCAGGGGGGAGCTCCCAGAGCTCTTTTCATGAATGCAAAGTGATTTCTGCAGATGAGCGTCTTCATTTCACAAATGATCGGGAATATAAAAGGAGGGCAAATGAACGCCAGTAATTGCCGCCCATCACTGTGCATTTGGTTAGGAAACATTCAACACAGGAGAGGCCGGTCTCTCTGGCTTCCTTCAGCAGTGAGTTCTGTACTCGCGTGGGCAGCCCTGACTTCACCTACTGTGGAACAAGGACTTGTTCACACAATAAGAGAGTACAAATTGAGTGTGTCTCGGGTTGCTGGCTGGGAATTATGCTTGACAACATAAACCTGGACCACAGTCTTTGGCATTATGCCTTCTATTTTTCCCCCTTTCTTGCTTACGTGCTTTTAAAAAAAAAAAAATTCTTGTTTCAAGTTAACCTTGCTGGGTGGATTTCTGCTGAATCAGGTGGATATTACTTAACAGGTATGTGATAATGAAATTTAGACCTGTTAAACTGGCTCTTAATTAATCACCAGACCTATGCCATAGCTCTCTAACTCAAATCATGGGTACTCCAAAATGCCAAAAGTAGAACAAGAAAAGTCTAGAGTTGACCCCCATCCTTATACCAAGTTGAAAATAAATTAACCAGAGAAGCATTATGAATGGTTTGAAATAATGTAGGTATTTTTTTTTCCTGTGCTTGCCTTTGAAATCTGAGGTTCTTTTAGACTTCATCTTCAGTTATTTACTTGTTTTTAAGCACTATTGAAAAATAGTAGTGCTCTGTACAGTCATTAATAAATACAAAGCAGCTTTCTCAAGCTCCAGGGAGACTTAATAAACACAACTGAGTTACTAATTGATGCTATACTGAGCTGACAAAAGTAGTGCATCGGTAAACAAGTTAGCAAGCAAGAAGTTAAAGAACTATAGGGGATTCTGTAGACATCAAGGGTTGGAAATTATAATAAGGCCTCCTTAGGGGAGCATTAATTTGCATGTGGCTGAATTAGGACACCCAATTATTTCTGAGGACACCACCAAGAGCTCATCCAGGATACCCCCAAAGTAAAAGGTATGAGAACTGTGAGGCTCAGTTGGACCGGGAGGAAGAGGGTCAGGGAGAGGGACTGTGTGTGTCTTTTTTCCCATAACCCATAATAGTTTGACCATCTACGCAATAGCATGTTAGAGAAGTTTTCTTTGTTAGAGAGAAAATGCTGATGAAGTCAAGCGTACTAAAATGTCTTTGTTCTATGCACACAGTTTATGTGGAACTACCACAATGGATTTTGTTTTGTTTTGTTTTGTTTTGTTTTGAAAGCACAGGGGGCAGGAGAGTGGAGACAGAAATAAACCTTTAAATCTTCTTTGCCCGAAGCTCGCAAGGACACAAGCATTGAGCAGATTAGACAGTGGATTTTATAGTTAATATTGTCCACCATAGTGGTCCTCCGAGTGTGATCCAGGGGCCCAGGGGACCGCCCCCATCCCTCTTAGAGGTCCTAAGAGATAAAAACTACATGCATAACAGACAGCACTGGGCATGTTCAGGGTGGCCTGGCCATGGCCCACATGCCTAACGACCCTCAGCTGTTGTTTGCCCTTTTTCCTATGGCGACATTAACCCTAATGATGGGACACACTGGCAGGTAAAGCGGCCAGCCCCTCGCAGGCTCCAGCCAGGGATGTGAGCCTGGGCCAGCAGCTGCAGCACCTTCCACTGCTCCCCGGAGTGAGGCGGGGAGGACAGCCAGTGCCGGTTTCATTTAAGAATATCCTTGATGACGCAAGGAAAAAAAATTGAGTTTATTAAACTCTGACCTTTGAGTACATGCCCTCTTAGCACCCTGGATGACAGAAAGGGACGTGCTGTGCATCTAGCCCTTGCTTTTCCGAGGCAGGGATCGCAGTTGTCTCCCGGAAGAGCGTCTGTGCCACTCCTGGGGTTGGAGAGCTGAATGAACACCACTTTCCATGAGAGAACGGCTGTGCTGCTCAGGCCCGCGTGTGTGTCAGTTTTCACACAGACAAACGCAGTGAGCCTGTCATTCGAAGGGAACCAGCTGACAGTATTTATTGCCAATAAATTCAGTCTTTCAGGCAAGAATTAGAATTGTAGAAGGCTTGTATCCAACCAACCCCAAGAGCTTGACAGCTTCTCAATACTTTCAAACTTTGCAGGTGATGTGGGTGGTGATAATAATCAGCAGGATTCCCTGATGGAATCACATCTGATACCAAAATATGTCAACATCTGGAGAAGCTACAAAGCTTAATGAAGCAATGGTTTTCATGTGAGCCAGGCAGGCCATTACAAAAATAATCATGGGTAAAAGATGCAAAGTACAAAGCACACCAACATACTTGAGTGTGACATTACAAATAGTCACCGGTAAAGTTTTAGGTTTCATATTCTAAGTCTTTAAGAAACTACTACTTGTTGAGTGCAAGTATAGTAGCAAAGAATCTCTAAAGTTTTCTGGGAAGACTATTAAAATACTCTTCCCTTTTCCAGCTGCTTATTTCTATGTGCCCAGAGTGTGTTCACGTATGTTAGCAAAACAACCCCACCTCAAAAAAAACCCACAGCAGATCGAATGTCAAAACAGGCCTGAGACTCCATTAAGCCAGATATAAAATATTTACAAAAATGTAAGCAATGTCATTCTTTTTTTTTTTTTTTGCAAAATATACCTATTTTCACATTTTGTTACATGATGAGCTCATTGGTGTTATTTTTTAAGTGGATTTTAAGTAAATGTTTTTAGTTTTAACTTTTCACATGGTAATTGTTGATACAGAGCTCACATAAACAAAAGTTCTCCCTTGGATCTATTAAAAACAGGAAAAGATACAGAGAACCCAAAGCTTTGAGGGCTTTTGCTGCAGGAGACACAGCTAGAAGATTCTATGACAAAGCACAAGTTTACAGCAGAAGGGGTTTTTAAGTTTAGGCAGATAGATTAGTCATAAGTTCTTTATTAAACAAAGCACTTTCAAAAAAAACACTTTCAAACATGAATTCAAGAGCAAATATTCCAGTCTTCATTTTCTTTACAGTGTTTTCACCTTTACTGGCAGTGGCAGACGAGCATCATTGCTGATGTTCTGGTTTCAGTGCATGTTGTTCTCCCTGTTGTGTAGCAGAGATCTGGCAGAAAATTGGTTGATGGGATCTTTACAATTTATCTGTGATCATCTACAACCTATGCTAGCAAAAACAGTAAGTTAGTGCTGCTTTTCTTCTTAGTTTGGACTTGTATAGAGGACAGGAAGTGTTAGGCAGTCCTGTCACTGAGTTACTCCAAGTCCTAGTGGCTATGAGACTAGACCAGTAAGTGACCCTTTGGGGGATTTTACTATTTATTGTGTGTAGCTCTAGGAAGCCCTGGCGATCCAGGCACAAGACCAAGGGATGGGAAACTTCCCACTTGGTCCCTGCAACCTTCTCCACCAGGGAAATCTTCCCAGGTGTCTGTTGGAACCCAGCTTGCCACAGTAAGGCTGGACCCTCAGCTAACAGTTGTGCTTGGCAGCATCTGTTCCATTACACTGATTAAATGCATGAAAGCCTAACTTTCCCTGAAATCTCTTGTGAAAACATAACACGCAGTTAGGAAGCAGTGCCCAAATACTTGCTCTCAAGTTGATAATTACTTTGTGGGTACCTGATAGGTGGACACTTACACTGCCCTCTAGCAGGACCCTCACCTTTGTCACTGTTAAACACGGGCGGGGGGGGGGCAGGCCTGGGGCTTCGCTTGCTTTTTTGGCACAAAGCTGTGGGTGGATGGGAGCCAGGGCAGACTGGTGTGACCTGCATCTCCAGGGTCCTGCTCCCGATGCTGACTAAGAGAGGAGGAGGTGCCCTGGAACCCACTGCCTGCTCTTGCGTGGTTACATCCAGCCAGTTAGGGCTGAAGGCTGAGGCGCATGTGCAGAGGCGGTACTGCCGGGCGCTCTGCGCTGAAATCACAGAACACCCAACTTTGCAACTTAGAAAAGCAAAGTCCAAAGTAATTAATCCCCCTTTGAAGTTAAAAAGGATTTTTTTTTTAACTTCTTAAGCATTTTGTTATGTTTCCAGCATTTTGCTAACTGAAAGCAAAATAACAACTGGAATACATTGTTCTGCATTATTCAGTGGTTTTGATCCCAGCATAGAAAGGCCTTTTCCTCTCGGTGGTAGTGGGGTCACTGTGAGCATTCATGTGTCTTAGCCAGGCTTGGTGGTGCACGCCTGTAATCCCAGTACTCCAGAGGCCACAGCAGGAAGATTGCCATGAGTTCGAGGCCAGCCTGGGCTACAGCGTGAATTCAAGGCCAGCCTGAACTGCATAGCAAGACCCTGTCTCAAAAACAAACAAGCAAGCAAAGAATCCATCTGGCTTATGATCGCAGGTTGTGTCTGTTTCTGTAGGCGTAATGCGCTTTGGATATGATGCTATCCAAAGAGGGGACATTGTAGTAGGGGGGGTTTTCTAAGTAAGATATTCTCCGTATAGAGAATAGACTTGGCGCTTTTCACACTAGCATGCAACAGACATTTTGCTTAGTTTCAGCTTTTCTAGACACCACCATTTTATGGGGTAAAAGTGAGCCCCCTACCTTCCCGCAGAAGCATTTTTGCATTTCCCGTATGTGTGCACAGGTCCTCCTCTATCAGGAGACCCCATTACCCTGCAGGCTGGGGGATGAGCCCTGAGGTGAGCAGAAAGGGAACAGTGATGGTGACAGGGCCATTGCTTTGCTCTTGTGTCCTGTGCTGGGTGGTGCCCTCAAGTGACACAAGATACACGGATTTAATGACTCTTAAGAAACTTTGGGTCAGTGTAAGAGAAAGGATGAGCTTGAAAAATTTTCCAAATGGACTGTTCTGCTCCCAGAAACAGTGCATGCCAGCCGACTGATCTGGGCAACCTGAGGTTTATCTTCGGTAAAAATGAAGATTTCTACCTCCTAGCGACTTTGGAAAGGAGGAAGGACGTGCAGAAGGTGCTTACTGCCACACCTCACACGCAGGGATGCTGTGTAACGTGTTCTCCCCCCCCCCCCCCGTGCAGTGCCGCTGAAAGATGCACATCACATACATGAGTTTAAAGTTTGAGTCATGGCTTCTTCCAGCTCGACACCCACGGCCATGTCTTGGGCATTAGGGGACCGTGGCCAGTGTCCAAGCCAGTGCGCGGTGCGGTCTGGTCAGATGGGGCTGATGGGTGGGAAACTCAGCTGTTTCTCATTGTGTAACATAAGAGGCTCCTGATTCCACCCCATCCAAGCCCCGCTGTTGTGACCATTATTACGTGTTCTGGGCCTGTCGTTCATAAAGTGCTTCCTTCTGTTGTGCCAAGCACTGAGAAATGATTAACACATTTACTACCCACTGGAGCCTTTCATCCCCCTTTTTTACAAAAGTGTAAGCCAAGACTCAGAAAGGCAGAGCTACCTATCCAAGATCATAGGGCTAGCATGGTTGGAGGCTGAGTCAGTCTGCCTCCCTCTGCTGTTCTAATCAAATGGCCCTGACATCAGGAGAATATCACAAAATACATCGCTCCTGACTCTGAGATCAAGCCAGCTTGCATGTGTCAGCTGGGGGCTCTTTCTGAACACTTCAGCTGAGACAAAATACACATAAGTGTCTCCTGGGTGCCAGACCAGGGAGGGCCTGAGTAGACATAAAACCATGATGGAGGGTGAATCCTGGCTTGGATAATATCGCCCATAACGGGAGGGGCCCTCTTGAGACCCACAGCTGGGACAGCTTTGGGGAAGAGGGGAAGGCTTAGTGAGCTTGGAAGCCAGCAATTCCCAACAGAGGGTTGGGCTGTGGACATTCTCATGAGTGAGCCAATGGATGAGCAAGGCCAGTTTGGGGACAGCCAAATGTTCTGTGCAACCTTCAGGGGCTGCTGGGAACAAATCCTCCAGAGTGGGCCGACAGGATGCAGCCCATAAAAGGCACTCACCTACACACACACAAGAAGACCACCCTGTTCTTGTTCTCTACCCTGAAAGGCTGGCTGGGCCCGGTGAGGGGGAGGTGCCAAATCTTTTTTAAGGTACATGGAATCATTAGGGACAACCAGATGTTCTCAGCATCTTCCTTTCCCTTAATCGTTTCAGGGGGACATAAAGGACCCCCATGGCCCTTGTGCATGGAGCAGAGGACTCTGCTCTGGCTTGATGGGTGTCAGCGCTGTGCTGTGGCTGTGTGCACTGTGAGGAGGTAAAGGCCGAGCAGCTGCTGCAGACTCCTTCAGTGGGCCTCGGTGCTTTGCTCATTATAAATTGACACGGGGACTTCATTACGGGGTTGCGAGGATGAAGGAGACGGTGATATTTTGGCTTTGCGCTGCCAGGAGGAGGGAAAACATTTTCTCGCTCGCTCCGCAGTTCAATTGCTTGCTTACAGGAGGGCCATGAAAGGAAGGAGTAGTGTGTCTTTGATAGGCGAACCCCTGTCGCCCTGTTGGGGCTACAAGCGAATGCTTAAATTAAAGGTTGGAGCCAGCTTTCAAGTATTGACTATTGAGCAAAAAAGCTCGCCCACACTCACACTTACTAAGGCTCGTTAAAGTGAAAATATGCTGTGGGCTGCGCTCCTGTCACCGGCGGGGTAATTATCACGTTGAAGGTTGGTGTTTGAATTGGAGCTGGTGTGGCACACGTTTATTTAAAGATATGCTTGGTAATTTAATACACATTAGTCAAGACTTTTATGCCCAAATCATGAGGGCTTGTTGCCAGCTGCCTCTCCGGTATTTGAGGTAAACGCTTAGGACTGGGCACCTTCGTCCAGGATCCAGGCAGTTCGAGTCATCTCCTCCCAAGGGTGACGATGCCCCTGCTTCCTTGGGTTACTCCCAGGGTAAAATGAGATAAAACATTGAAGACTTGTCAGTAAGGGCTTCGAAGGTGTGGTTTTAGCCCAGGTCTTATTTCCAGTCTTTTGTTTTGTTTTGTTTTGTTTTGTTTTGTTTGTTTTGTTTTGTGTGCGGCCTCTGCTGGCAACCATGAAAGCAGAATGACGCAGCTGTGTGTGATGCCCCTTGGGTTTACACAGGTTGTGGGTCCTAATTTGAAAAATCAGAGATCTCCAACGGCTCAGAAACTTTTGAGGAGGGTAGGATGTTCTGGGTTTGGGGAAGATTTTGGAGTTTCAGATAAGGGATTCTTAAATTCAGGCAAATACTGCAAAATCCAAAAGGAAAAGAGAGGGTTGGGGTGAAGGAGAGATGGAAGGGAGGAAGGAAAGGAGAAGGAGAAAGCTGAAGCCCCTCTGGTTCCCAGCGCTTTAGCAAAGGGAGAGTCCACCTGTGCTCCCTGGATGTCATGGTTACAGAGGCCCAAGGTACCCAAGTGTTTAGGAGAATGGTGAAAGTCCGCCCGCACACATGAGGTGTCCTGTCCGTTCCATGATGGGCATTTTGTGGGTTCTCAAGATGTAAATGTCTAAGCAACTCTCTCATCTTTGTCCTTTGCTGGTCATGCAGGACATCATCTTGTTTAGCAAATGAACCCACATTTACTTACTGAGCTTCTGCTCTCTGCCTTCAAGGCTATTCAACATTGCTATGTCACTTTAAACATCCCCAAACCGTGGTCTTGTGGTACTGTGGACTGGATTAGGTCCTCCCTGGCGTCTAGTGCAGAGCCCTACCGGTTCTGAAGCACAGAGGCACGTTGCGCTGAGATCTGTGAACTGCCCTCCACCCCCACCCCCCACCCCCCTCCCCCCATGGGCTCTAAAGGGCTTGATGCTGGTGGAAGTTAAACAGTTACATAAGTTACCCTCCCATCCTGCCCTTTTGTATGGATCGCTACTTTTTAAATGAGGTTCCACAAGTTGTGAGCTCAGTTTATGTTTTGGCATAAGGCTCAGGCAAGTACATTTCGGTATCTTCCTACTTGGAAACGGAATTTTCATCCAGGAAGTGACATAGTTCACAATAACAGTCCCCTCACCAGTGGGGCATTTTATACAGTACTGGGACTGTGGGAGGCCATAGAACTCAGTGGGTTTACAGCCAAGCTGTATGGAAGTTAAAATGCATTGCCCAGGGTGAGCTGGTGGCAGGCCGGGGACGGGAGTCTAGGTTTCTTCATCCTTCTGTCATTTTTTGATAATTCATATTCATCTCAGAATACTACACAACCTCGAGTTAGATTCTCTTTATCAAGAAGTGCTGGAAGTAATGTGTTCGGCCTGTTTAATTCTTTAGGAATGAGGCTATGGATTTGTATCGGACAGTTTGGTCTGCACAGTTATTTTCATTCTCATGGGGGAGGGGACCCAGCTAAAAGTAACAGAGAAAAGATGACCTGCGTGTACCCCCTCCCAGCGTGGTGAGTGCAGGTGGCAGCCTGTGACTCCAAGAATGGTGGAAATATGTCCCTGTTCGCTCTGGCCTCCCCATGGGAGTCAGCGAAACTCTCTCCCTGTCCCTCTGAGGAGGGAAGAAAAACACCAAGAACAGGAAATAGCCATGGTCAGCTAATACCGGTGGGTAAACATTTTTAGAATTGATTATATAAGGTACTGCTGACAATCCAAGAGGGACAGACAGACATGCACGTAACTTCTGTCTGCCATCCAGGGCTGGGCCGTACAGGGCAGCATGGAGCAGCCATGGAGGCCGGGATCACTGCAGTAATGCCCTTCCTTTCCAGGGCTCAGGACAGTGGGGAAGTCCTGGCAGTCACCCCAGGAATCCACCCCCGTTAGTCCACAAACACGAGAAGGTCAAGTGGCTGCCCAGTGTCACCTGCTTAGCAGCAGAGCCAATTTCAGAGTTCTGGTCTCCTGACTCTCAGTCCTGTGCCCCAACGGCTGCATGGTGAGCTTCTAATTGAATGTGCAGGGCACAGTGTCAGGAGTCCCAGATGAGGCTGGTGGCAGCGTCTCTCAATGAACAGCTGTTTCGGAATCATCATTAAAACAGCCCATGGCCCGAAACATCTCCAAAGAGCAAGCATTTGTCCGGAGGGTGCTGTGGGAAATCTCAGTGCATCTTCCTGTCCAGAAAGATGGGGCTTTTTCGGGTACCCTGAGTTGTTCAAGTATTTATCAAGTGTTATTGGATGAATTATCTGCTCTCTTTTCTCCACGGAGTTCAAGGGGGATTGCTGGATCTGTCCCCTCTGTGTCCCTTCTGCTGAGGATGTCGTGTCACATCATCTGACTTTTCTCTAGTTTTTCCTATCCATTTAATCTGGTCTTTAAATGTCACTCTCTGTTCTCTTCTCTATTTTTTAGCCAGCGTGGCTTTCTCTCCTTTATCTTGCTCTCCTCTTGCTGACGTATTTGCGTCACTTTGGCTGTAGTTAATATCTGCTCAATCAAACCATATTGGCTTGAATGGCTTCCATTGATTTGTGAATAAAAGGGTGCTTCAGCCGCCTGACCCTGCTTTCTGTAGGGTCTTTGTCACCAGGAGGTTTAACTTACTCAAAACCTTCCTTGTCTGCTTCCCTCTGTCACCCCGCAAGCCAGTTCGTCCCTTGAGCTGCCCTGGCAGTAAAGGTGATCCTGTTTGGGGGGACGATGGCTCTTTCATTACTGAGTGTGGAGCGGTGAGACCAATTGTCATTTTTCTTTGCCATGCCATTACCTCGTTTTCACTTTTAACTACCACCCGTCCCCAAAGGATTGTGAGGGCGAAAACTACTGATGTCATTACCATATTGATCATCTGCTACCGGTTTTCTGAGCATCATTCAGGGAACTGGAACCCAATAACAAGGGAGCCTTTCTCTGGTTTCTTTTGAGAAAGGGAACAAAATGAATAAGCCACTTTCGTTGATTAATTCAGCCAGTTTCCTATATGTAATACCTCTTACCACAGAAAAATGATTAGCGTCTAAATGCCAGGAGAAAAAGGTGTGAAAAGACAGTAACCGCAAAAAGGCCTCTTGTAAATTAGATCATCAGCAGGTCTGTGTTACACTTCAGGAAATGGCATAATCTTGAGTTTTGTTTTTTTCTTTTTTTTCTTTCTTTTTTTTGCTTAGTACCAGCCAAACCGAAATCTATATGAAATTTACCAAAACTACTCAGTCAGCTTTACCTACTTCATTACTTTGCCCCTCAGCAGCCGCCTGCTCACTCTCAAAGCTCATCCTTGTAACTTACACGAGGAGAACTTAGGAAACCCCACTGGCGGTCAGGTTGTTACTGTAACTGTGACCCTCGGATCCGGGGCAGAGGCTCATCCACGGGAGAAGTGAAGGGAACCTTTGAGGGAGTGACTATGTGGACGGCTGCCAAGGTACCCGGGGGCAGCCCAGGACTGGGTGAGATGTTCCCAGGTGTCTCTGCCTTGCCGCCTGCCTCCTGGGAGTTAGCAGCTGCCCTCCTCTCCCCTGCAAGATCCAGCCCAAGATAGACAGATGCACTGGTGAAAAAGAAGCAAGAAACATCCTACATGCAGTGGCAGAGTTGCTCCTGCTAGTCCTGGTAGACAACTCAAAAAGAGAAGGCACCATGCCGGCGTGATGGCCCACGCCTGTAATCCCAGCACCTGGGAAGCTGAGGCAGGAGGATCACTGTGAGTTCAGGAGAAGCCTGCGCTACATAGTGAGTTCAAGGCCAGCCTGAACTGCAAAACAAGACCCTGTCTCAGAAACATAAAAAGAGGAAAAGAGAAGAGAAGGCACTAACCTAAATAGCTGGTGCCCTAGGCGGGCAAAGGGAGTGTGGCTGACCCAGGCAGCTCTTGGTCCCTGGGCAGCACAGGCACTGTGGAGAGGGAGCCATCACCCTTGTCTCTGCTCAATTGTCACCATTAGCGATTACTGTTCTATCACAGCTAAGTCTTTGGTTTCATTTTTTACGAGAATCTAGAAATCTGAACTTCACTGCGAAGTGGCCTTGGTATCATTAGAAAGAAATGTCTTTAAATCCGTAGGCAAGTCACGGAGCCTGGTGGGCGGTTGTGGCTGGGCTGTCTCTCAATGCCGAGATGTGGTTAAATGCTGGGCAGAGCAGATGAAACCTTCAACTTGGACACCCAGACCTGACCCACCGTGCCTCTGGTGTGAGTTGTCCCCAGGTCTGTACTTCCCATATGGCAGCAGCCCGCCTTGCAGACCAAGGCCAGGCCTGACCTGCTCTGAAATCCTTGAGTGACGTAGAAGAAAAGTCCACACTCCTCAGCGGGTGCTTCACACCCTTGGGATCGGTGCCACCAACCTAGCCTCCTGCGTTTGCTAGTCTCCTTTGGTGTTCAGGGAAGGCCAGCATGTTCACACCAGGCTTTCCCTCCCTTCCCAGGGAAATGGGATATTCACTCAGCAGGGCCCAAACCAAATAAATGACCAGTAGACACCCCGAAGACCAGTGTGGTGTGCTATGTGATTATGATCTTTACAGTGACTCTGTCGCTCTCTTGTCCATATCCGCTCAGCTCTCGATAAATGTCAGTCACCTCCCACTTGACCATCTACCAGTACGTGCTGTGATTCATAAGGCGCTTTCCAAATGTAACACCTAAACTTCCTTCTTCCCTTCCTATGACTGGTTCTTCAAAAACAAAAATTTTTTAAAAATAACATTAATCTCGTGAAGGCAGTAAATGGATTATGAATTCTTGCATCGCTCAGGAATTTTTATTAAGGAAAAAAGTAGTGGTGGTACATGCCTATAATCCCAGCACTCTAGGAGGATGAGGCAGGAGGGTCAGAGGTTCAAGCCCAGCCTAGGCAACCTAGTGACTTAGTGAGAACCTGTCTCAAAATAAAAAAAAATTTAAAAAGCCTATGGATGTAGCTCAGTACAAAGGCCCTGGATTCAATCTCTATTATAGCAAAAAAGAAAACAAACAAGGAGAAAAGGGTAAAATCTGACCAGAGAGTAACATTAAACATTTGGAATAGCATTAAAATGAGTGTTTTTACAGTTAAATATTTGCGTCTATACTTAGATGTATAAATTACTATTCTTTGAACTCCCAAGTGGATTTTGAACTGTGATCTCCATAATTACAGTAATCATACAGTTTATTTATATATAGTTGAGCTGTATAGACATTAACCAATTAGTTCTTGATCACACCACCTAATGGGAAGACTTTCCTCAGTACCCTATTTTTAGCGGTGCATGTATGCATTAATTATAGACCTTAGTTATTAACTTTGCATCATATTACCCAAATGCTTACTTAACAATTTACCAACATCAAGGGGGTAGGACAAGAGACTGGTATCAGAGTTTACTTCTGTCCTTTAGCCAGGAGGTAAGCAATACTTAAGACCTTACTGAGTACCTGGCCTGAATCCCATGTCAGTTCATTTTCTTGAAGCGTCTCAGTAGCTGTTTGAGGTGTTGTCCTGACTTTCTACCTCAGGCCACATCATAATTACCTAATTTAAAAAGAGACAGGAAAAAGCAGGTGATACCTATCTAGATTTGAGCCAACCTGAGCTTCACTGTCTTTGTCATTGTGTGTAGGTGACAGGGGTAATAATTCAGTGACAGCTCCTGGGTCTTAGAAGCTGCTGCTGCCCACTGTCTGTTCCATTAAAAACGACTTTCATCACTAATTTTAACATGAAACAGATCCAATTGGAGAAAATCCATTATAAATGAGACCGAGCTGGCTGTTGAATAACATTGGTTGAGGCTCAAAGGCCGAATATAAATGAACTGTAGATGGGACAATATTGGACAAGCACAATTTATCTCATTCGGCAAAAAGATATTCCAAATGCCTCTGCTCACAGATGCATAAAAATAGACTGTGTCCTGCGCACACCGTGCACATTTGTGGAATGACTTTTGCCACCTTTCACGCCGTCTGAACCCAACGTAGAACAGCAGTGTTTAAACTGGTAGCTGCAAAAAGTGTGCCTTTTGATCATTTTGTTTTAAATTTTAAAAAGTAAAAGTGAAGTGTCTCATGTGTAGCAGTTACGATCCGAGAAAGATTCCTGGGCCTGTCCCAGTTTTACCTACATCTAATTCTGTCACCCAGTTGAGCTTCAGTTGTCCCTTGCAGCCGGCCCAGGTAAGATGAAAATAGTGTCCTTCGAGCTCTGAAGCGCAGGTGCAGAGGCTGAGGTCTCCTTGCCGAGATGGTGCGAGCTCACCGGAAGTCATGGCCTGCCCTGGCAGTTGCCAAGGCGTTGGCCCTGGCATGGAACTTGAAGCCCTAGAGAGTGAAGCAAAAACATATAAAGGCGCTATTTTTGCACTGGTTACCGGGGTTTAACTCGGATATTATCAGGGTATTGAATTCCTTAACTATCTGACATGTATAGTCTCCTGTAATTTTCTTAGAATACTTAACTATTTTTCATTGAGAAAATACTTTCAATCCAAGATTCCCTCAGGTCTCCCATGGCCCAAGTATATGTGGACCATATGCTTGCTGAAAGTTCAAGGAGGCATTGCTCTCATGAGCTGTGTGCTTCCCTGGCCCCTCTCCTTTGTGAGCAGAAGCCACGAGACACATACACTCTGCCCATAGGAAAACAGCATTCGATGGCTTTCAGCTCTACCCCAGCCCTACTTGCCAGCTTTCTTGTAAATTAAGTAACTAGATGAGACCATAGGGGTGCCTCTTTCCAAACTGTGAACTCTGCCAGTCGAAAACAGCCCCAAAGGAGGATCTTACTCAGTATCCCAAATGGGAAGAGCGGCATAGTAAGGTGAATTCAGTAACCCAAACACCGGCATCTCATAAGCATTGCAGCTTTTCCATATGCCAGGCACTGGACTAAATAACTGACATGTGTGATCACATTTACCTCCCAACTCTCTGAATAGGAGCTACTGTGATCCCATTTAACAGATAAAGGGAACAGCAGATCAGAAAGTTTCAGGTTTCACACAAGATCACAAAGCAGTGCGAAGTATGATGCAGCCTGAGGTGTCCAAACTGCAAAGGCTTTTGACCCTGTCAGCAGAGCCGTGCTGTGTACTAGTTATCGGGTACATGTGTCTCAGATGATAGATTTATTGCTGGGTATAACATTCAGAGACGTAACAGGAAGTGACAATCGGGTGTTCAAGTCAGGAGGCATACAGAAGGCCACCCGTGAGAGGAAAAAGTAGAAGCTAACCCTGGGCCCCTGCAATGGAAGGGGGTGTTTCACACAACACTGAGTCCCATGTTTGCCAGAAACACTGCTTGAAAATACACAGATACAGGCCGTGGCTACCTGGGCGTGCACTCGCCCCGTATCGGAACAAACTTCCCAGTGACCGCGAAGAGTAAACCACAGCGAAGTAGGGCAGCTGTCCTGCGATAAGCAAGTGCCTGTGATGTAAGCTACACAGGAAAAGCCACAGCTGAACCTCAGGGGAGCCTCTCTCCCCGCATCCCCCTTGCACAGTGCAGGAAGAGGTGAGAGGTGAGGCTCACCCAGAGTCCTCGGTCCCCGTCCCCCCCCCAGCGCTGCACTCTCTCCCTGTTAGAATCCCAGGAGGTGGGGGAGTGGTAAGCACTCCATGCTCCAAGTAAAGAATCTGAGGTTCAAAGAAATTCCCCTAGGATCTGTTCACACAGGCAGCAGAACTGGAACACCGGTGTTCCTGCTGCCCTCGGCCGGAGACGTCTCTGGTTAGGCTCCTGAGGTCAGTTTTGTGCTGAAGAAGCAAGACACCTTTAATTCAGAAGTCTGTGGCGTATTCCCCACCCCTGAAGCAGAGCTGCCCGGAGCCCAGCAGGCAGGAAGTGGAGCTCCACGTGGGAGGCTGCAGGCGTCTTGCTGGCAGAGGCCGAGAAGGCAGGACAGTTGCCTGGCACAGCTGGTATTGGTGTTGTCCGAATCTCACACTTAGTGGGTGCTAAGCAAATATTTGTGGTTTGTTTCAGCAATGAGGATTTTTGTCTGAATGTGGAAACACTCGTCCTCTTTTGGTTTTGCTTTGGTACGTGCACTAGCTCTGTGTTCGCTTGGGGAGAATTTCAAATAATGAATAGAGTTCTGGGTGGATGTTTACTTTCCTTCTATACGAATGGCCCCTGGTTTAAAACATGTACCAGTGTTTGGCAACTCAGAGTCCATTCCATTTTGGAGGGGAGTCCAGAAAACCTTGGGGGCCATCTTGTGGTTAAAAGCGTGGTCCGTGTCTGCCTCAGGTTTCTGGGTCTACAACACATGAAGCTTCTCCTTCGGTTCAAAGTTTAAAAAAGTTTTTAAAATTTTTTTTTAATTACTGTGAACAATCAAAATTTAATTGTGCCCTAATTATTGAATATCAATTTGCATTTTCCAACATTAAAATGACAAAATTTCTACTTGCATCTGCAGGTGTATATGTTTTTAAAGCTTTCGTTATCTCCAGGTGTGAAGATAATGTTATTTCTTTTCTTTATGCTTTTGTGTTTTTTTTTTTCCTAAATTTGGTTCAGTGAGCCTGCATAACTTTTAATAGGGAAAAAAATTCAGCCTACTGTTAAATTTTACTAGCAGCTGCAGGAAAAAAAATGGCCACTTGAATACACGTGTTCAACATAGGCAGAACAAAAACGCACCTGCAGCGTAGTTCCTGCGTTCAGGAAGGAGGGGCAGGGGTGCTCCGGACACATTGCCCATGGAGCGATCCCGTGGATTCGACTATTTCAGAAAGCACCCCTAAGACTAAAAAGGCAAGAAAAATTTAGAAATGCACTCTTGTTACTCAGTGGTGTCGTTTTAAGAGACACATTTTATTTAGCATGGGTCTGAACTGCATCTTCTGGCTGGGTGATTACTTTCAACCTGCATCTCCTTAGGAAGTGAGTCACATTCTCTAGAGAGATCTGAATGTAATACAGCCTTGTCTGGAACGCAGCGAGGAGTCACGCTGTAAACGTCTTACTTTGCCAGCTAATGGCAACATGGCCTGGGCTGGTACAGTCCAAAAGTGACCTGAAATCGCAAATTCACAACTTCTGCAGGCTTCTTGCTATTTTTTAAGTTCCTTCCTTAAGAAAAGGCAACTATAGTGATATGTTTTGACTATGTGTAGTAAAGAAAAAAAGATAAAACACACACACACACACACACATACACACACACAAAAGTAGTGGCCATACTTATGAATTAGGTTTATATGGCTTTGAAGTTTTTCTTTTCTGGGAGCGTGAAATCTGCCTTGCTTAATAAACGGTAACTCAGTTTGCCACTTTTAACCTCATACCTATTTAGAGGCACTGAGAAGAGATAAAGAAACTTAAGATAAGTATCACTCCCTCACTGAAATAGCAAAGGTGACTACCAGCCCGGGTGTCACACTTTCGCTGGTAATGGAAGGACATGGTCTTTCGGTTACTTTTTTTTTTTTTTTTTTTTTTGGTCTCTCTACTCCAGGATATTTGTGATGACTCAGTCCTCTTAGCCTCTTCTCTCAGGAGCCATCTGAGAACTTAGGGAGCCAGCACAGAGCCCCAGAGGTCAAGTGGTGTGGCACACGCCCTTGACTCAGGCCGGCCCCTCGTGCTGTAGCATCCTGGTCATCGCTGGTTTTTACATCAGGGCCTTTGACGAGCTGAGGAGTCTGGTTGAGTTCCAAGAATGTGGCTCATTCTAAGACAAAAACATTCATTTCAAGTGCAGTGAGGGCCTGGGAAGGTCTAATCTCTGACTGCTTAGCAAGGCAGACATCTGTCAAAGGGGGAAGATTGTGTAAACGACAACAGAGTAGGGCCATTTGGTGTAGGGGCAAAATACCAGGTAAGTCTTCAAAGGCCTTGAGCCTGTTACAGCACTTAGAGTTTTAAACTCAGGGTGGGGGGAAAGTTTCTAATAAGTCTTCAGATGAAGGTTTAATAATGCTTAATGGTGAGTTCTTTATCACAAAAGGGTAAATTATGTTTAGATGTCATAATTTTAGGTGTATGTCATGAAAATATTGATGGTAACAACCTCCTTTATTTTCATGTGCTTACTAGGATAAAGTTCCACCTACTTGAAAATTGAGATTTCTTGCTAAAGCTCTAATCAGCTGAGATGCGCTGCAGGGCACTGGGCAGCTGCCGTATGTGATATTCACAAAGCTGTGTGAAGTTAGGAAGCTGTAACTGGGTGTAGTCTTTGTGAGAGTTAGTAACTTCTATTCGTTTCCCATTTGTAGGATGTTTCTCTTGAGCCCAAAGAAATAGGTTCCTAACCAGCCAAGTATAGCATTTCCTGTGCTTAGACTTCCATCCCAGAGTCAATAGCAGTTGACTCTGGGTAAACTCCAGCAAGAAAAGTTATAGCTCATTACATAACCGTACAAAGTTCTGTAATTTAGCCTTCGTTTTTTACTGCTGCTTCCAAATGAAAGCCAAACTGCATGCGTTATCTAACACATCCTCTCCTGATGCCTTAAACCCTCACCCTCTGGTTCCCACATAACCATAAGAGTTGTGTGCATCTTAGATCTTACTTAATTTAAGCAAATGGGTCAGTTTTAGATATGACTAAATAATGCAAATACTCCCACAGCAACTTGAAGTTCAGGCTTCACAGAGTCACTGAATACTAAGAAGAAATAATAGAAGAGGCAGGAAATCACTCCACTAGTGAGTAGTAAATAGGAGGACTTATTTAGAACAAAAGGAGCAAAAGACATATTCAAAGACTGGGGGATTTTATCAGACAGGGGGAGTTAGCCTTTTTTGGTGGCGTTCGGTGAATTCAAGCATTTGGGGATGCACTATGCACAAACACATGCCCTGGCAAATCTGCTCTGTGTCATTTGTCATTGAATTGGAGTGGACAAACCAGTCTCCCTGGAGGGCAGCAACATGAGGAAGTGCACCCTGGATATGAGAGAGAGGTGAGGAAAAATGTCAGTTTTTAATTTGCAATGTTTCTTCATCTTCCAAGGCTTTTTAAGAGTATGTAAGGTTTGAATCAAAGATGGGCCTCCCTGAAATGATGGAGAGGAGAAGCTTGAACACCAGGCCTTGGGGCCCTCACGTGTGCCCAGTGGGTTATAGAAGGGCACTTACATCCCTTGCGAACAAAGACGTGCTGGCATTGGATCATAGCCCTCAGGAATACTCTGGAATCACGCTTTTTTACACAGTGGGGAGCAGTCAGTGGTAACATCTTCCCTGCAGAGGGCCCATGAGAACCTAGAAAAGACAATAGGGAAGACACTTCCTTAGGGTAAGTGATACTGAACTTACTTTCAGATAATTGCCTTAGTTCTCTAGAAATGGGAGGAGGGTAAGGAGGGGATTTTTCTCCCTGTTAGTATTTATCAAACTATCCAAAGCACCATCAGTCCCAAGGGTAGACTGCAACTGTGTTTCCCGTTTGGGGTAGGATGTGGAGCACAGAGCTACTTGTCCATATTCCGTTGGGTTTACCAGGGGAAAGAACAAAAAATAAAAAGGATAGACAGAGGCCCAGGATGAGCCCAGTGTTTTTGTTTTGTTTGTTTTTGTTTTTGTTTTCCCCCAAACAGTCTCTTGAAGTGCCAGGCATCCCAAAAGCTTTTGCATTTACAGAGAATGAGAAATCGCCTGCTACCAAGGCTTTGTTGAAAAGTGGAGGGACTCTCCTACTTGTCCCTGCAGGAGAGTTTGCAGAGCAGGAGGAAATGGTGGAAAATAGGTCAGCAAAGTCAGCTGACCCACATGGACGGGTGTTCCGAGATGTGTAAACCACCCCCACGCACTTGCAGATACCAGGGCTGGAGACCGGAAGTGGAACAAGTTCCTTCTGGGCCGGAGAGAGAGAGGAGGATGGAGAAAGAGATGATTCCTCTTCAAATAACTCCCACTGACAGCATTTTTTTGAAAGACATTTTCGTAAAGTCATTTTTGCTCAACAGATGACACTATTTCTTCGAAAAGAAGAAATATTCCAAGTGATGCGAGCATCCTCCCAGCCACCGCCCACCTTCTGCCCCAACCCGGGACCCCAGCCCACTTCACCGTGCTTTTTGGCCCCGCCCTGCCTTAGCGTCACAGCGCCTCATGGTGGCCCCTGGCTCTGAACAGCAGCCTGGCACCACACAGGATCTGAACACAGACACTGGTTCTCTCCAACAAGGCTGTGCTGGCAGTTACAAGACAGGGTAGACGTTGGCATACGCTTACAGAATAATTATAGGGTTCCTTGAGTAGTACAGTATAAATAATTGCCGGTTTAAAAGCGTTATTATGAGCAGCAATTTATACTAAAATTTATATTTGCGCCTTGAAACCAATGTACGTCAAGAGGGCCTCACCCCCACTCCCACCTCCCCACCTTGAGATCTCAGGGGCTCTGGAGCTTTTGGGGGACACAACCGCAAGGCACATGGGGTGGTGGTAAATAGGGGGAAGATGGATGCGTTGCATCAGTGGACCTGCACTGTGGGGCACCCCCCCACACCCCACCCCCGCCTGGTGCGCCAGGATCCTGACATGCAGAAAGACCATCCTGGTACGGAGCGGAGCTCAGAACTGCAGTGGTGTCACTTTTACTGGCAAGTAGGACACGGCAGAGATTATCACCTCCTCGCTGGCCTTGCCCGGTGTCGACGACGCAGGACACAGAGGGCCGAGACACAGGCGGCTGAGGGAGATAATGCAACTCTAAAATAGCCTCGGAGGCTTTTCCTCTCCTCCGCCGAAGTTTTCATTTTGCACGAAGGCACGGTAGAAATGTGCTGTGACAGTGGACAGGCAGGGGATGGGAGTGGGTGAGGGGGACAGCTTGTGAAGGGCTCTGCCCTCTTCGGGACAGGGCTGAACAGAGGCTCTTCTTTTCCAAGCAGGTAACCCTCTGTGTCACCTTCTCATCTTCCTGTGAAGCCTAGTGGCTTCTCTTTCCCCATCTGAGAACTCCCCTGAGATGCTTGCATCCTGAATCTTTCTCGCTGAACCAGCTTAGTGTCCCAAGATAGTGTGTGTTTTGTTTCGGCTGCTGTTCTTGCTTTCTGCACTTTCAAGCCATTTTAAACCATATTTCCCATGATTGTAGGGTGGGGGGGAGGCTGGCTTTGGTATTTAAATAAGTCTTTCAATGGGTCATTAGCCCAGTAATTAACTCCAGCTATTTTTAAATGGTGCCTTGGTTATGACAAAGCTGTCACATTCACAGTGGCCTTCTCTTTCTTGGAGAGTCACTAAGCATTGGCTCTTTTTTTTTTTTTAAGTGCCAAAAATATTGCAGTTTTATTCTCACTTCAGATAGATTTCTCATTGAAGAAAGAGAAGCCTTTTGAATGAAGACAGAAATTGCTTAACTATTACCTTTATGTACAATGGCCATGTGCTTTTATTTTTCTTTCGAATAGTCTTATCCTGGGCCTTGTCCTATATATTTTTCCTCATATATTTCGTACAGTCAGTACTGGCACATCCTAGGGTTTTAAGAAGTGACTTTGTGAGTAGAAAGCCTGACTCAAAATCAGTTCCACAGTGTGAGTGAAAGACAACACAAAACACCAGCTCTTTCCTCTCCCTCTTGGCGCTCAGTGTTTGGGGTCCTGGAGAACAGGAGAAAAGGCTTTACTCCATGTGTGTCTGGGAGGTCTTTGGAGAAATGAGAAGAGCATCCCCAAAGAAGCTGAGACCCGGAGGCTTAGGTGCCATTTTAGCAAAGAATGATAAACCCATAGAGAAGCACAAGATTAAGGGAAATGGTCATGGGGCTCAGTGTCAGGTCAGTGACTGTGGCAAGGCAGGGACATGGGAGATTCGAGGCTGTGCATCTGCTGGTGTCAGTCGGTGCCCACCTCCCGGCCTGAGCTGCCTCCTCTCCTGTGCCTTTACAAAGGGAGATGTGTGCCCTGCCTCAGGGCAGATGGAGGAGCGGAGAGAGCTTTCTCCACATCTGCTGTTTCTCAGTCACCATCAGCTCAAAATAATCCTTATGCCAGAGTGGGGGGTGCATCTGAGGAGTGGCACGTCCTGACCCCCTCGCCAGTCAGTTGCAGAGCTAGAATTAGGATGGAGCCCACACGACGCTTAGCCACTGTTTCCATTGCTGTGTTACATAACAGTGAGTAAGCTGTTGGTTCCAGCGGTATTGCAGAAGCTTACCGCGTCTGATACCAGAACCATGGAGCCCCTTCCTCTGCAGAAACTGCAGGGTGTGCTGGGCTCAGCCCAGTCTGCCCACCCCCCAGCACCCCCTGGAAATCCACCTGACTTGACCCTTATGGTAATCTGAGGATAACACAGTAATTCCTGGTTCAGAAAAGCAGATGGCGATTAACTTTGATTATTGAGTATTATCTGAGATCAGATCAAAATGTCAGCGGCTCACATAACAATAGTGATAGTGGCCACCACTGTCAGCCGGTCCCTGAGCTACTGGTCCCCGTGCCCACTCACATACTTCCTTTCCATCTGGGCCTCATAACCTCGGGAAGCCATTGCTCTTATCTCTGAAATAGACTGTGGGGTGCAGGGTTCCAGGAGCACAGAGCTAAATGGTGACAGCTTTTGCACTGGGGCCCAGGTCTGTGTTAAGGCCACTTCTCGAGAACTTGGCACGCACAAGGAGTCCATACGTGGACCACACAGCAGCCTGGCCCTGGGTGTTGCAAGACTTAATTACAGCCTCTCTCGCCACGTGAATCTTCCCTTCCCGTGGCCTCTGGCCTTTTCTCTTAGTCCCGTGAAATCCCTCAGCATGTTGGGTGTCATGGGTCCTAATAAACATGGTTCCGAAGAGCACACCTCACCCCAGCGGTTTGGGGCTTCATTTTATGACATGTTAGGAACACTCACCTGTTTTGGTCCTTGCCCCTGCTAGGAAGAAATGCCACAGCTGCCCATGGAGAGCAGGAACAGGGAACAGAGCAAGCAGGTAGAAGGCTCCCAAATCTCTTCCTTTCTTCAGAGCAGCTGCTTGTGTCAGGGCTGGGCTGGGCACAGGGGTACAGAGGGACAGGGTGAGGGGGGAAGGTGGCTGCACAACTCTCATTCTAAACACATGGTGTTCCAACCAGTGCCAAATGCTGTGACAGATGAATCAGGTGGGGGCAGAGGGCCAGGGGTGCTTGCCTGGTATTTTATTTCCTGTGGATCCCCAGACAAATACAAGTGAGAGTTTAAAAGACAAGACTCCGAATCTCTCGATATGCCTGCAGAGCACAGTGGCCCTGATGGGGTGGGAACAGTGTGGTCACTTTGATTTCAGGGTGGTCTTCCTCTTTGGCGGCTCCCCCCCACCTGCAGTATTCAGGAACATTCTCTCCCTGATAATTCCTTCCACCCCCAGCTGTCTAGCATTCCGCCTTCAGGGCCAAAGCTCACAGCCTGTCCCTAAAGCAAACCACCTCAGCCACCACCTTCTCCTTGCCGCCACCTCCTCAAGCCTCAAATGACCCTTGGTTCTTTGTACCCCAAGGTCAGGCTCTCTGTGGTGGCCAAAGCTTCAGTGGCTGTCCTGGCAGGCCCACCCGTGTCCATGCCTTCCAAGTGATGTGCTTTGTGGACTCCGTGAATGGCTTCAGGTTTTCAGCGTGGGAAACGGGAAGGCTGGGGTGAACCTCAGTGGAAAGATCATCAGAGAGAGAGTGCAGCTGTGGACAGTGGTATCACCCAGTGTCAATCTGGCATGGTAACCTTGGGACGGTCCCTGCACCTCTCTGAGCCTCAAGTGCCACGGCTGAGCAGCAGGGAACATGACAGGGTCATCTCAGAGGTCTTTCTAGGTCTGGAAGGGAAAAGTCTGGTTCATCCCTTCCTTCCGCCCCTTTCTGTTCCTATGTAGTTGGGATGGATAATAAACATGTTCACGATGAGAACTGGTACACACCCGTGTTGCATCTTTATCCTGTTGGCTTCCCTCTCTCCTCTCCCCTCTGCCGCCTCCTCTCCACCCTTCTGGTCTCTCCGGCACACACTGAGCAGCACAAACGCTGTCAGCACCAGGAGAAGTGCCTCTGCCCGGGTTCCTGACGCAGGAGTGGCTGATGACGGCGCCGTGAGGTGTCGTGGGCAGCAGCAGACACTATTCTCGATCCGCTCCCTTCGCTCCTGGGGACAGTTGGTGCTGCGGATCTAGCCAGTGGCCTTGTAGCCTCCTGGGCAAGCCCTCTTCTCACAGCGTTGCGGCCCAGCCCTAATCTCTTACACAGAAACAGCAGGTTTTAACTAAAACAGGCCCATCTGCTGACCACAATGCGAGGCTCAGCTGAGACCAGATCACTCCTTCATGCCTGAGATCTGGGTCCCCTTATCTGTCATTTTACTCCTTCTTGGGGTCAGAGTAGTAAAGATCTCAGGCAGTATACATTTCCTTTTGCTTCAAAGACAAGAGATGATAGAGACATGTAGCAGGGACACTGAATCACTCTTACCAGAAATTTCTAAAGGCTGAACATAAACGTACATACATATGTCCCACACGAATGTGTCAACGTGTTGTGCATTCCCTGTACAGCTATACTTATGACTTGGTTGACTTCACTGATGGAATCCTGTGAAATCCCCTTGGAGGGCATTGAAAGATGAAAAGAGAGACGAGATTCACAGCTGTCTGGTGTTCTCCTAACGGTGTTGCTTCCATGTGACAAAGAGCAAGCCGTCCCCACCTCTGTCCCCACTTCGAGTGCTCCACACAAACTAAATTAGCAGAAGGAGCAGCAGAACTAGCGCACTCCTGTGGAACACTTGCTTTTTGAGTGTGGTAATGATTTCACACAACTGGAAACTTAGTTCTGTCAGGCTGTAGTTGGTGTAATTTAAAGGTGTGAAGTTAGCCATTCATGGTGATATGTATTATCCAAGCATTAAGGTGACATTATTTTGGTTGCCTCTTCATCCTCTTCAAGAGCTTCCATTTATATGGTAAAAATATATCTCCCTTCACATCTTTTTCTGAATATCCTTGAAAAAATAAAATGGAAAAAGGCTGGTTCTTTCCCAGTGCAAGCTGGTCTATGTGGTGTGCTGACAATAACTGTAATCTCTTCAGTGTCCAGACAGGGAAGATTGCAAACTGATTAACACATCCACTGATATTTTCTAGATGTGACAGCAGACATTTTTTTGAACACATATTTTTGGTGAGCTCTAACAAAGAGAACTATTGAAGCACAGATTACAGCTTTAAACATATTTTGAGATGAGTGTGTTTGGGATTAAAACACAGTTAAAAACATTAAAGTTTCCACCTAAACCCCAAGTCTTACACGTTCCCCTCTTAACGGAGCAGCTGACATATAAACAGTTGTCTTTTGGGCCACTTAGTGTTCAAACATCATTTATGTTTGGTTTAATAAAAGGAGCCAGCTACAGTGCCTTGCAGTTCAGTTGATGGCCACAAGAAAACCAGACACTAATGAAGTAGGATTGAAAAGCCCCCAGTATGATTAGTAGTTGTTCATAGTAAAAATAGTAAAAGATAGATTTTATTACCATAGATTGAAAGAAGATGAGACAAGGTGGGACTGATGATGCCCTCCTAGTTTATAATTTGAAAGTATAGAAAATAAGTGAAATAAAATAAGACATACACACAGGTCACCCCCTACCTACCCCTGGAGATCTTTCTATGAGAATTCACCTTAGGATTTGAAAACCATTGCTGCGAGACAGTGATGTTAAGACTGGCATACTCAGGCAGGATTGGCACACACCTGTCCTTATAGCCCTCAGGAAGGCTGAGGCAGGAAGATCAAAAATTTGAGACCAATCTGGGAAACTTAGCCATTTAGTGAAATCGTCTCTCAAAATTTAGAGATTGGAGACAAAGGTCCAATCCTCAGTATTGGGGGAAAAAGCAACTAAACCATGGAGGTATAAGAAATGTGTGTAGTGTGTTGGAAAATTGCAAGGTATTTTCTCTTGTACTCTGATACCTGCCCTCTTGGTGTCAGAAAAAGTGTAGAAAATACCACTTTAATATTGCATCTATTTCCCAATGCTGTTTTTGTTTCTTAAATTAATTCACAGGCAATGAATAAGAGGAGGAAAATAACAAAAAATACACCCTGGTGCTGCGATAGCAAATACCACTTCCTAATGCCAACTTCCTACCTCAGAAAATAGCTGTGTTTTCTCAGTCCAAACTTGACTACATAGGGCAAGAGAGTAGATGGCAGTTTTGTTGTGGTTGTTTTTAACATTATACCACTGATTTCACCCAGCACAACATGCTGCATCCCTCATGGCTTGGCCATGTTGAAGGGTAGTGTTTTGTTGCTTGTTTACAATGTAGTCAGGAAACAGACCTGGGACATGAAAGATGCTCCATTATAATTATATCAACAGTGGGGGGCATCTGTTACTTTCACCAGTACGACCTTTTTAAACTGTGGATAGCAAGAAATCAGTAGGAAACATGTAAAGCTACTCAGTGTTTTTGGATCCACAGTTTTTTGTTTTTTTTTTTTCTGAGACAGGGTCTCAATATGCAGGGCAGGCTGGCCTTGAGCTCACTTTGTAGCCCAGACTGATCTTGAACTCCCAATGATCCTCCCGCCTCAGCCTCCTGAGTACACAATATTATTTTGAAACAGCACCATGTACCTTTTTGAATAGTGTTTATATTTCTGGCCTCCCAACCCTGGAAGTTGTCCACATTAACTTACAGTGTTTCCAAGAGAGGAACACATCCTTCCACGGAGACTGTTGGCTGATGTTACCAATCTCAGGCCACCTAGTAACTCGGGGGTGTGTGTGTGTGTGTCTGTGTGAGATTCCCCACACCAGACTACCCAGAGGTTCTCTCTTGGAAAAGTACTAAACAATGCCTGCAGTGCCAGTGTGGAACGCCGTGGTTGCCGCCGGGAAGTGACAGCCACGCTCGTGGCGACAGTGTTCTCGCATGGCCGACATTAATGACAGCCCATGGCCACGCACCCACGGAGGGTTTTCATTTCAGAAGAACATCAAAACCACTGAGTCCTTTCAAGTCATCTTCTTTTACTGCGAAACCAGAAACCATGCCGACGGCTACTTTCAGTAATAACCTGTGTCCCAGCTGCAGGCTGCAGAAACTTCTCGTCATGTAATTTTCTAATTTGTGCGTAGATGGCTGTAGCAAACAACTGAGTTTGTTTCAGTGCCTGACATCAGAAAGCATATTTTCATCAGCGGGGATGGGGAATGAAATCAGAATTTCCACCAAATCTCCCCCCGTTGGATGGTACCAGGAAACAGAACGGGACGGGTGAGCCTCAGGAGTCTCCCCTCCCCAAAGCCATTTACCTTGTTAGGTCACGAGGCTGATTTTATTTTAACAAATGTTCTAGGAGGTGTGGTTCCGTGTGAACTCAGCCCTTGCAGAGCAGTCGGCTGGAGAGGGCATGACAGTAGTACCCTCCCTGTCAGGCGCTAATGTGTAATCCCACCTTGGGAACTGCCTTTGCCACCTCTAGTGGGCTTGGTTCTCCTGGAAAAGCAAACTGGGTCCTTGAAACCAACCAGCAGTTAAGATGGCCGAAGAAAGTAAAGAAATCAGTCTAAGTTCTTCCATTTTTTAAAAAAAAAAAAAAAAAAGGAAATAAAGGGGTAGAAGGGTATAAATAGCAAACTCGTCATTTTCATCTCTTTGGCACTGTCAGCGGTGACTGGAGTGCAGAGTCATCTGTAGTGGTGACAATATGAGCTCTGCAACAAGCAGATCTGATTTTGTGAGGCTGGTGCCAGCAAGCTTCTTGGAAGAAGATATGAGCTGGACATGGTGGTGCACACTGTATTCTCAGCACTTAGGAGGCAGAGGCAGGAGGATTGTTGCAACTTTGAGACCAGCCTGGGCTACAAAATTCAGCTCGAGGCCAGCCTGAACTGCATAGTGAAACCTTGTCTCAAAAAAAATAAGATAAAATAAATAGAAGATGCTGACCACTCATCTTCTTCCAGAAGATTGAGTGCAGGTGACGGTGACCCGGACAGCCAAGAAGTATTTCAGCCCACACATGTAACGTGTCAGCTATCCATGTGGCCCCTGGATTATGCACATTTTGGGGGGTCAGAGTCACTGCTCCCCAACCAGCAAAACTGTTTTGCCAAGCAGAGCATGTGGGAAGCTGCAGAGAGGGAGAATAAAAAGGAGACTCCTGCCCCAGAGGGCTGGCGAGGGTGACCTTCATGGCCACGATGGATCTGATGGTAATCACAGGAGAAATCTGACTTCAGCTGCCAGTTCAGAAATCACTAAGAGAAGGCCTTGTTTGGTCACGGGGCAGCACTGTGCTTTAACGGCACCTTTGCAGGAGGCCCTGCTTCCGGCCTTGGCAAACCCATTCTGTGGCCGCTGGGTCTCCTGGAGGGCGCACGGCCGGCAGCTCAGTATGAGTTTTAGTTGTGACACCCATGTGCCGAGGTGAACACCTTTGGAACAGTCATTGTTTTTTCTATCTCCTGAGTAGGGACGCAGGTCAGGGGACGCAGAAATGAGCTTCTGTAAAGTTTCATGGTTTAGGGCTGATGACATGCTCCTTAGAACTGCTGCTTGCTTTCTTCTGGCTCTCTGCCCTTCTCCTGGGAGTTGCTTGGCTTTCCGTGGACAGGGAAGAATGGCCACACTGGAGGGAGGTGACTGCCAGCCTCCAGGGAGAAGTCCCACTTGGGTCTGAGACTCACAGTTGCAAGACGGCCTGCCCCCGGTGCCCGCTGTTAAAGCATTTGTGACTAATTTCCCCTGGTTTAGCAACTGCCCTCTCAATAGACAGTCCACAGGTGACTTTGTTCTTGTTTTGGTTTGGTTTTTTTTGAGATGGGATCTCACTGTGTAGTCTGGGCTGGCCCTGAGTTGACTACATAGCCCAGGCTGGCCTCGAACTCAGTGAACTTCTTGCCTCAGCCTCCTGAGTATCGAGATTACAGGTGTGTACCATCACACCCGGGGTCACACATGACTTCAAACAGCAATGGAGGTGAAACTAAATTCTTAGAATATTAAACTGTCTCATTAGTTTATAACATTTGTTAGTTGGCCCTCAGAGTTTTCCATTTTCTTCTGCGGGGTCCTTTCTTGCTCCCTGACTTCTTGGTCACGGTCGAGTGAAGAGCAGGCCCTGGCAGTGTCGCCAGGCATGGAGCTGGCACACAAGAGACTGGGGAAGTGCAGTACCAGCTGGCACCAAGCACACCACAATCCTGTGATGCCCTCATGTGGCTTCGGCCGAAGGTAAACTCATGGCTGCTTGGGAGGTTAGATTTCTGTATTTCAGTGTCTTCCTTAAAGCCCCTTGAGAGAAAGCCCTTGGGATGATACAGTCTAAAAATCACATGGCTCTTTTATTTTTTAAATTAATTTTATCGGTGCTTTTTCAATGTACCTATTGATCACACTCATCGTAGGGAATTTGTACCTGTACATGATATATCTTGATTCTTCTTTTTTCCCCGTTCTTGTCCTGCTCCATCAGCCCTTCTTCGCCTCCTTATTTACAAAAGCTTTGTTTCCAGTTTTTCCCTTCTTCCCTGCCTCCTCCCCTCCCGTGTTCCTGTTCCCCTTTGAACACTTTCTTCCTGCTTCCACTTTGGTCATCATTTATGCTTTCGATTTCTCACACAAAAGAAACAATGGTACAGTGTTTACACATGCCACAGACCCTGGAAGGTCACTCCTGTCACCAGGCCTTACGAGGGGACGTTCGTTTTTTATTTTTTGTTTTTGTTTTTTTGCATGATACTTTGAACTCTGGAGTAGCTTCTCAAGGCATATTTAAAACTATGCCCAAAGAAAACATCCTTTGATCTTAATTAGCAGTGGCCAAAAGTCAAGAATGAGGAAAGAAAAGGGAATAATAGATTCACTCTAACAGGGTCATGCTGTCTCATCAGGCACTGAAAAAGTACTTCCTTGCACAGCACAGCATACCTCAAGCCGAGTGGCTCGGGGAAGGGGCACCACCTGTGGCTCACTGGGACCATGATTCTCTAGGGAGCTGTGTGTGCCACGTGGGTGCTCTGCTAGCATTACCTGCTACCCCTATCCCTAGTGGTAAATCCCATGGCAAAGTACTCCGCTCGTCTAGTCTGACAGCTCCAAAAGGTGATTCCAGGAACAGATCATTGGCTTCAGCAGAGATGCTGTTGTTTATTGTGGTGGCCGCGGGTGGGTAAGGACCAGACCTGCCCCGTGCCATGGACAGAGGACTTCATCAGAGTGCGGTAACTCCTTGTAGGCGCTGGTCTGCCTTCTGATGATTGGCAAGTGTGTTTCAGGCGTGACCGATTTTGAAAACACACACACCTCAAAATAAGTCCTCTCCTGATCAGAATTTGAACGTGGAAGGGTATTGTCTGTATTCAAATGATTTTTTTTTTTTTGTACGCCTTAACTCTTCCTGGACCCCACATCTTGGCATTGCTGTCAGTGATGCATCAAGTCCCTGAACAACACCGAAGCCATCCTCAGGGTGCGTCAGGGTGTGGTCAGCCTGGTCTACCTGCAAGTCAGGGCGCCCGAGCATCTCACGGGGAAGAAGGCCTTGTCTGCGGGGTACACTGTGGCAAAGCTGCCAGGTGCTGCCTGCAAAGTCATTTCTCCGTGTCCCCGTGGGCCTTGCACATGGTCCTTGCTGTCTAACACCAGAGACCGCTGTGGGTCATCATAACAGTGCATCTTGGGGTCCTAACACTTCAGCTGCCAGCTCTGTAGAGGTCAAGCAAAAGTGCCTTCAAAGAGAGAGAGAAATAAATAATAAAATCGGGGGGGGGGGGGGCCAGCACGTGCAATTGAAATTGTTTCTCCTGAAACAAGAAAACAGTGTTTTTCCACCACCACCCTATTAGTCTGGCTCCGACTCGTGTTTTTCTGTGTGGCACTGCAGTATGAAAAGGGCTTTGAGGGCTAGGGAGGTAGCTCAGCGGCAGTAGATCTGGCAAGTGCAAGGTCCTGAGTTCGATTCTCTGTACCAAAACAAAAAAAATGTAAAGGGCTTTGATGTGGAAAATACTGTTTTTAAGGTCAGACCAGCGGAGAGATGACAGCTGTGTGGCCCTCCTGCTCCTGTGGGCACTCACCTGCACTCTGACTCTGGCTCTTGAAGAGCACAGTTTGGGGCCCCTGCTCCCCCAGCTTGCAATAAAAACTGACAAGCTGGATGCCAGGGAGGCACCTCATCCATCCACCCCTGGCCCCCAAGTAGATGATGCCTGTGAGGGAGAGGAGAGTCCAGTGCACTCTCAGCACCAGCTTTGGAGGTTTACTCCACCCCTCCACTGTGCGCCCGAGAACAGACCAGAAGGCAAAGGCCAAAGAGCACAGTTGCAAGGTTTCCCAGTGGCCAGCTGCGGCTGCTCAGCACACAGACAGCTGTGCAGGCCCCCAACCCTGCAGCTGGGTCTTTCCCCTGCCTGACCCAAGGTTCGAATGTGGGAGACCTTTCTCCCCACCTCCTCCTCTCCTGGTTGGTACCTGGTTGCACTTCTTCTTGACACGTGGTAGTGGGCCTTGCAGCTGGCTGGACCTGTGTGTGTGTGTGGCACATGTGTGTTGTATGTGAGCACGGTGTACACCCAAGCATGGCCTATACGAAATTGTGCGTGGTGTGCTATGTCGTGTGTGTGTGTGTGTGTGTGTGTGTGTGTGTGTGTGTGGCATGACTTAGGTGGGAATGGTCACTGGTATTAAAAAGGACCCAGTGTTCCCAGCAGCAGCTGCTCGTGGTCATCGTGTGATTCCATCTGATGTGAAATATGCTGTCACCGCTTGTAAGGTGCATTTGAAGAACCCCGCTGTTGTGAGGCTTTCAAATGTGAGTGTGGGTAGTCCACTTCCTCTGCAAGTTAGAATTCACCTATTCCACTGCCGATTTCCAGCTCAGAGTCACACATGGGCCAACCTGAGCTGGCTGAGGCAGGTATGTAGGACGGTCGCCGTGTGTCAGGAGGACTACAGGGGCAAGAGCAGTGCTGTGTCTCGTTGTATGTTCTACATGGCGTCCTGTTCTTGGCTTTGTTCTGTGCGTGACTTACACAAAAGTCAGTAGCTCCAAGGTAAATGCCCAGGATATATATTTCCTTTTTCAGGGCAAAAGATGACATTTATTAGATATTACACTATGTAAATGGATGTTCAGATGTCATGCCTTAAAATAAACCTGACAGTTTCTTCCCTTGGTCCAGAGCCTTCCTATCTCAAAACCACTTCATATCTCCAAAGGCTGCACTGCCTTTAGTTTCCTTTCTTACTAAGGAATAGCTAGCTCTTTCTGGGAATGAATATAGGAACAATTGCGCGTCAGCCATCAGGAAATACTGCTGTCTCAGCTTCGCTTGAGCTCATGTAGTATAATTAGGAGTGGAAATGTTTCTTTAACCAGCAGGTTTAAAGAGCATGCAGTAGGAGGAGGAATCAGAAAAACCCATGTCATTTGTCTCGTTGTTCTGTGGCTGGCTAGACGGATTGTCTTAGACGTGCATTGTAAAAGAAAGGTTAAAAAAAGATCATTGTGGTGGGTGTGGTGGTGAAGGCTGTAAATCCCAGCATGGGGGGAGGCTGAGGCAAGAGGATTGCTACAGAGCAAGTTCAAGGCCAGCCTGGATTGCATAGTAAAACCCTGTCTCAAAAAGACCAAAAAAAAAAAAAAAATCATTGAGCTGAAGGTACCAAAATACATCTATAATGTATCTAAAGGCTCTGAACTTGCCAGATGTATGGTTTGACTGTCACAGGCTGGAAATTGAGAGTGGAGGAACTAGTAGGATTTGCCATCTAAGAGGAGGTTACTAGTCTTTCAAGATCTTAAAATGACTAGTATGACACCTTTTGGGTCTCACAAGCCTCAATAGCTCTCTGGTGCTTTTTAATCAGAACCAGATTCTTCTCTGATCTCTTGTTTAAGGCCCAAGAAGCATCAGGAGGCCTCCTTGCAGTGAAAAGCAGCCCAGAGATGGACTACAGAGCCAGGATGGGTGTCCTCCTCACCGGCCAAAGTGAGCTGGGCGCTGGGGCAGTGCTGGTTTCGTGACTCAGCATTGCCATGCAGGGCGGTGGGTGTGTTGTCTCATAAGGCTTCTTCCACAGAGATAGAGATGCATTTCCAAAGCTTAGACTGGCAAGTTTTCTCCAGTCTTTGACCATGAATCCAGAGTTTATTTGGAAGGAGAATATTTCTTAAATGACCCAATGGACTGTTCAATAAAGTGATAACTGATCTTCAAAAAACCACCCAAGCTACTAGGATGACACAGTGCATGTCTTCGCCCAGTAAATTCTCATGACCTAACCTGAATTCTTGTGACTTTGACCTACTTCTGGGGCATCTTACTTCATTGGACAGGTTTTCGTGGTGGTACAGCTAAGAGGTCATGGAAATTGTGCAATCAGAGTTAACGATCAGTGGTTTAGTTTTTAGGCAGGAGACTTTGGCCTTTTAAAAAAGGGCTCTGCATCAAACAGAATGTTTTGAATTCTTTATTCAGTGAATTATAACCCTCTGTGCCAAGCATGCATGGACCACATTCATATAGGGCAAAAAGACTTAAACAAATACCCTATTTGTAGTAAAGGCCCCTTGCTTTGTCAGCAGGGTGGGAGGTTTTGTTTTTGTTTTGTCTTTTGTATTTGGATTTGGAATCCACTCACCAGGTCTGTTCATTTTTATGGCATTAGATGTGTCCATTTTGAAAAAAATAAGAGCTTTAAAATTGAAATACCAAGGTTATAAAACGGGTATAGTTTGTGGTATGAAGAGGTAGGTGTGAACTTAAAAACCGTAAAATGGAGTGGTTATCTCTTGGGCTTACATGTGAGAGTTCTTCTGGTGTGATTGTGGAAGGCTGTGTTATGAAATGGCAGTATTTCTAATGTTTTTGGTTAAGCAGAAACTAGATAAGATCTCCAGAACTGGTTTGGTTTTAAAGGTATTTTCTGTTGTGTGAAAAACAGACTTTGAATGATGACAGCAGCAACCTGACCCCTTGTTCTGAACCCCAAAGAAAGGAAGACTTAACCTAAATGTGGCATATTTGTTCTTGCTCAGGGGAAAAAAAAGGAATTGCTATCTAGCGTGAGATTGATCGCTAGAAAAGATTAGGTGTGGTTCTGTAAATCAGATGACATTTTGCATCTAATAGTATCCAGAATTAAACAAAGGACACCTGTTGTTGGAAAAGAAATTATTGGGAATTTACCTTGAGCATATACCATCAGTTAGTAGAATAAAGTGAGTTCTTTCTTTCTGCTGGTATGAAATGACGTGTTCCACACTGCAAGATTCAAGAAAAGGATTTTTGTTAAATGTCCCAAGGTCCTAGAACACCTTCAAGAACTAGTTAGTTCTGAGATGCAAAGGGACTTTCTTTATTCCAGCTGAGAAAAACTGGCACAATGACAGGGACCTTTGTCTTGGCTGCTGACTTCCCAGGAACCCCCCAAGTTCCTACTGGTTTGTTCACTGTTAAGAGAGATTAGATTTGGAGAAGCAGAAAGAGAAAGGAACTTGTATCGCTGATGTCGGTGCCACCATCTTTATTGGGTGAGATGATTTGATCCCTTAAGTGAGTAATGACAATATTAGAAAGCTTCCCCCCTCCCCCCATCAAGATATTTCACCAGTTTTGCTTTGTTACTGCAGTTACCCCCAAAAAATCAGGAGTCAGTTGCTTTACATTTAGGCATTTTTGTGCGTTATGTGAGGCTGGACAATTCTAGTGAGAACTGGTTCTAAAAATCAAAGGCATCCACTGTTCCTCTACATGAAAAATCTGCTTCCTCTCTGATTCAAAAGAATTTCCCTGTCCAAGGACAAAGGCACTCACTTGGATTTGGCTCTTAGGCAAAGCTCCACGTGCATCAGGGAATGTGAGTCGGTCCCTTGGGAAAGCATAATCTTTCAGGGACGGAACCATATTACAGAGGATTAATACCCCATTCCCAGTGTCAGAGCTACCTGTGTGTTCACGGAAAGTGGCATGATGTACCCGGCTTCGTTATTCTTCAGAGACTCCCCTGAATTCATTTGGGACACTCTGGCCTCATGTTTTATATATGTAACCTGACTGTTACATATATAAAGAAAATGGTCCAAGTTCCACACCTTTGACTTTGCCCAATTTTAGTGTACAAATGTTTGGAGTTAGTTTCTCAAGGTAGGTAGGTAGGTAAGAGTGAGAGTGAGAGAGAGAGAGAGAAATGTGTGCGTGTGCACACACATGTGTGTGTATGTGTGTGTGTGTGTGTGTGTGTGTGTGTGTGTGTGTGTGTGTTTGGCAGGTATTTACAGTTATTTGTTTTGTTTTGTTTTGTTTGAGACAGGGTCTCACTATGTAGCCCAGGCTGGCCTAAAACTCACAGCCATCCTCCTGCCTCAGCCTCCTGAGTGCATGTGCCACCATGCCTGGCAACAATTATTTTTCGAAATCTGATTTTCTAAAGCTGTTTTCAGCAGAAATCACCATTGAGTTACAATTTAAGCAGTGGCATTTTGGGTTTTTGTTTATTTGTTTGATTGGTTGGTTGGTTTTTTTTTTTTTTTGGTACCAGGGATCGAATCCACGACCCCACACTTGCCAGGCAGGCACGGTACCACTGAGCTATATCCCCAACCCCAGGGAGGCGTTTTGCAAATGATTTCTGAACACGGCCTCTAGCTTGCGGATGAGAGTGCCAGTAGGGTGTGTGTTTTCTCTTCGTGGCAGAGCCTGTTGTAGGCAGTGAGTGGGCAGCATCCAGGTTCTTGCCAACAGTGATATACACCAGGCTCCTAAAGCGTCTGCTTGGGCAGGGTTTTCATCTTCAAAGAGCTTGGAAAGCGTTCGTTCGTTTAGCAGCGCTTGCCTGGGAGGTGAGTTATTCCCACTTTATAGGTGGAGGGAGTAGAGGTGTAAGTGGCTTGCCTGGGGCCACCCACAGAGCCAGGCATCAGAGGGAGACTTGGCAGGGGACCCATCCCTTCACCTGACAGCTCCTCCACTCCCTGCCTCTGGCGTCATTTCCCCTGAGCACTGCTAACATAAATCTAGAGGCGTCCACTAATCTAGAAAAGGAAAGAGACTCCAAGTCTGTCTCTGCAGTGGCTGTGTCTACACCAAACCCTGGGAAATCTAGGCATGAAGACGAAGCCACGTAACCTTCTGTAGAAAAGCAATAGAAAGGCCCCTCTGCCTTCAGGAATATTGCGACAGTGGAAATCAAAACAACCTAATGAACCAGGCATGGTGGTACACACCCGTCATCCCAGCTACTTGTGGAAGCTGACGCAGGAGGATTGCAAGTCCAAAGGCCAGCCTAGGAAACTTAGTGAAAACTTACCTCAAAAGAAAAAGGGTGGAGATGATAGCTCAGTGGTAGACAGTGAGGCCCAGGGTTCAATCCCCAGTACCTCCAGAAATCATAACAACAACAATGAGGTCAAAAACATTCAAAACTGCATAAAAACTCTACAAATACCAGGCATTGTTTTTGTTCCAGAAGTGACTACCACAGACTGCTCACGGAAGTGGTAGGGCTTCTCTAATTAGGGGTCTAATTGTTTCAGTGATGTGGAGCAAGGATTAAATACGATCATGAAAGAATCCAAAATCAAGGGAAGAAAAGAGTGTACTGGGGGAGGAACCAGTGTCATCCATCATATAAATTTAGTGGAAGAAACAGCAAAACAAGCTGATGATGAGTTCACATCTCCACACAGCTGGGCCACTGAGCCTGCAGGGTCTGGGAATGCGGTCACCATGTCCTGAGCCACCGCCCGGGATGACGTCGGGCTGCCCTCCCGCCGTGGACATGGGCAGAGGTGACAGCGAGCGAAGCTGGCTCGCCCCTCCACACACACAGCCCTTTGTGCACTGGTGGCCGAGGTCACCACCTACAGCAGGGCAGTGCATGAGAACAAGCCTCCCTGCCACCCTGCCCCCCACCGCCCATCGGTCAGCAGGCCAGCCATGCAGCCAGGTTGATTCAGTGCCTACCTTTGCCCTCGTGGCTGGGTGCCGTTGCACAGGGCCCTGGCTGCATGACCACCTTTGGAGGCCACCAAACTGCAAAAGCCAGGAGCTCCCAGAATTGCTTCAGGAAATGAGGTGGACCCTCTATCCCCTCAGCCGGCCAGTCCACCATAGAAGCCTTTAATTCCCCGGGCAGTCGTGGACAGGGGATAAAATGAAGTGACTAATCCATCAAGGACTCAAGCCATTTTACTGAAAATAAAATCAAACGCCTCAGGGTTTTCCTTTTTAATCTTTATTAGTTTTCCTGCTTGCAAAAGTAATACACACTGGTTGTAAAAAAAAAAATTTTTTTTTCAAACATTACAGGCATTCTTACCACAGCAAGTGCAAAGTCCTCCTCATTCTCCACCCGCCAGCAAAAATCCTCCAGCAAAAGACTTGTTTTAATTCAAGACATAGTTCTTTTCTGCTTTTGCAAGATCCACAAATGGATGACTTGCTTATGTCTCAAGGTAGACCTCAGGGCCGTGTCCCGTGGGCCACGTCCCGCTGTGCCAATTGTGACCCCCCTCCCCATCCACATCGACAAAGTTACATGGAGCAGATGAGCTAGAGAGATGCTCCTGATGTGACATCAGACCCGTGCAGGTTGTCATTTCACTACTACCTGTGACACATTCCAGTGCCTTGCACACACACACACACCATGACTGCAGGACACTGCGTCCCATGGTGGTCACTTCAGTGCCAAGGCTCTGAAAGAGTGAGAGCTGGCAGAAGGGACTCGCCTGTCACAGTATTTGGAGGGTAAGCAGCTTTTCTCTATCCCCGTTTTGGAAAGAGCTTTTAAGTCTGGAGGGAAGAATTTCATTAGGCCACAAAGCAGGTTCCTTATCAAACACAATAATAATAACAGTGGTCCTCCCAGTATCCTCCCAGGCTGGGTTGTTTAGGACTTGAATCTCCAAATCTTCCAAGATGAAACTGGTGCTCAGGGAAGGTAAGTGATTTATTTGCCCAGCCTTACACTTTGGTTGATATCAGTCATCTGAAGGTCAAACATTCTACCCAGAATTTTGCAAAATGGAAGAAAAGAGCCAAAATAGTTTTGGTTATTTTCAGTTTTAAACGAGGCAGCTAAAACTCAAGAAAAGGCCCTTCTCAGTTCCCAGGTAGTGAGTGTGAACAGATGATTTAGATGGGGTCTTTTGCTCCTCAGTAATGACTGTATAGCAAGCACAATATCACATTTGTTTAACCTGGCAGTGCAGTAGGGTGAGTGATTAAAAAGCAGCTAACGTGCTGGGGCGTGGTGAGCACACCTGTTATCCATCCCAGCACTTGGGAGGCTGAGGCAGAAGGATCACTGTGAATTCAAGGCCAGCCTGTACTATATAGTAAGATCCTGTCTCAAAGGAACAAACAAACCCTTCACTTTTCAACAAAAAGATAAAATGTACCCGAATCCCAGCCTTCCCACTTCTTAACTAGTCAAGTTTGACAGTTTATTAAGCTTCTCTGGTCTTCAATTTTTACATATATAAAACAGATACAGCAGTAAAGAAATGATGAGGAAGAAAACAGCAACAGCGATGTTTGCTGCACATGGTGTTTGGAGATAATCCCTGACATGGGATGAGTATAAATACCCACTGGACATCATGAGTGATTATCGATCCATTATATTACCAAGAAAACAGTCCTGACCCCAAAATGAAGTGAAGTCTGCCTGTCTAAACAACTTTAGTTCTCAGTGATTTGGGATAAAGGAAATGGCTATGCTGTGCGGACCAGTCTACCTCCCTGAGGAATGCATGAGGTCTTTAAGAAGTGCAGTGACCATGTTCTTGGTTGTAATTAAAAATAAACAGCAAACTTTTTATGTTAGTACACACACAGTGCTCAGCGATCACCCTGGTTAACTAGCAGGCTTGCATTCTAGGGTTCCCTGGTCACCAGCTCCGGAATTTTGCCTCTGCAGGAGCAGAAACTCTGCTTGAGTTATTTAGGGTGCCTGAGAGAGCAAGTCATGGAGGGGACAGAACTGAAAAGCTGGCATGTTTGACAGCACGCACGTTCAGTGGGAAGCCAGTTCGTGGTGATTCAGGCGCACCTTGCTTCAGATACCCACTACCCAAGTGCCCTCTTCGCTGACATCCATGTTCCTCATGTGCTCATTTAGTATAGTGGGGGAGTTGGCGTGGCGAGGCCTGTAGACTGATCCTTTCAAGTGCTGGCTGAGTTCCTATGTGCATTTATATGGGAGGCACTCATAACTTACGTTGAAAATATTTTGAGACAATGAGGTGTGGTGGTACATGCCTGTCACCTCAGCACTCAGGAGGTGGCGGCAGGACGCCCAAGAGTTTGAGATCAGATGTGGTGACATGGTGACCTCAAAGCTAGCCTGAACTACACAGGGAGACCCTGTCTCAGAAAAATAAACAAACAGACAAAAGACAGTACTGCCCAGTAGAAGATAAAAAAGCTGGAGAGATGGAAGGTAAGGAAAGGGTTCCTTTCCCTTGGGCCTGAAAACTCAAATTTATGGGATTAAAATGCCTTCCTTTGGAAAAATCTATACCGCTGGGCCTGGTAGCACATGCCTGTAATCCCAGCAGAGGTTGAGGCAACAGGATCCTAGTGAGTTCAAGGCTAGCCTGAATTGCACAGTGAGACCTTGTCAAAAAAAGAAAAGTGTACCCAAGGCATGGCTTGTGTATTTGTCGCTCTCTGATTCTGTACAGGGGTGTGGGGGCCGTGGGCATCGTGAGTTTCCTGGAGAGACACTGGCGTGTCTGCTCCCATCTGCAAACGTTTGTTGTTCGGTAGTGGCAGCGCGGGTGAGTGGAGAGACTGCATCAGAGGGCCTGTTTGTGGGGCAGGCGGGTCTCAGTCACTTCCTGAAGAGCACTTATGCGTGAATAAGGGAGCCTGGGAGGGGTGAGCCAGGAGGGCACCCCACCCTGCCTCGGGAGAGACCGTGCCCCGCCTTGGGAAGCTCGCTCTGATTCTGGAGCCAGCATTACCCACCACAGCTAAGCACAAACCCGAGCTCTAGCCTCAGCTCTGAGGTTCCATCTACCTGGTGAATTCCGAGCTTGGTACCCTCGTGATCTGAAGGCCTTAGTGACATAAGCAAGGCCAAATGCCAAAGACACAGGAGAAGCCTGACTCGGACCTGCAGTCCTATAGCCGGGGCATCAAACTGCGGGTCTGCACGGCATCTTACCAGGTCATGCCAGAGATGCAGTGCTGGCCCAGGAGGGTCTGCCTGCCACTCGGAGGACACCACAACCATTAGCAGGCATTTTGGTTTCACTTACGATTCCCAGTCCACTAGGAGCCAGCAGGGCAGTCAGCAATATGTCATTTTCAGCATGACCCAGACATGCTTTCCCTCCTTGCTCCCTCTGTGACCTTCCCAGGGCCTTCATATTTTTCCAAAGGACTAACCAGATATACTTGGTGTCCCCACTGGAAGAAGGAAAGGAGCTCATTCATGAAAAGCCCGAGTTACAGATCAGTGTTGTTCTCGCTGCCCTGAGGTAGGGCCTCAGGAGGTTTGTTTACCTCCACTTCCAGCATCCACAGCTTGCACTGAAAACTGGCAGAGATATGTCTGTGCTGGTCTTAGGTGAGCCAAGCACTTCGCAATGCATGAATCCCTTCTGTGTAGGGAGGAGGAGGAAGCTCGTTCTCATTACAGACTAACTCGGGGAGGGAACATCCAGGCCGAGCCTCTCAGCCATCCTCACTTGCCCTGCAGGATTTCGCGCTGCTTCTTGGCTTCTGTCAGTCTGGAGACTGCTGGGCCTAACTCTCCCTCCCGAGCTCTGCAAGCCCTCTGTGGTTCAAACCTTTCCCTGGACTGCGTTAAAAATATTAGAGCGGCCCTTCAACATGACGCAGTTTCCTAGTCCTTAAACGAAGCGAGGCATTGACACAGGGCAGCAGACTTACATATGATGAGTTTTGCTAAGTGCAACCTTAAACATACCAAGTTGCATCACCCAGAATATACCTATTAGTACCCTTATTGGGGTGCACATTAGAGAGCTCCAGATGGTGCAGAATACATGGGATGCGAGATTTTGCACAATTGGTGCAAAGAACCAGTTACTGAACAAGCAAAGAAACCCCATAGGCCCCACTGACAATGATTGATGGAAAAGAACCCCGGGAGAGTTGCCCTCCCAAGGAGTCATCCAACACATGTCCCAGTCCCCATGGGAGGGAGTTAGCAGGACCTGTGGCTTCTAATGAGGGTCCATCCACTGTGCTCTAAGTATTGACAACCCCATGACATCAGATCCAAAGCACACATCTGCGGGAATTCTCTCAGGGAGTGAGATTACCTTGGAAGAGTCGGGGGGTGTGTGACACTACTTTGCATAAGGCACGGAACCAGGCAGAAACAGCAGAAAAAGGGAATAAACCGACCTGGGCACTTGCAGTTGCCTTTGTGTGCATAGCTTAGCCAGATCTCGTGTGACATCCTGGAGGGAAAAGTGTGGAGAGGAAAGGAGGCAGAATGGAACCTTCCAGGTAAACGGTGCCCGTGGCCAGCCTGTCTGCGTGCCTCAGTTCTGCTGTCCTTTATCTCGCATATTCTATATTATAAGAGCTCCAAACATTTCCTTTTGCCTGATCATCCTAGTCCTTAACTCATTGTTGAAATTTTTATTATACTCTCTAACTCGAGGTGTAATGCGTTTACTTAGAAATGTGCGTTGCCGTATTTGAGAACATTGGTGTAATATACGTTAATATTTTGATTCACCTTCCAGCATGGGGCATCGTTAATCAGCTGAACAGACATGCACAGCGTACCAGGAAATCAGTTTCAGATATCAAAAACTAAGCAGCAGCATACCTACTTGTCACGATTCATCTCTATTAAATGCAAATAAGATACTAACCTATGGCAGATAGATTTTGATCGTATACAAATAAAGTACTTTTCAATATATGACAACTACCTTAATTTTGTTTTTAAAAGACGAGTAAAGAAGTCTTTAACTTACAATCATATGTAACTCATCAATGTTTGAATCAGATCATTTTCCTAAGGAGCCCTGACTTTCTGGAGTATATTTTTCTCTACCAGCTACAAGCTTCAGCCAAGACTGATTTATGACCTTTTAAAAATAATGATGGAAAATGAAGTCGGAGGAAACATTTTAGTATCTGCTTTGCTCTGAGCCCCAAACTGTGAACTCTCCAGTTCTGGAAGGCTTTGAAATGCTGATTCCAGTCTTCTTGTGGGTTCTTAAACACCTTCTCAAATGACCCATTTTAATAACCCAAAAGCTATTATATAACGAGCAGCCATAATTTAGTCCAGGGCTCTAGGGGGACCCTCACAGTTCAGCAATGAATAGTTAATGCAGGATAATGTTTAGCAGGTTATTAGTTTCCACTATACAAATGCTGATCAGGGAATGCTTTTATAAGGTGTTTAAAAGCAAATGTAATTAACTGGTTGCGTGCTTCTGTTGCAGCTCAAATTGAAATTATTCCATGCAAGATCTGCGGAGACAAATCATCAGGAATCCATTATGGTGTCATTACGTGTGAAGGCTGCAAGGTAAGCCTTTTCAATTGTTGTTGTTTCTATTAATGTTACAACGTAGCCCTGGTTTCTATTTTTTACGGATACGTTTTAAATTTCAACTCCTTGGGAATTCTGAGTGGAAGAAATGACAAGGTGCACTAAGTACTGGGTGTTAAATGACAACAGACCACTTACCAGTCCAATTATTTCAGTACAGGATGACCCAAAATTGTGTATTTTTTTTTTGTTAATTTGTATAATGTAACAGGAAATATAAAGACGACAATCGTATTAAATGTATTCAATACAAGAACCGCCGGGCTGAAATGACATCTGTCCAAGCAACGCTCGGGACAGTCACTGTGTGAACAAATGCACTGCCCAGGTGGTGCTGGGGGCACTGCTGAGTCGTTAAGAAGTTATGTGCTTTTATTCCTTCTCTGAGAGGAGCTGGAGACTAAAGAAAAGCATCTGAGCTTTGCTTTATGTTTGCCACTTCCAGCCCCAGGACTGATGGAAGTGATAAGCTATCTGGTTATCGTTTGTAAAATCTAGACTTCTCTGCTGCCCCTGCTACAGAGTTTATACAGAGGTAGTTCCAGTAAGTTTACTCAGAATTTGGTTGCGTCTGTCTGCCATGCACGGTAACACATCCTGCCAGCTATGGAAAGGCTTCCCGGAAGAGCTGAATTCGAGTGCTGGCGTGACTGCTTGCCCACACTGTTCCGGGCAGGTCTTAATCTTCTGGTTAGTGCCCCAGTTTCTCCATCTGTAAAGTGGGTATGACGCCAGTTTTCCTACCCTCTAAGGCTATTCCAAGAATAGAATGAGAAAGAACGTGGGCCTGGAAAATAAAGCTGTTTATCCTAAGAATTCAGGACCACCCCTTCCACTACCCGCATTGCCTCTGTCATTTAAATTTCAATTTATTAAGATTTAAATCCTCCTGCTTATATTGGAAGGACCTTGAGACAACTTACAGGATTAAAAAGCCCAAAATAAATAGGGGAGAAGCTATTGAAACTTGCAGGAGGCCTCTGAGACAGCCGGTTGCTACAATCAGGCCTGAATTAGCCCTCGGGCTTTTTGTGATTGAGGCAAAAATAAAATAAAATCCACAAATTTGGGTTGCTTCCCTTTAGTGGAACTAGAAAGTACAATGTCATAAAATACAAAATCACCTACAGACACAAATAATTACTGAGACTTTGGGGAAATTAGCCTAATGCTGTCCTTAATACTTCTGCACTGTTAATCATCCTGACCTCATCATTTAATTTTTATATTTTGATTCTTCACTTCGCCGTTACCCCTGAAACCCCTGGTAATATGTACAAATACATCCCAGCTTCACACTCTCCCCATCTCCATGAAGCCTGAGATTTGTGCACACACCGAATCCATGTTTTAAAAAATTACCTGCCCTTGGGGAGGGAGGAACTTTGAACTATGCATCTCTGATTCCCCCTCAGTGCCTCTGGTTCTGGATTTCCAAGAATAAAGATGTCACCCCCTTTTTTTTCCCCCTCAGTCTTCCCTCCCTCACAACTAAGTAAGGATTGAGGGGTGATCTGTCATGGCAGCTGTCACCCCATTGATTTTCAGTCGATCCGGCTGTCCTTCACCCAAATTCCCACTGTGTCCCTGGTAGAGTAGCAGGCCTTTCTCATGAGGGCTCCTACACAGCAGCGCATGCCAACCCCCTGAACCCACTGCCCCACTTATCCATTCCTTGGGGTGTGGTCAGTGTGGCAACTGTTATATCTGGGAACTGAGTCCAGGGAGGGTGCGACTCGGGTTAATAACATGTTAGTCAATAAAAGCTGACTTGAGTGTCACTGTGTTTACATGTATAAAAAGTATGCCTTTTCTGCCCCCAATGTTTATCTGCAAGAAAAAAATAAAAATCATAAGAAAACAAAGGGCAGAGACTAGCCCATAGCTACCCTTTTTCTAGATTCCTCTCCAGAACCCGGCCCTGTACAGGCTCCATGCCAACGAGGTTTTCAGTTATCTATGGTTCTGTTCCTCCGCTCTAATGGCTTTATCCAGCACAACTCACTGAGCGATACACAAAGAATTTTATCAACAGATTGGGACCGTGCCCAGTGCGGGGCCTGATGTGATCTGTTTCTTTGTGATGCGTATAGTATTTGTTCTGTATTGGAGCTTCGCTCTGCCATAGCTCGCATTTTTTATTCCTAGTTACCGTGAAGTCCAGAGACTTGTGCACACAAGTTATTTATCACATTCCTACCAGGTGAAGTTGTTAGTATCATGATGAATTATAAATAACTATGTCTGTGGTAGTATAATGAGACATAAGGAAATGTCTAATTAGATACATCAAATAGATAACTAATGAGAGGGGGAGAAAAAGTGACTGTGATTTCCTGAAGAAATCATTTTATGAATATTTTCAATTTCATTTTAAAATCAGCTATCTGAAAGCCTAAGAAACTAGAAAGCCTATTTGGTCACTGAAATAATGGTCCGTTTCCCACACATTTGCTTGGGGAAGTACTGTATGGGGCCAGTGAAGGAAGGCCCTGGGCACTTTGGCCACTCTTACTCTGTCCCCTGCTCTCCTGGTGCCCATTGCTACTGGGGCAGTGACCACCTTGTGCTGTGCTGTTCCCAGACTCTGCCACCAGACTGCCTGGGTTGGAGTCTCTGCTCTGCCTTTGGCCAATTTGAGCACTTACCCAGCCGCCTTGGACCTCAGTCACCACCCATGACAATGCTGGCACATCTCTGAAATCTCAAGTAGCTGGTAGACCGAGGCAGGAGGATAGCTAGTTGGGGCCAGCCTAGGCAGCTTACACCGTGTCTCCAAATAAAAATAAGGGTTGTGGAAGTAACTTGCAATTCCCTGGGTTCAATCCCCAGTACTGGAAAAATAAAGGGGAAAAAGTGTCCATAGGAGCAGTCGTGTGGGGCCCAGGGCTGTAAATGATTCAGACACAGAGCAAATCCTGCCTCCGAGCAGTTTCCAGTCCAGCGGAGATGCAGCCACACAGGGAGTGGTAGACACAGCTCAGGCCTCCTCCACAGGGGCACCACACAGCTGCTGGCCAGGGCTGGAGAAAGAAGGGTCTGCCCTGGAGGGAGGGGAGCTCAGAGGCCTGGCCCCAGACAGTCTTGGTGGTATTTATCGTACTTGGAAAACGCGTGGACCCCAATGTGAGTGGAGCAGAGGGCCGCTCTGTGGACACAGCAACAGACAAGTGTGGTCAAGTTCACCCTCCCCCTCAAGTGTGACAGCTCCGTTACGCAAAGCTTTTATTCGAAATGGATTTTACTACTTCTTTTGGCAAAGTCGGGGATCGGGCTGGTAAGATTTAAAAGAACGCCATCAGAACACAGGCCTGGAAGGGTTTCGCTCAGAAAGCACCAGGAATTCGGGACTACATGCACCCCCAGCTCTGGAGAGGGGAGGTGGGGGGCCACCGGAGGAAAAGACCGCAGAGCCGGCTCCAGGCCGCGGCTGAAGGGTCAGCCTTCAAAGCAAACAGAAATATGAAGTTTTTAACGAACCTTGGTCATTAGTGAAGGTGTCCTTTTGGGAAGATGGATGCCCTGTCTCTCGGCCTCAGTTCCTGCCTGCACAGTGTAGAGCAGCAGACGAGAGTGACGACACACACGTGCTTTTTACCTGCCCCCTTCAGACTTTTTCGCGATAAGGTACAATGCAGTACTGGGGCTGGTGAATTGGTTTCTGATTACATTTAAGACCCTTTGCCCTCCTTTAAGCCAAAAAAAAAAAAAAAAAGCAGCATTCATTTGTCAAAGGATTTAGTCATCAATTAATACATCTAAAACACAAAACAAGAGCTCCTCTGAAAAGCTTCCTCTCCAGGTAGTAAAGAGAGTGTGAATGGCTTCCTTGTATTAACATTCCCTTCAAACAACAATAGAGAGCCTTTTCACAGACACCTAGTGTATATAATTGATCCTTTTTATTTCCCATGCAAAGAAATTAGGAAAGCAACGTGTGGAGCCTTTGGTGTATTAGGTTAAAGAGAAACTTCCCAATGTGTTCTAATATCTTTACTCAAACTATGAAAACTACCTCCTGGGTGCGTTCTGCCTGCTTTTCAGCACTGATATGTTCATGCTGGATGTTGAAACTGGCCCCACGCAATGACAATCAGAGAGGGCCCCGAGGTCACAGTGGGAACCCATCCGTGTTTGCTCGGATCAAATCCGAGTACAGCAAAGCTCGGGCCAAACAGACATGCAGTTTGCCCCACATACGACAGGTGAGGTCAGCATTAACCAGGGATTGTCTGTCAAATAGTCAAAGAGGGAAGAGGGTCACCCAGCAGCAAGCGTGACCTCTGGGAGGTCTGAATTTCCGGGCTTCCTATACCCCATGTAAGAGTGTAGCACAGCAACAGCTAACTTTTGCAAATAAGGCTGCCTGTTCTCTTCTAAGTAAAGAATTTTCCTCCTCATTTGCCCCTCAGGATGATTATTGTGCCCCCCCCATTTTAATTTTATGGTCTCCCCATCTTATTCTAGGTAGGCACGCCTTTCTTTACCCCTCAGTAAAACTGAGTTACCTTCTGTCCACCTCTATCCAGATTAGCTGACCTTCCACTCACACTCATCCAGTGCTGTGTCTTCTCCCTCACCCTCACACTGCTGTGCATTCTCAAGACAGATAAAACTGGGACACTGGACAGCCTGCTTCATACAAGATTCTCTGCTCTTTGCGTAAATGAAGGTAGACACATACCCACTTTAACAAACCCCCAAACTTCCAATTTTTAGCTGCCTTGGAAAATACAATAGTTGGGACAGGCACATGAGCATTCACAATAAATCACAGCGTTATGAATAAATCTTGGTTGTCAAAAGCAAATGTGTAGCCGTTCCAATGCGTCTGCCATTAGAATTCAGCAAGGCAGCTGTCAGCTGTTTTCTTGTAATTAAACAGCCAATGAGCAGCTAATTAAGACATATGTGTATACAGAAGTGGAAGTGGGTATGTTAATGAACTGTAGGAATCAATTCATTAAGTGAAAATTGTCAAAAGACCAAACATCGGATCAGCATTTCAGCCTTTGCTTCAGTAAGGAGGAGCCCCGAGCCGGAGGAGACCCCTCCAAGCACCTTCGAAGTTGTAACCTACAGGGCCAAACTGTTGGTGACCCCAACAGGAAATGCCGTATACATTTCAAAGCCTTTCATGAAGAAAAATCTGTGGCCTCAGGAAGGAGAAACAGCCAAGACTCGGGGATCAAATCCCCAGCTCCTTGGTTTACCTGCTGTGTGACCTGGACACATAGCTTAGCCTCTCTGCACTTTTTCCCATTTGTAAACAGATGTAAAAATACCATCTTTGCAAGGGATGTGGTGTGGCAAATCACAAATAAGGTCCGCAAAGTGTACGACACAGTGCCTGGTGTGGAACAGGTACTCGGAACATGCTTCCCCCTCTGGATATTCATTCCACAAGTATTTTGGCTTTAAGTCCTTAGAAACAAGCAGGGCAGTCCATGCGGTAGACAGATGAATCAGGCAGCTAGGTGAGGCCTATGGGAGGCTAAGTTCATGGCTCTAGAGTTACACATGGAGCAGCCAGGTCAGAGACGGTCTCGGAGCAAATGAATTTCTCCATGAATTCTGGGAGGAGAGTTTCCGGGCAGTGGCAGGGAGAGGGTTCCATGAGGGAACTTGGAATGCACTTGTTCGGGCTTGGTTGGTCGGTGACAGGAAGAGAACCAACAGGAAGTCGTCAGTAGGGAACCACTGAGTGTTGCTAAGCAGACCAGTGACTTGTACATTGCAGGAAGAGATTTTTAGTGACTCGTCACCTGGATTGGAAAGAGAGCGTGGAAACAGGGCAGGCAGTTGGGCTTCAGTATATAACCAGTTCAGATGACACGTGGAAACTGCAGAAAAAGTTCAGTAAAGGTGAAGGCTGTAGATGGACCTGGGAGTAGGAGGGGAAGGAGAAGCTGCCAAAGTTGGCTGCAATTCAGGTGTGAGTGGACAGGAGGAAAAGACCAGGCCTTTCTGCCTTGAGTAGCCGGTAAGGTAGAGGGGAGGCAGCTGTCACTGGGTGAGGGGACACTGAGGGATACGAGGACAGGAGATAGGGGAAGATGCATCTATCCTGTCATGATGGGAAGACAGACACTCAGCTCAAGGTGCAGGAACTTGTGTGAGTAGAAGGGAAGGGATGAGCCCCCCAAAGGCCAAACCATGTGCCGGGGCAGTGCCTGTCAGAGGTCAGAAGGACTCCTTCCGAGAAGCAGCTGGTGATCGGGGGACCCTGTGAGGGCCGGGTTCAGTCCAGTCCCCTGCCGTGTCAACAGGCTCTCTCTGGAAAGTAGAGGCTATACCTTGGGTGTGTGTCTCACTGATTGATTTGAACAATTGCTAAATACTAAAACTGCGCTGTTCCTCACCGTGAATGCTGCCGAGACCAATGAGTCTTGTGAAGTGCCCGTGCTGATTTCTGCTCAGCTCTTACACCCACACCTACCGGTCTATGTATCGCACATGGAGTTTGGTTGCCGTCTCACTTACATCACCAAAGAAGACAGCAAAGCAACAAAGACATGTAGGACCTTCACCTCCTCCTCAGCAGCGATGTGCACAGCTCTGCTAATCGGGTAACAGTTTTTAAACACTGGAGCCCTGTTTCCTCCTCCTCTGCTGTGCACCATGTATTGGCTGTGGATGTGCCATACCTTCAAGTTTCACCTCCATTCTGTCATTCTCTTCATGGTTTTTTGCAAAGCAATAAGCCGAGCCCTGGCATGTGACATTTGCCAATTTCTGTGGTCTGGGTCCTACCGCCACTCGGCCACCACATGCCACCCCTCATGCCACCCCATTGGTCCCACGGAAGAGATGAGCAGTCGAGGTGGTGATGCCATCACCAGGGACTTCCACCATTCCTCAGACCTGGCACAGATGACCACGAGAACATAAACATTGGTAGAATAGTAAGAGTTATAGTTGGTAATGATCAAAAAATTGGATTCGCTAAGCTGAAGTTTGAACAGCCAGCTTCGGCGCCTGCTCTGTATGTCTCTTGAGTGCACCAGTCTCAGCCCGAATTTGGGGTCTGCTCTGCTCTTGGTGCTGGTGCACAAACGTGCAGCACCCCTCTGTGTCCGGGCACTAGGGAAGAGACTTTCCCGGAGGGTGAAGGAGGGGAGACGGATATAAAACCCACTGAAAGGCTCTTCAAAGGTGAGAGGAAACATGGTGAGAGATGTCAGGAGAAGTCTCAGAGATGTGGAAATCGAGGCAGAAAGCTGACATGGCGGCCGCGTGGCCAGAAGTTCAGTCTCAGACATCACCTTTGTTAAGTACTTGAGTGACAGGGACCAGGACTTAACATCCAGGCGTTGGTGTTTGAACCCCGGTTCTGACACCAGCTGTGTGGACTTTAATAAGTCTTTGGGCATTCCAAGCTCTACTTTCATTGGTAGATCAGGGAGCTAGAATTAAGATTTGAATTTTTTTTTTTTGTATCAGAAATTGAACCCAGGACCTTGTACTTGCCAGGCAGCCCTTTATAAATCTCTGGTCCATGATCTCTGACTCTTAAGGTACAACCTTCAAGAGGCTTTTGTTAAAATACTCACCATACAAAATTCCCAGAATTTTTTTGCTTTTTTGACCCACAAAATGCATGGCATTCAAACTAATATATGTGCCTGAACTGTATCGCCAGAGGTGCTAAATCCAAGGTGTATTTTTCAAAGCTTCCTGGTGACCCCAGTGTGCTCTACTCGAGGGCCGCTGGGCCTGACAGTACCTCACTTCCTGTCCTGAAGGGAGGCCTGTGAGCCTCCGTTCCTTTCTGGAACGTTGTAACCTCCTTTGTGGAACATTTGTGTGTTCATGTAGGGCCACCCGGTGGCAGTAGTGTGCCACCGTTGCACTAAGTCCTACCTCAGGCTCTGCCCGGGCCTACCGTGCTTTAGCTGCACCCTCCCCCGCCATGTATTTTGGTATCCAGAAAAAGCACACTTTTGCAAAAACCAAAAGACTCAGCAACTCATCCTTCAGACATAGGTGCGATCCTGTGGACCTAGGAGCTGTCCCAGCTACCTCACAGCGCCTGTGCTTTGCCAGGCAGACCGCCCCTGCCTCCGCCTGTGGATTAAAGGGCACCAACTCTGTTCCCACTTCCTTTCCCCTCTCCTAAGCCTTCACTCTAGCATTGTGTCAGTTCACCTCCCCAAGGGTTACACCTCTGAGTCACCCCCCAGGCGAGCTGCAAAGGCTTAAAAAAGAAGTGGCCTATGTGTCAATCAGCGGACAAATGGAGACAGAATGTACCACACGCACACACAGTGGAATAGTGCTCAGCTGTAAAGAAGGAGAAGTCTGAGTCATCTGCAGGAAAATGCATCCCTCTTGAGACCATAAAACTAAGCAAAATACATCAAACGCAGAAGGTTAGAGACACATGGTTTCCCTTAGATGAGAAAGCCAGAGAGTAAATTATTTGTAGAGCAGAATAATCAGATAGGAAACGGGGCAGCTTGGCAGATGGGAGGAGACCTGGGGTGGAGGGAGAGGGGAAGTGAAGAGGATGAGGTGAGATATGCAGGTACCAGCACCCCACGATGGACATGTCCCTTGTGTATTGCAAACGTGTACTAATTGGAAGTTTTATGAGAAGAAAGCAGCATACTCTTCATCCTCCTGCAAGGCAGGGCTCATCCCTGACTCTGATGTCACAGCTACGGCCCGACAGCCCCACCGGACCCTAGACTCTGCCTCCCAGAGGAGCCTCTGCTCCAGCACCCGCCCCAGCCGCACCTGAGCAGTGAACCAGGGCTGGAAAAGCGAGGTGTGTCTGTGTGTGCCCTGCCAACCGAGACGTGGACATAAATGTCCTCTTGCAAGGAGGTGGCTCAGCACAGGCAGTGTCACAGTCCCCTCAGCCTCTTCCATGAGGGACGCCCTGGACAGGCCCTACAGGGACAGTGCGGTGGCCCTTTAGATGGTGGTGGTGACAGCCCTGCCAGTGCCCAAGTCCTGTGGCTGAGACCAAGGTGAGTGGAGGCAAGGGGGCACCTCTGGGATCCAGGGTCGATTCCCCTGTGTGGCAGAAATGCACACCAAAGTGGAAGGATGAAGGTACCAGCATAAAGGCTTTTAAACCTGGGGTCTGAAGCCTCCTCTTCTCCAGTTTCTTCTGGACCAGACCGGTCCAGGAGCCACCACGGAGAGGCGAGCTGCAAGGCTGGGAGGAAACTGCACATGTCCACCCCCAGCTCTGCCTCCTAGAGGGTGGGAACTGAGCCGGATCACCGCTGTCAGGAAGGACAGTCGCTGTCTGTGCCCATTAACGTGAGATTCTGCACCCCATGAGGTCCAAGCGCTGTTACCACGCCTGCCCTCTGTGCTGCCGGGATATGGAGACCCCATGTGACGCTCGTAAACCCCCAGACACAGCCCCAAGACCCACCACACAGGAGTACCAGGTGGTTCAGAACAGAGTGGTGACAGGAAACCCCTGGCCGGGCCTCTGTGGCTGTGCCCCCAGGAAGGAAGTGTGCATATGCGCAGCCGGGACAGCAGGCTGGCTGACATCGCCATAGGGCGCTGGGGCACGGCTCTGGCCTGTCACTGGCAGATGATGGGGAATGGTCCCTGGAAGCGCAGTGCCATCTGGCTGAGGCGGCGGCTGGGTGTCGAGGTCTGGGCTTGGGCGGCTCACCTAGCGGAGGCCTGCTGAGGCACTGTTTGCTCTCTAAGGGGATGGCCAGCCCTGGGAAGGGCCCTGCGTCGGGGTCAGCGAGGCCCTGATATCAGAACATCAAAAATACAGCATAAAGTCATGGAGTACATGCCCACCACCCCAGCACTCTGGAAGGCTGAGACAGAAGGATCTCAAGTGCAAGCTCAGCCTGAGCAACTTAGCAATGCTCTGTCTCAAAACAAAACACGCTGGAGCTCAGTGCAGAGGCCCAAGGTTCAACCCGCTGTACTCCAAAACAAAACAACCCAGAGTGAATAGATGCAATTAATACAAGCCCTCACTCAGATCCCGGTCCCGGTCCCAACACTCTCTCTGAGCTCCTGCGTGAACAGAGCGGACTGGTGGTCACATGAAGGTTTCTGTGCCAGCAGCCCGGAGCTTTATTACTGATGGTTGGTGGGAGGTTGGATTAACAGGTGGAACTAAGGTGCCCTGTTCATGACCCACCCGTGAGCTCGCCTAGTTCTGGATTTCAGGCTTTTGAAAGAAATGGAGGAACTGGAGAGAATCCTGAGAAGAGATACGAGGGGTGGAGAAGCAGCTAGAAAGACAAATGACAGCCACAGAAAGTGGGTCCGCGTGGGTGACGTCAGGAGACAGCCAGGTGGCCTCTGTGCTGGTTCTCAAAGGGAAGAGACGCCCAGGGCAGGTCTCTGTGCTGCCTTAGACCACTGAACCGACTGGAATGGCTGAACTGAGAAGCCAACAAAACTGAGCACTTGCTAATAGAACCACCAACCCCTGACTAGAGATACCTGCAGTGACCCCTGCAGTGACAACAGGGAGGTGTGCATGGTGGCATCGTGTGGAGCAAGAGCTGAACAGCCTGCTGCCCCAAGGGAGCACGCATCCCGGACCTCAGTGAAGACTTGGCCAGGTGACCTCGGGGACCCCTTTCCAAGGGGCACCATTCCCACACCACTGTGCATTCTTCAGCTCTTTCCACTCATCCCCAAGAGAGACTCACCTCTCCTCACTTCCTGTTCCTGGAGGGCAGCGACACATGGCCCGCGGGGAAGAGACTGCTTCATGGAGGAGACCAGATGCCTCGATTTAAAGTGCAGATGGGGAGCCTGAGATGCCGGAGCCCCATCCTGGCCCCTGTTTCAGTCAGCAAGCAGCTTAGCAGAGTGGAGGAGAGGCAACAGGTCAGGATCCAGTCCCCAGGTCCCAAACACGAAGACCTGGAGACTGAGGTCACCACCTCGTGGATACCGCCCTGGCCCACGAAGGCCTCCCCGTCAGCCACGAAAGGAGCCAGAGGTACCGGGTCGCTCTTCCCAAGCATCTCCCGTGCCCTTCCACTAGAATAGTGAGGGAAAAATCAGAAGACGGCGAAAAAGGGTTCGTCACCCGGACCCCACCCACCAAACCAACGGCACTTCTCACTTTGAAGCACAATTTTCCAAAGTTTCTTGTAAGTTAACTCATATGGGTTCCTTTTTAAAAAATACTATATTGCTTAGCTCTTTAACTGCTTTTAAAAACTGCATCGGTATATTTTTATTGCTTCTATTTCTAAAAAAACCACTGGTTAGCAGGGGCTGAAGTCCACAGGAGGGGTTTACAGTGGGACTTGCAGTTTGCTCACGGTGGACATTGAGGATACTTCTAAATTTTTTTATATTATAGGTAACGTTGTGAAGACTATCCTTGTAGGCTGGTCTGCGTACCATTTTTAATATTCATTTTAAGCTTATACCTTAGAAGGTAATGACTGTCTCAGTGGTAGGCATATCTCCTAACAATTTGGGGTTTGTTTGTACGGGGGATCAAACTCACAACCTCGCATTTGCCAGGCAGGCGCTTACACCACGGAGCTACATCCCCAGCCCGTCTTACCAATTCTGACACAGCTGCTAAGTTGGCCTGCAGAGAGTCCCCTTGGAGAGGGACGTCCTAGCACGTCATGGGGTCCTGGACACAGATGCTCCCCTGTCCCCTCATTTGCCCCCACTGGGGCCATCGACTTTCACCATCACAGCTTCAATGGTGCCAAATCTTTTCTGCGCCCCCACCCCCGGCTCTGACTCATGGCAGTGACTCTAGTTAGCTTACTTTCCCTGTGTGGCATCCTGAAAGCTAAGCCCACAGTAAAAAGATAACCCAATCCCCTCATCTATTTGCCAGTTAAGAAATTTGCTTCTCGGGAACAGATTGGTTAAAGAAGAAATTTGTGCAAAACAAAAGACACACTTTCCAAGTAAATGGTAGTGAAAACAGGACATAGCAAAGCCGGTGGGTTGCCGGTGAATCATGCCTAAAAGGAAAACTTGTAGCTTTACAAAAGAATGGATGTTGAAAATCAATGAGCTGAGAATACTGAGTCTGAGAGTTAATTGGATAAAAGCAGAGACCATGAGGTCCATGCGTAGTTTCTTACAAACCTAAGTTACAACCTCTCACTCCCATAGCAGTGCTCCATGTGCAGAAGAAACTTAAGGAGCCTCGGCATGGGTCTGTTAAATCTTGGAGGCTGTGTTCCTGAGGGCTGGTGTTCCCATTCCCAAACTGACCCGGACTCGGACTGACCCACAGTAACTCCTTGAGGGCACCAGGATTGCTACACGGTTGCATATTCCCCAACTCTGGATATCCCAGAGGAATATTTGTGTTTATCATACTACAAATATTTTGGTTTAAATAAAGCTTAAAGATTCATCGCGATCCATCATCCCATGAGACTCACTGCTTTTGGCCCTTAAAGCCAAGAACGGGAGCCGATCTCGTGCCTTCCCTAAGCAACTGTTTTGAAGTTAAGGTTTTGCGTGTGTAAGGGGTGGAGGATGCGGCCCTGGGGATCACTTTACTCGAGGAAAAAGCAATGAGTTTAATTTCATTAATGGCCTCCTGGATGCTGCCGCTACAAGTTTAATTCTCCATTAAATATTAATGCCGCTCGATGCTTAGCGTACTGCCTTTAGCGTCACACCCATGAAACTGACACTAACCTGTTTTATATTTTATAACTGAATCACAGGGCTTTTTCAGGAGAAGTCAGCAAAGCAATGCCACCTACTCCTGTCCTCGTCAGAAGAACTGTCTGATTGATCGGACCAGTCGGAACCGCTGCCAGCACTGTCGGCTGCAGAAGTGTCTCGCCGTGGGGATGTCCCGAGATGGTGAGCAGCGTGGCGCCTCCCACAGCAGGGACCCCCCACCTGCTAGCGTAGGAGAGGCCCTGTCCCCGCCCAGTTCCTCGCAGCTTTGCGGAATCCACAGAGCTGCTGTCCTGCAGAAAACCTCTAGAGGCAGCAGAGTGGCCAGTGGGGAGCTACAGAAGGGGGGGGCTGACACCGAGGAGACCCCAGCTTTGTGACACTGCTGACCTGACAGGTGGATGAACTGCCAGAAGGTTAGAGTCACCCAAGGGCCCAGACGCTTATGCTTCCCACCAGCAGCCCTGCGGGAAACCAAAGCCAGAACCAGCTGTCACCTGCCTTCCATTAGTCAGTTTACCAGCCAGAGGGATGAAATACCTTTTGTGCTAACCTGGTCTTTTGAATCCTAGGCCAAAGTCAGTATTCGTATGCACAGAATGTGTGAAAATAGTACATGTGCTCATTTCACCAGGAGACTCTAGTTAAGGACTAGAGACTGTAGCTGTCTACCTTTCAGTGGCAGACATTTCCAGATCCTTCTGGAAAACTCTCTGAAGTACACTGAATAATCAATACCACCAGATTCCAAGACGGTTATTAAACAGGGAGACTGGGTGGGACGTACAGCTAGTCTGTCTTAGGGATTTTTTTAAAGATATCAACTGTTGTCTTTAAGAGATATCATGGGCTGGGAATTTAGCTCAGCGGCATAAGCACCTGCCTGGCAAGTGCTAGGTCATGAGTTCAATCCCTGGTACAAAAAAAAAACCCAACGTTCTGTAAGAGACATCTTTGAAAGAAACTGGCCTGTGTGGACAGCCTGCCTGCCCATAACCAGATGTTCCCGGGCTCTGTGGACCTGCCAGGGAACAGGCTGACTTCTGCACAGCCACTCTGGGCACCACTGTAAAACTGCATGTCACCTGAAGACTTAAGTCACAGAACTTAGCCTGCATTCTCCGAAATTCCCGAGAGACACATTTCCACAGTTCAGCTGACAATGACACCAGAGTGACAGACTTAGGCATATTGCTTATGGGTTACCATCACTAGCTCTCTTATGAGCCTGGAAGTTAAAGTCACAAGCTATGTGTGCATTTTCCCAGGAGCTGGTCCTTTTCCAGGAGCTGGTAATCTTTCTGGATAATAAGATTACTTTTGTTGTTCATGTTAAAAGTTCAAATATAGCTGCAGTCACAGCAGAGTATATTTGACCTCTGGGTATAAATCCCCTTAGGTTTCCTAGAGTAATCTTTCAAAAAACAAAGCCCCCTCAGTATACCTTCCAGAATTTGTACCTATGAGAACTAACACCAGCCAGGGGTGGTGACTCACCCTTACAATCCCAGCTACTCAAGAGGCTGAGGCAGGAGGGTGAAAGATGGAGGCCCAGCTGGGTAACTTAGCAGGACCCTTTGTCAAAAAATTTTTTTAAATTTTTAAAGGGCTAGGGTTCTGGTAGGATGTGAGCTTAGACAATCAAGTTCTAGCATTTCAGGAGATTAATGCTGAAGTCGTTGTTAGGTTCATGCCCTGTTTTTTAAACAACATTAAATTGGCAGAATTGTTGCTGGCTTCAGTTCACTTGAGGAGTGCGCTTTAACAATTGCTTGGTACTGGGTGTTGTGACATAACTCACCTTCTAGAGGAGGGACACAGGGTCACTGCCTCCTGTTCTCTTCCTGCCAGGCTCTTTCCCTGCTTCCTTGGAATTTTCTTTGATTGTTTTTACAGTTTGACACCCCACCCCCACCCCATCTAGATCTGAGGCCGTTTTCTGATCCCAGTTACTTTATCTGGTGCTCTTTTTTGAGGCTTTCCTAAAAAGGGTTACATTTCTTTTTCTTAATCTAGGTGCATAGGAAAAATTCCTGTAAAAAGAAAGCTGGGTAGAGGATTTCCTCTAGGTATCAGTGGATCAGAATAACTGTAGCATTAGCTAGAACTGGTTTGAGTTTTTTTGAATAATAAAGAGATTTCCATTTAAAGAAAAAAGGTGGGTCCTAGGGCTAAACAGCTCAGTAGCTGGGTACTTGCCCAGGTATGCAATAGCTTTGGGTTCTACAGAAAAGAGAGAGAGTGAAGGAAGGGAGGGTGGGTGGGTGTGCAAACCACTCGTGGGTATGGAAAGAATGTGGAAGCTCACAGAGTCATAGTCCTGAAATTCAGAGTCCACGTTGGCTGCTGAAGCAATGCCATCTAATGCTGATCCCAGAATGGTAGACAATGATAGCCCATTAGTGTTTTCTGTTCCTTTGTTTTCTCTGTACAAAAGGACAGCACGTTCCCCTGGGCGGGAGGCAGGAGGAGAAACATCCCCCCCACCCCCGCCAGCTAACCATGGCCTTGGACACCTTCTCCATCTCTCCTGCCCCAGCTTGATAGCTAGGATGAGGGTGAGAAGGGTGAGTTAGTGCCAGTGATCAGGACGGACTTTAACCACGATTAGGAGACCCACGGCCTGCAGCGGAGGCCAGCTGAGACATGCAATAGTGGGAGAATCAGAGCAGCAAATCAAAGCCCCCATCCCAGTGTTTCATGAGAAGTTATCGGAGATTCTGAAGGATCCAGAAAGTTGCTCTGGCCATGTCTCCACTTTAAAACTGGGGACACAAATCCACCCAATGCAAGGATCACATACAGCACTGTCCTTGAGGATAAACAAAGACAGCAGAACAGTCACTTAAAGATGGGTTCGAGGATTTCCCAGGGGATTCCAGGGACCATGAGTGAAGGAGGGGACTTCTCAGGGCAGGGAACGGCAGAGACCATGTTCAGGGAGTCAAACAGCCTCACCCAGCCTGACTGGGCTGTGCAGGCCCCAGCTACAGCTTTCTGATGAGTGAGGACCTCATGTACATATGCAGAGCAGGGATTCCAACAGAAGGGGGAATCAGACCGCTTCTGCCTCAGTGTACACAAGGAGTCTGCACCACAGGCCATGCTGAGCTGGGACAGGGGGTCTGGCCCGGCTGCACAGTGCAGAGGGAATGTCCTCCTTAAGTTACCTCTCAGGGTCCCCTCCCTGTGAGCCCAGGAGCAGATGAGAGCAAGAAAGCAGCAAACTGCGGAGGGCTGCCACAGGGGCACCCTGCAGGTCCTGGTTCTGTTCCTGACACAGCTTTGCTGGGGGTGGGGGGGGGGGGTTGAGCTACCAAGGAGGGTGTGGTGGCCCAGGTGGAAATGCAGGGTTCTCAGTGGGGGCGATGTCCTAACTGTGGCCATGGGGCTTTGGCCGAGCCTGCCTGAGGTGGCCCTCCTGCCCGTGGGAGAGGACAGGGAGGGCGTGAGAACCTTGGCTTTTCCCTCCCAGCTGTGAAGTTCGGGCGGATGTCGAAGAAGCAGAGAGACAGCTTGTACGCGGAGGTGCAGAAGCACCGGCTGCAGCAGCAGCAGCGAGATCACCAGCAGCAGCCCGGGGAGGCCGAGCCGCTGACACCCACCTACAGCATTTCGGCCAACGGGCTGACAGAGCTGCACGAGGACCTCAGCACCTACATGGACGGGCACACCCCCGAGGGCAGCAAGGCCGACTCGGCCGTCAGCAGCTTCTACCTGGACATCCAGCCCTCCCCGGACCAGTCGGGGCTGGACATCAACGGGATCAAACCCGAGCCCATATGTGACTACACACCAGCATCGGGCTTCTTCCCCTACTGTTCCTTCACCAACGGAGAGACCTCCCCGACCGTGTCCATGGCAGAGCTCGGTAAGGGGGTGCGCGCGTGCCCAGCAGGCGCTGCGGCCTCGCCGGAAGGTCGGGTTGCTGAGCAATGCAACGCACCCTGATGGCCCAGGCCGCTCTGGATTCCAGCCGACCTCTTCTGTTTTTAAATTTGGGGGCAGTACTGAGGATTTGAACCCGAGCCTTTGCACTGAGCTGCATCCTTGTCTCTCTGTGAGACAAAGCCTCACTAAGTTACCCAGGCTGGGCTCGAACTTGATCTCCCTGCCCCAGCCTCCCAGAGTGCGGGGGGCTCACCCCCTTGGCTCTTAAAGGCCCACTGTTTCCCATAGTATGGCCAGAAAATTCATTCCCCTGAGATGGGATGACCGAATTCAGCCTTTTAAGCTCTAAGAGAGCAGTACATGGCTCACAGGCTCATTAACCTATGTCTCTTCCTTTACCTACACTACAGGTCACAGCCTCCAGACTGAACTGGGCAGGGGGATAGGTTTGTTTGTTTTTTTTTTCCCAGAATTTTTAGATTTTGGAACTGATTGCTAAAATTCAAACTCTGTTTCCCGTGACACATAGTCGCCTATGTAGAACAGTGTGTGGGTTCAATGCATGCACACAGTGTGTAACTGGCAAGCACGGGGGGGGGCACACCTGCCGCCGCGCACACTGCTCACGTCTTTGCAGAGAGAGACTCAGACTCCTCCTGTCTAGTGGTTTTCACACGTTCCATACAACACTGCCAGCCACAGTCACCGCACCACACAAATGGACACTGGAACTTATTGCCATGGACGGTAACTCCGTACCATTAGCCAGTCTTTCCTGGGCCATCCTCTCCCCTATACCTGGACTGGGAAGCTCGGAGTTTCAACTGGAGGCAGGGGTCGGGTTACACCAGGCCAGCTTTTGCAGATTTCAGCAACCAAATGGTCCCAGTTGGGGCGGTGCCTCCTGCTGGTCACCCCACTAATCCCATTTCTGTCATTTGCCCAACCCCCTCACACGCATCTAAGCTCTGCAAAGTTAAATACTAAGGGGCATCTGGCCCCTTTGCTTGCCAAAATGCAGCTTTGAGGATGAATATTGATGACAAAATTGACAGATTTCCTATCAGGATCACTATACCCAAAAAAAGCCTGTAATTTCTGTTATGTCTTTATTGACAGGACCTGGCTGGTTCTTGGGATCTGTGACCTAGAAATATCGGTAACACCAGACAGTGGGAAACTTTCCACTTCAGGGAAGATACGTTAACATGCTCTGGTGTATTTAATTGATTTTTAAATATAGCACCATTATTAGAAGAACCTTTGCAGTTTGAGAGTGTGATGTGCTCTTCCTGGTGACTCCTCACCCAAGGTTATAATCCTTGGGGATATTTCAATTAGAGGGAGTGGAGGTGACTAAGTCAACATGAAGAGAGAATGAAGACCTCAGACGGAAAGAACCAGCAGGTTCTGACTGGAGCACAGAAACCCTTGGTTCACAGGATAAAGGCTGTGTTCTTTACACGGCTTCTCTGGCTCTGTAGCTCATGAAACACCTTTTAAGTGAAAATTTATATTTCCAGTAAAAATCTTTCTCCAAATAGAACAAATTGAATGTTCTTTACAGTTGCTACACAAGCATCTCTTTATGGAGCTAAATTTAAATCTTCCAGTGCAGACATTTCAAGCCTGGGCTTTAACCACTGAACAGCATTAAAGGTGCATTACGGTGCTTTTGATTAGCAGAGAAACCTCTGAACTGGAAGCCAAGCTGAGCAGGGGTAGGCTTCATTTTTTTTTTTCTTGAACTAGAACAAAACCATCCATTTGTGTCATGAAATCTTGGTTGACTGAGCCTTAAGCAGACCTGTAATCAAAGTAAAATTTTCACAAATGAATAAGGATTTGATGGAAAGGTGACATGATCCCATGAAAATGACCTGACTCACTTCAGTTGGCTTCCACCGTCCCATAAATACTCATGGATCCGGCCTGTTTGCTTGTCAGATGTTCAGTCCCGAGATAAATCCATAGGGCTGAGCCAATGTGCTGCCTTTGAACTTGGCACTAAAACTGCACAAATGCTGGATGGGGCAGAGCTGTCTCAGCACCATGCCCCCCCCAGCCCCCCGGGCCCACAGCCCTCCAGCCCTCCAACGGTGTCCTCTCCTGCGGTGGGCATCTCCAGTGCCATTGGGCAGCCCCGGGCCCTCATGCTTTGTGCTCTTTTAAATTAGGAATTTTTCAAAGGCGTTGGAGCCTTTTCCATAGTAATTAACTTGTAATTAAGAGTAACCCCAAAACTGGAAGGAAGCAGGGTGCACAGTGGCATACAAGTGAGACCCCTGGTCAAAAAAATAAAATAAAACAGTAAGCTGGAAAACTGGAATTTTTCAGAAAAACATAAAATTGATTTCTAAATGTCGGTATCATTTACATGCACCCAATACTTCAGGGACCCAAAAGCAGCCCAAAATGAGCCGCAGGGTGACCTAAAATTCCTCGCTACTTCCGTACGGTTTAAGCCCTGCTGCCTTAAGATTCTCGGCTTTGTTGCAGGCGAAACTTTGCCATCAAGCATTAAACACATGAAACCAGCTGTACAGCAGGAAAGTGTAAATTCACGTAGCCTAAGCCCAGTTCTGTCTTTCCGTAGCAGCTCACAGCCTTTCACTTTGAGTGGAAGGCGCCTCCATCCTCAGGTAGGAAACAGTGCCCGTGAAGTGCAGTCACAGCCTGAATTGTATATTCCAGATAAAGACACGGTTCTTTCTTTTTTTTTTTGGTACCTGGGATCGAACTCACGATGTTGCACTCGCCAGGCAGGCACTTATACCACTGAGCTAAATCCAGGCCCGTGATTAGCAGTTTAAGAAGAAAGAACCATGGGCCGGGGATTTAGCTCAGTGGCCTAAGTGCCTGCCTGGCAAGCGTGAGGTCATGAGTTCGATCCCTGGTACCAAAAAAATAAAATACAGTGCTAATCATGTACTGGCTGATTAATGCTGTATTCTGGGCAAAGCATGAGATAAGTTAGCTTTCCTGATGCTGCTGCTGCTGCTTCCCTTGCTCTGAGTTGTGCCACCCTGTAGAAGGTCACATCCCCACACGGAAGCCAGGCTGTGTTCAGCTCCTAACTCTGCCACCTGCCCCTGAAGCTCCTGTGGCTTGGCCTCCCCAGAGGCCATAGCCATAGCCCTGAAATCCGGAGGCTTAGGCGAGGCGGGGGAAATACAATCTGCATATTTTCACTCATTCACAATACATGTAAAACAGAGCTCCTTCTCACTGTGAAAGCAGGGAACTCAGAAGCCAGGATTTGCCACCTAACGTTTAACAGTTGCAGAATGTCTGAAATCTACTATGCTTGGAATTGGACTCAAAGACAATTGGTGCGAACGCAGCCACTGCCCTCTACTGGTGCAGCCTGGGCATTGCGTGTCTCGTTATCTCACTGCTGATTGACCTTTGCAAACGCAGGGTATTTGGTAGTGATGAGTTGCAGCTGTTTCTTTGCCCCTAGTTTTGAGGACCGAATCTGGAGCTTTGCACTCGCCATGTGCTCTACTACTGAGTTATACCTCCCAGCCTCGGTAACATTTTTAAAGATAAAGTGAACCAAGATACTGGCTGCACTGGCTGGAAAAACAGCAGACCCAAAAGAGAGCCACAGCACCCTCTTGCCTGTAAATAGTTGGCCTCACTTTTTTCTTAAAAAATAAATTTACCAGAGCCCAACGTGGTGGCACACGCCTGTAATCCCTGCACTCGGAAGGCTGAGGCAAGAGGATCACCTCTAGTTCCCAGCCAAGCTGGGCTACAAAATGAGCTCAAGGCCAGCCTGAACTGCATAGTGAGATCCTGCCTCAAAAAGGCAAAAAAAAAAAAAGGGGGTTATGGGCCTGGGGTTTAGCTCAGTGGTGTAAGTGCCTGCTTGGCAAATGCAAGGTCATGAGTTTGATCCCTAGCACCAAAAAAAAAAAAAGTTAACACTTCCAGAAACTGTCTTATGTAGTGAGCTAGTTCTCCCAGAGCTAGTTCAGTACCTTATATATGCGCTACTTTTCTGGTTTCTGACTCCCATTTCCCTGTCTTGACCCTTTATAAGCATCACTGATTCTAAGACACAGAGTTCACTGGCTGCTTCCTCTTCTGGTTTCTCTTTTCCTTTGCCCCTCAGTATTGTCCCTTTGTTGATGTTTTATTTTTTCTGTCACCTACCCATGCTGTTGTAGCATCTCTTGTTGCCAAGTAAGGCCGTTAGGATTGATTATGTTTCTGGGTCTCCGAGGAGACCCTAGTTTCAGACTCCACTTAGGTGAACCTGCTCTATTGTCACACGGAAGAGCCTCCTTCTGTTTGAGGAAAGCAGCAACAAATTTACAGACAGACCCTTGCAAGCCTCGCCAAGTCTACGCTCAGCAGTGCATCCTACATCCTGTACATCTGGCACCCGAGGGTGCGGTCAGTGTTTGGCACGGTTTCCTACGTGTGGATTTGCTTCAGTTCTTTTCAGCACCTGTGCACATGGGTTTGGTGCTGGAGATGGAGCTCACACAGCACTAAGCTACATCCCCAGCCCTTTAAAAAAAATTAAATTTAGAGACAGGACTTCATTAGAAAGCCCAGGATGGTCTCGAACTTTTGATCCCTTCTCAGCCTCCCTAATGGCATCACCTCCTCTCATCATTCTCTCCTTCCATTACTGTGGTTACCAACCTGCCTCTCATTCTTCCCCCTGCCCAGCCTCTCTGCTCTGCCACCCATGGAGCACAACACTGTTTATCAGCCGCTGCCTAGGATCGCCATCCACCACACCCTGCATGGAGCTGGTCCTCCTCCCACACCACCGACCCCACCACCAGGCCTGCCTGTCCTCCAGGGTCCGGTGCAAATGTTCCCGTGTGCCAAGAAGCCCCTCCCTGCTCCACTAAGTCAGCACTGATCTTCCCCCTCGCCTAACGGTGCCGATGACCTTTTTAAATCTTCATACTTCATTGCCCCGTGCCTTACACCTTTGTTTTCAGCATCTACACATGGCCACAGATTGCGAATTCCCAGAGAAAATGTGTCCAGCATCGTCTTTAGTGTCATTGTGCCTCACACACTCGAGTATGCTCACAATCCATGGTGTGTCATCCTCCTGGAGTTTCCACAGCAGCCCTATGGAATGAGTCCTATTTTCTTTATTTTACACATGGAGAAACCCAGGCCAAGAGAGGTTAAATAACACACCGCAGATCACACAGCTCATGTGTCACAGCGCTAATACAGACCCTGACAGTCCGGGTCCGCGTGGGTCCCCTGACTCCCCTACACCTAGACATATGCCAGGTCCTTCCCAGTGTCTGCCCTGCTGTCTGCAGGTGAGACAAAAGAAATGCATAGTTTTCCTTAATTTCCAAGCTATTCATGAGTTTTTCGAGCTAGCGTAAAAGTGTCAAGAAGATGTCAATCATTCCCCTTCGCTATCTAGGTCAGAATTTATTCATCCCAGGATATTAGAGGGCCACAGAATGAGTTCAAGGGCAGCAGGGCCTCTGAAGTCACGGAGCTTCGGCATGGCGTGATGGCTTTGCAAGGCCCCTGTACTCCATCCACACTTCCCTGATACAGAACAGATGCAAACAGCCGTATAACGCATAAAACTCATCAGAACTGGCGTGGCCACTGCATTCTGCTTGTTGCTTTTCTAGAGCAGATGTGAAGTAGGGGAATCACTGCACTCCCAGAGAAGAATGTGGCTTTTCATGTCTGCCATGTCCTGTCTGCCCCCTTAGAACACCTCGCACAGAATATATCCAAATCGCACCTGGAAACCTGCCAGTACTTGAGAGAAGAGCTCCAGCAGATCACGTGGCAGACCTTCCTGCAGGAAGAGATTGAGAACTATCAGAACAAGGTAGGGGCTGGAGCGGCCGGCTCAGGCCTCAGGCTGCACTGGGGAGGACACGGGGGCAGGAGACCCATTCCAGAGCACCAGGTGACCAGAGCATGAGTGTCTCGGATCAAATACCACATCTCCAATTTAAAGCCTCCCTTCTTTCCAGAGCTGAGTCTGTGTCCCTGGGGCTTGGCCATCTCAGTGAGATGCCAGCATTTGAACTTTTCACAATAAAGAATTCTGTGGCATTATAAATATATACATAGCTCCCTCAGTTTGTCACCAGGGCATAGATCCAGTGGCTTGCAGAAACATAAGAGAAAAGGAATTTGCCCTCATATCGCAACAGCACTGTTTAGGATCTGGGAGTCGATGTAAAATATTCTCAGCCTCCTGTCCAGGGGTTTACACGAAGGTGTTTATAACACATGCCAAACCGAGGTTCGGAAGCCATGATCGTAACTCTGACCTGAACCTGGCATTATGAATCTGCCGCTACTGTCCAGTGCCCTGACCACCAAACCACCAGCAGGAGGGGATACTGGACACGGGGAATGCAGGGATTCCCCAACCCAACTTTTGGTAAAAGAAAATGCTATGTGTTTTTCCAGTAATCTCAGCAACACTGACTTGGAAAGGGTGGTGAAGATTATTTCGGTTCAGCTTCTCTTTCCCATTATATATGGGGGAACTAGCGTGGCCCAGCCCTCAGATGGGGAGTGAAAATGTCAGGACCAGACGCCGGCTTCTGGCTGTAGGTCTCGGTTTCTCAGACCCCAGCAGGCTGGGGAGACAGCCGGAACACAGCAGATCCGGGTCATTCTGTACCCGGAAAGTGAATCTAGGAAGGGAAATGAAGGGTCCAGGCTGAGGGGCAGCAAGGTGTCACCCTTGCCTCTGACCCCTGCCTCCGAGGTGGTGGGTGACCCCCGCAAGCAAAGCTGCGAAGAGGTAGTGAATGGGAGTAAGGAACAGGAAGGGGCATGGGACAGGATTTCAGAGTCGGAGATGCTGGGATTTGAATCCGGCTCCTGCAGCTCCTAGCTCTAAAACACCCGTGAGCTTTTGTGTCATTTTAGGATGATAGCTAAGCATTCCTACGAAAATGCTGTGAGACAACGATGTCATATACAGCATCCAGCTCACAGGAGACACACAGTAAATTGTATTGACTGCCCTTTATTTAGAGGGGAATGAAGTGGTATTAAATGTCCCAAGGCAAAAAAAAAAAAATCATGGCTTGCAAGACGACCCTATGTGGCTACGCTGTAGCCCGGGGCTAAAGCAGTGGCCAGGTTGCTCTCTGGTCTTCTCAGCTTTTCTGCTTCTATGTTCTTAACCTCTTCTGCCAGCCACAAGGTAAGAGAGGGACAGCAGGCAGCCGACAGGACACGGAAGTGGGGCTCGTAACAACACAAATAACAAGGCAACTGTTTAGTTTTCAATCCACTGGGCTTTGTGCATCTCTTTCCAAAGAAAAGACTGTACAGAGCAGGGGCAGTCAAATGAGTTGTTCCCAGGACCCTGGGTGACCTGTGTGTTGTTCTTTCCCTTGTTTAACAGCAGCGGGAGGTGATGTGGCAGCTGTGCGCCATCAAAATCACAGAAGCTATACAGTACGTGGTGGAGTTTGCCAAACGCATCGATGGATTTATGGAACTGTGTCAAAACGATCAAATTGTGCTTCTCAAAGCAGGTATGCACTTCGCAAGGGAATTTTGATGTGTCGTCCTAACACGCTTTCGCCTGCTTGTTAAAGAAGGGCTTGGTAAGGAAGGTGTCAGAGCAGTTTCTTCCTCCAGTAATAATAGCTCAGGTTTTCCTTGGCAGAAACCGAGTGCTTTTGAAAGGTTTCTGAAGCTACGTTCAGGAAACGTTCCCTCTGTACTGCTTCTCCTCTAGGTAAGAGGATTAAGTTAAAGGACACCTACATTCCCAAATTTCACTGCCACCTGCACTTTTTGCTATCCTCCAGGTCCTAATTCTGAGTTGTTAACAAGAGGCTTGCAAGAACCATTCTGGTTGTGATTGTTTTCGAGAAACATGATTAAATACTTCCCTCAAACTCTCAGGCTGCACTTTGCAAGATTAGGAGCATCTGGGAAGTAATTTGTAACTCAAACTTGTTTTTGTCAGACAGGGCTTAGCTTTAGCACGAGGGTCTTTGCTTTACCGCAGAAAGCTCTGCGCCACTGCAGAGAGAGGTACTGTGAGCCAGGGCCCCTGAGCTGCTCTGTTCTGAGGGCCTCCCCTCGATCGAATGACCCACAGCCACTCCGTGTCTGCTCAGGTTCGCTAGAGGTGGTGTTCCTCAGGATGTGCCGTGCCTTCGACTCGCAGAACAACACCGTGTACTTTGACGGGAAGTACGCCAGCCCTGAGGTCTTCAAGTCCTTGGGTAAGGATGTCACACAACGCCTACCTTGATTTCCAGTCAGGGCTATGGGGAAAGCTGTGGGCCGGGGAGGGCTGTGCTTGGATAAAGTGAAAACTGGTTATTTGGAGACCAAAACTAAGGCGTCCTACTTAATTTGACCTTATCATTCATCACTATGGAACAGTCACCTATCACCCATATCTACAGACAGGCTTGCTGTCTGTATTCCATACAGAGATCCAGAGTTTCCTTTTATATCCCACTGGTGACTGAAGCATTTTATATTCTGTGTCTTTCCATTTCCCCTCCCAGATTTTAGGAAAACACATTTGAAGGAAATATAATACTCGGTAACTTAGAGGGTATGACCAGGTACATAAGAGCAAGCGAACCCCATAGCCTGCCGTACCCGACCCCTCAAACAACATTTAATGCAAAAGAAATTCAAATAGCAAGGAAATAAAGCAGAGCTAGGTGAAAGCATGGCTTTTATAAATTACTTTGAATTCCCGGCATTTAAGTAAAGTGGAGTATAGTCGTGGAGAAGAGTGACAAGGTATGCAAATTGTGCTGAGTGATATTTTTAGAGCTTGCCCACAGAAGTTGTGCTTGGGTAACTGTAGGGGGCCCCTGCCACTGCTGCACACCCACAGGGGAAGAGGCCGCCCCACTGAACCAGTCTTTCGGGGACTGGATTGCTGTTTTAGGAGACTTTCAGCTTTCCTGTTTTCCATTCGGCAAACGGGCGTAACAGTTTTCCCACCAGGATATGTCATTTTTAGCACTTTAAGGTAAAACAAAAATGAGTGAATTTAACCTTTCAGTTAGACTGTAGACTGTTGCATAGGCGGGTAGCCTGGCTGGAGTCTCGGGCTGTACCTTCAGTCTGTGTGAACTCAGATGCATTACTCATCTCTGCCAGGTCTCGGTTTCCTCCATAAAACGGGGGTGGTAATAGTAATACTGTGCCCACCTCCCTCCAAGGGCTGTTTCAAAACAGGAGGAACCTCTTCGAAACAGAGAAACCTCTTGGAACAGTACATGCCCGGGGAACCACACAGCAGGCATGAAGCCTGGAGTGAAGGTGGTGGGGGTGGAGTAACCAGCAGTGGTGACAGAAGTCATCACCGATTTTCCTTTTACAGTTTCAAACTGCTCACCTGTAGTAGAATTGCCGTCCCCTCCGATCCTCAGTGCCTGGGTCTCTCTTCACCTTCTTCCATGTTAGTACCCAAAATCCTCAACTATCTTTAATTTTCCACAGGTTGTGAAGACTTTATTAGCTTTGTGTTTGAATTTGGAAAGAGCTTATGTTCTATGCACCTGACTGAAGATGAAATTGCATTATTTTCTGCATTTGTACTGATGTCGGCAGGTAAGAGAACTAACAAAAAAAGGAAAAATTTAAATGGTCTAAAATTTCTCCAGGGAAAATATTTTTGCAAGGTGCATAACTTATCTGTTTAGAATATTTGGAGGGCTCTCAAAAGCAGCTGCCATTTTTTGCAAAAATCTAAAGTTTTTCAGAGAACACCCCACCGCCCACATAAACTCTTTCAAAAAGACCTCATGCCTTTCAGATAAAGTCTTAAGAAATAGCAATTTGATAAAACCCAGTCCACAATTCACCTCCAGAAACCATGAAAAATGGTCCTCCTTAACAGCCTCCAAGATAACATGTCTTTTTTTAAAGAATTCCTGAGAGGCTGGAGATTTACCTCAGTGGCATAAGCGCCTACCTTGCAAGCATGCAGTTGTGATGTCGATCCCCAGTACCGATAATTTAAAAAAAAAAAAAAAAGAATTCCTGCCTTTTCTTAGGTCTCCAAATGTTACATCAGCACTGTTGCTCAAGGATAATCACTTTTGCAAATTTACTGTCTTCTATTTGGTGTTCTTACACAGTGACTTTATTCTAAATTAACCACCCTTAAGTCATTTGGATTCCTACTGACAGTTTTAGCTTCCCAGGATCATAAGGCAGTTCTCATATTTTCCAAGAAGGCTGGTAGGATTGATATAAGTATTTCATCTAGAAATACAATTATTGGAAAGGCTGGTGGGGGCATGGTGGTTTCATTTGCTTTTCTGTGAGTAATGCCTTAAATTGAAATGGCCATCCTTTGGAAACGGCATATCCTGACTTCTTTTAGGTAATAGTAAAAGTGGAAAGGCTTAACACTGTGTTTCCCAATTGTCATAGATCACTTTTCCACTCCAGAGGAATTTTTTAATTTTTAAGTGAAATTTAGAAGACAACAACAACTGACCTGAGAGTCTCTCAATGTGCATTGCAGCCTAATAATCTGTACCTAGGAGTCAGGAGGCACAGGTGGTCCAACACCGTGTTCAAGGAGTGATTCTTGGGATACTAAAGAGTGTCATTTTTCATGTTCAGATCGCTCGTGGCTGCAAGAAAAGGTAAAAATTGAAAAACTGCAACAGAAAATCCAGCTAGCTCTTCAGCACGTCCTACAGAAGAACCACCGAGAAGATGGAATACTAACAAAGGTGAGAGCGCAAGGCTGCAGTGGGCATGGCCTGCATGACTGTGCCACCAGCCGCCCTTTCAGGTCATGATCCCCAGAGGCATCCGTGTGCCACGGGCTACAACAAAGACAGAAATTTGCATTCCGAAACATTCTGTTAGGCCAGAACCCATTACCGAGGTTGACTTCTGTTCCTCATCATTGCTCACATGGTGCCCCACATGAACAGGGCAGTTGTGGGTAAAAGGTTTTGTTTTTTTTTAAAGCATTCATACATTCAGGAAATTCTCTTCCTATTTCAATGTTGCACAAAAAGCAGAGTTAAATCCCTTCATTGTTGAACATTAGAAAAAAGGGTCTCTGACTTTAGAGAAGTTTTAAAGGACTAAAACAACCAGTATAACATTTTTGTTTTTTGTGTGTGTGTTTTTTTTTTGGGGGGGGGGTTGGTCTTTTTTGAGGCAGGGTTTCACTATATGGTTCAGGCTGGCCTTGAAAGCAATTTCTAGCCCACGCTGGCTTTGAACTCAACAGCAATCCTTCTGCTTCAGCCTCCAGAGTGCTGGGATTACAGGCATGCACCACCATGCCCAGCTCGTATATTCAGATAGTAATTCTCTTTCTGTTAAATTCATTAGTCTACTGTAAATAACTTTTGTGTTTTCTTACTGCTGTCCTGTGTTGAAGGCATGAGGTTTTATTTTTGCTTGTTACCTTTTTGCAGTACAGCTAGGATACCAGTTTCAAGTATGCTAATATCCTTCAACTTTAGTCCTCAGCACATTTGGTTTTAGTATTGAGTTTTGTGTTCCTGTTTCCTTTTCTCCTGTTAGGTCAGAATGGGGGAACGGGTGGTCAACTGCTCTTTTTTGATTTTGAACCCATGAACTGAATGAGTAGTAAAGGGACAGGAAATGGGAAGGGAAGACCCCTCCAGAACTTTGTCTATCTTCTTGCTGAAAAGCAAGACCCCTATAAAATTATTTTAGAGAGCACCTAAGAGGATCTGGTTAAAAAAAGAAAAAGAAAACCCATTTCCTAGCGAGGACTTTATAACTAGACTGAAGCATCCTTTGTACACTGCCTAGGATCTGTTACCCTAAACGGTAAATGGTCCACCCAGGCTTCTGTCATTTCTCAGACCCAGAATGGCTTTGTTATAAGAGAAGATCCTCATCTAGAAGGCACTGCTGCCCCGAGGGTTGACTAGAACCAGTTCTGCTCAATACGCTGCAGTCCCCACACCACCTGAGACTTTGGGAACCCCCGTCTTCATCAGCAGAACGCTTCCCCAGAGGGAGAGGGCGGGATTCAGGGTCAGCATGGAATAGGAGGAGGTGAGAGCCTTGAGCTTTCACCCAGGACCTGACCACTGCCAAGCAGGACCAACTTCTGCTTCCCCTTGCCATTTAGATTATGTTATTCACCTTCCAACTAGCGTTCACTGTGTTCCTGGCATTCTGTGATGTGACTGTATCATCATTTAATGTTACCAGTCCTCTTTCTTCGGGGCTAAGTGGCTTCGAGCATACTTCAGCCACTGTACACAGTGCAGTAAGGTCAAGCAGTCTCCTCGACTTTCCCTTGGCATGCCCGGCCCCTCTGACCTCGTGTCCTTTCTCCACTTACAGTTAATATGCAAGGTGTCTACGTTAAGAGCCTTATGCGGACGACACACAGAAAAGCTCATGGCATTTAAAGCAATATACCCAGACATTGTGCGACTTCATTTTCCTCCGTTATACAAGGAGCTGTTCACTTCGGAGTTTGAGCCAGCCATGCAAATCGATGGGTAAATGTATCACCTGAGCACTTCTAGAATGTCTGAAGTACAAACATGAAACAAGAAAACAAAACAAAAATTAACCAAGACACTTTCTATGGCCCTGCACAGCCCTGGAGCACCAACACACTGCACATCTTTTGGTGATCGGGGGTCAGGCAAAGGAGGGGGAACAGTGAAAACAAATAAAAGTTGAACTTGTTTTTCTCATGCATATGATTTCCATTATGCCTACAGATATGGACCCTTTTTCTGTCTCAACTTCTTGAGCGCTGACCTGTTTACAAGGAGGGTACTAAAGTCGGAGGATTTCCTTTTCTTGTAGCTCACTGCCCCACAGACCTTCTCTGGAGTCACCAGTCTGTCACTTCCACCAGAGAGCCCGGCGGTGATGGCTGACGGGCTTGCAGAGCGGTGGCCGCGGCGTTTCCCCTGCTCGGCTTGCTCTGTTTCATGAAGGAAGTCTCTTTTTTTCTCACCGATGATTGCCAGTCAGCAGGATGGCACCAAAAGGGTCCATAGCACTAGCAACAATAGCATTATAATATATTACAGGGTAAATGGGCATGAAGACTATATATAGCTAAAAGAGATATTGTTTATCTATTGTTTTAATTAATATAAAATGTAGTTACTGGTGTAGCTTTTCCTGTTGAATTGATAAGGCACTTTCATTTTGCACCTTTTTCTTTAAATTAAATGCTAGCGTGTCCACTGTCGCGTCGCATGTGCACCAGAAATACAAGTTTAACTGAGAAGGCTCGGAAGGTACGTCGGGAGGTATTCGTGCTGCTGTTTACAAAGCGACTGGGAAAAGACTGGCTGGTCATATCTAGAAATCAACATGTTGGATTTTTTTTTCATCCTCTACACATGAATTCGAAATTTGAAACAGAACTCTCCCTGAATTATGTTTTGCTTTTTTTGAGAGGTTCGATAGATGTGTTTATGCTTCATACAAAGCTGAATGATCGGTGCAGTGGATTTAAACCCTCATGCACATTTTTTTTTTGAATTTAAAAAGCAGCTTTTTAAAATATGCCACCTTTGGCAGGGTGGGGTGGAAGAAGGGGAGGCTCATTTTACACAATTCAGTAGTCACCTGGATTCAGTCTGAACTTGGAAATAAGTCAGTAACCAGAGTATTTATTGGAATCAAGCTTTTATTGTAAGTAGGACCCAAAGATGTTATCTGGAGCAAGCACACACTCCCCGGTGAGGACAGGACAGGCTCTCTGAGTGGTCGTGTTCTTGGTATAATCTAGGAATCCTAAGCTTTTATCTCAGAGTGATCCGACTCCAGGCAAGTCTCCGCGTGCCGCTCTTCTAGAATGTTGCTCTCCTAATTTGGTAGGCGATGGCTAGGACGGTGAGGGAGGTATGCAATGTTGAACCAGTTTCTCTTATTTAATATTAAATATTTTAAGCCTTTAAAGTGAAGTCGATGCTAGCTGCAAACATTTACTCTTGTATTTATCTTCACTAGAAAACTGTGGATTGTAATTTATTTTATTACGTTTGTAGAAGATTGTTTGGCTTTTGTGTTCAGGTGAGAAGGATTGAGTTATTTTTGTTTAATTTCCTGTTCTTTAAGCATCCCTGGTGGGGAACCGCAAAGGCACACTCTGATGTACAAAGGTGTACAGTTTGAAAACAAGGGACCTTTTGGGAACATAGGCAGGTAGAAGATGGTAGTCACACCCTGAGTGGGATTCAGACACATGGTCTGACATCCAAGACCACATTTGTAAGGGAGAGAGAACATCTTCCACGGTATGAAGGTGGGCATTTCCAAGAAGCTTGTACATTCAGAGACTGCCTCTGCCACTAGGGCTGCTCCAGAATCTTCCGCAGGAACAGTGGCCCACGGGGCCAAGCTGGACCCCTAGGCCTGGTTTCTCAGAGCACTTTACTCTGCTTTGCACCCCACTGATTTCCTGACTTGTTTTCTGAGGCACTTGGAGAAGGAATTATTTGCACAGAAGTGCGTATGAAGCCTAAATGACATCCACATTTTTTTTCAAAAGATATTGTAAGGGTTTAACCATAAATAGAAGATATTTACTTAAATTTCTTAAGGCATATAAAATTTTATGTGTTTATATAGAGATGTTAACTGTCAGCATATAGTATTTATATTTGGGCAAGAAGGGTTAAATCAAGCTTTTATTTAAGTAAACATAGTTCCTTTAAAGATTCATAGTATTTATGCTCTGAAAAGAGTACCAAGCTTAGTTCAGTTATTTATTTGTCCATTATATCTTCTCTTGTTTCTTGAGGGGAGATGGTATGGGGTCTCTTGAGGGAGGGGGTATTTTGGTTTTTGTCACTCAGACTCACTAAATTTGGGGGTGGTTTTATTAAAGTATAAATAACTTCTTTTTAACCAAAGCTTTCTGAATATGACCAGCCTCAGGTGCTAGCTAAAGAGCAACTAAACCTAATTCCAGTGTCCATTTGTGAATAAGAGCTAATTGAACTTCTCCAAGGGTGAGAGAGAAAGTAATATTGAACTTAGAACGAAATCCCCTTTCCCAGAAAGGATTTTGCATGGGCATAACGCAAAACACAACAAAAATGACCCTCTAATCTCATTAGTAGTGATGACATGGTGACACTGCTTTTATAGTAAACCAAGACAGAGTAACAATGATGCTGCTTCTAGGTGTTTCTAGGGAAAAGCAGGTGAACTTTCATAGTAAAGTCCACTGAGTGTAGGAACAGAATAGTAGAGATAGATGTGCTCAGAGAAACTGAGAGAACAACTATTATGTGGATCTAAGTTCGGATCTGAAGCTAAACAATAAATGCAGTTGAAAGAAATCCTGAGTCTAGAAAAGGATATGAAAACCTTTGCATTTTTATTTTCTTCCTTTATATTTAAAAAAAAAAAAAAACCACCTGTGTGATGACGCAAAACACGAGGTGATACCAGAATGGTTATTCTGAATATTCATGTAATCAAAAGTCTCATAAATGTAAATGTCCAATAGTCTTTTAAAGATTGGAACCACATCATTGTTCAGTTGGCTCCTCTAACATTTTTATGTAATTTTTTAAAAGAAGATAAGGCTTTGTACAAAGCATTGTACCACTGTTACAATGGTGTCTCCGTGTGGTGAAAAAAACTGAGCATGGTCACAGTGAAATCAGAAGTGTAGATGAAAGTGGTTTTTGGACAGCCTGCAAACCATGTGAAAGTTATGGATTTTTAAAAACAGCATCCTAATTTGTGTTAAAGTGATGAGTTGTTTTTAAAAAAAAGTCTTCAGCATCCTAATTCACCCTTCCTGATGTGAGGAAACCACGACATAAGACACTGCTTCTAAGTTTGGTTGTTCTTTACGGTTGTGGATACCAGGTCTCTGTGAGCATATAGGAGTGGGCGGAGGGTCAGGCGAGGAAGGCGCGTGCGTGTGTATGTGCGTGTGCGTAAGATGTGCGTGTGCGTAAGATGTGCGTGTGCGTAAGATGTGCATGTCAGACCGCTTCTAGGCTACTAAGTGTCAATGGAAAAGAAAATGTATTCAAAATACTTAAATCAAAACTAGAAGATGGAAAGAAAAAAAAAAGATTTATTCTATACAAAGCCTTGTCTGGACCACTTTAGAGAGACTTCTATTTTTTTAACCCTTCTATAAATATTTGATGGCACTTGAAATATTCCTGCAATAAAATGTGATTTGTGTAAAGAAAAAAAAAAAGATTTTGTAATGTGAAACAAAGAAAGAAAGTAATGTAATTTTCTAAAAAAAGAAATACAAACAAACAAACTTTGTATTATTTTCTTGATGGAATTTGTCTATCTTTGTCTTTGGGAGACTTTTTATTTCATTGAATGTGCCATAGTAGGGGTTTGTGTTTTTCGTCTGAGACGAAGGAATGGCTCTTTGTGTTCCGACATTCCAAACGCAGAGCGCGTGGCGAGGCCTCGGTGCGAAGGTCTGAGCCACTGGTGTGTCAGCTTCTGTTGCTCTTTTGCACACGTCTTCACTCCTCTCCAGTGCAATATGTACATAGAGCACTTGCGGGTGTACCTTGAACCCTCAGGGAAAAATACATATTTGTACAGTGTTTTTGTTTTTTTGTTGTTGTTGTTTTGGGTTTTTTTTTTTCCTTTATTTTTGGCTAAGGAATGTCGATCGAATTACTTGTTATTGTCCAGGGGCAGCCAGATAATAATCCTAAAGCCACTGTTGCAAACATTGATTGTTTAAATCATGTGTCCTTCCAGTGCTATTATTTTAAGATGATAATAATAATAAAAGTTATTTTCTGACAGTCCTTTGTGCTGATTGGTGGAAAAAAAAAAAGGGTAAATAAGCACCTTATGATTGACTTACTGTGAATGACAATCCATCTTGCTATCAAGGATAGATGCCCGATCTTTTTTTGGAGTTGGGGTTAAGAGTCAGAAAAAATGTGCTCAGGGATCTTCTGAAACTCTTAAAACAGGGTGGCCAGTACTACTGGGACAAATTGTGTTTTTTATCATTATTAATAACAATAATATCCCTCCAAGGCACAAATGAACTGTGTAGAATTGCGTGTGTGTGTATGTGTGTGTGCAAACTCTTTGCTTTTGTCTCATTTTTAAGTTCAGAACTTACATGCTCTTCACTTTGTGTATTTAAGAACACTGAATAACTTGTGAAGTAGTGTGTTCAAAATACAAATACACCAACAGAGAGCATCAAAGTGCAGCCCTTGTAATCCTATTTACCATTTCCCTAATAACTAAAATATTGTAAAATATTAAAACATGTCATGTTTTAAACTATTTCAAACTATATATTATAGATATAGAATGTTTAAAACTAGTGATAAGACCTGCCTATCACTACCGTGAAACGGATAGAGATGCAACATGTTTTGTTTCTTAAATGCCAGAATTAACTGTTGTTTTCACCATGTTCTCCTCTAGAAGTAAACCAAAAATCCCTTTATCTAAAAGAGTTTTTACTGACACATTTGTGGTTTATAGATACCTGATGCAAGAGCCACTGTTTAAAGACAAATCAGACTCCCATTGTGTGATAGCTGCTTGATCCAGCTGTTAGGGTTATATATCTACATTTCTAAAATAACCTTGGTTTACATATTCCCATGTATTACTTTCCATAAAATCAGAGGAACTCAGTCTGATTGTCGGTTCTGATTCTCCCAACCCTGGAATATACTATGTCACTCTATTAACCTACGTTCTTACTGTTGAGAAGCATAATTTGGGAAAACTTTACATGTCTATCACATGACAAAGATACTTTCACTTTTTTTTGGTTAAAGATTATGAAAAATGGCAGAAATTTGCCTTTCCTTCTGTCATCATTTCCCTCCGTTTATAGTCACACATACACACACACAGATGTTTGATGTTTTTCTATAGTATAATGTGACTGCCACTGCTAATAAAACTTTGCTACAGAACCCCATGAAAGTGACTTTATATTACAGCTCAAAATATGTGCCCAGAAATGCAACAGTGACCCCTGACCTGTTGCTAATGGTGTGTAGAATCCAGGTCTTCGTTTTGTCCCTGAACATCAGTGTGTGAAAAGGCTCCCCCAGAGCTGATGAAAGAGGCTTTCCCATTGCTGTGGATCTTTAAGAGGTGAGAAGGTTGACCGGCAGTGTCTCCAAAAGTAATTGGTTTCCTTTCCAGGTCTGTTTCCTTGTTTGTGTGTGTATGTGTGGTCGGTTTTGTCAGGCTCTCGAAATAATTTTGAAAAGAGTCCAGAAGCCTGGCTTCATACCCTGGAGCCAAGTAAGAGAGAGAGAGGGCGCCTCCGTGTTCAACCACACCCTCAGAACTTAGAGCAATAAATACATTCGGTCATTCATTTCGTTATAAATGAATGACAGAATAGTCAATCCAAATAGAAACCACCTTTTTTCAGTGATGCAACATAATGTGGAGTCTTGTGTGGAAAAAATGAATCTGAATGTTTTAAAATAGATTCATAGAGAATCTGTGTCTGCTGTTTACATTTTGTGTGCTTTGCCATGTGAGCAGTACCACACTTTTGTCTCTGACCCCGCTGGGAGCTAGGGAGCGATACTTTTCAGTTAGCTCTGATGTGCTACACATGCCATCATGTTGTTCTCCAAGAGCAACGAAGTTCTCTCCCATGTTTATGCCCGATTCCTTTCTCACTTTGCCACTCTAAAGTAGAGGAATACTATTTCCAGGAACTTGATTATCACTGAACAGATTGCATGTGTAAATGCAGATCACTCTTGAGCAATATAGTGAATATGACTTCACAAGAAAATCTATATGTACTGTACACATCCTCCTGAATCCAAAATTCTCTTCTTATCCACCATGGTTTAAAATCTCATCTCTAACAGTGGTAAATGCTTAAACATTAGGACATTAGCTGGCTGCTTCTGTAAATGTTCCTGTGTTGTCTGTTGCTCCTTTTGTGGAGATGTGTTTTTGTATTGGATGTTTGGGCCAATGGGAGGCTTCAAGCTACAACATATTTTCCCAGTTTAAATATATTTAACATATGACAAACCCCAGACAAGGCTTTTAATATGTATAAAGAACTGCAGTGTTAGGTGGTTTATTTGAAAACCGTTTTCAATATTGTCCATTTTTATGGCACCTTTAACAATATTCTTGTTTCCAAAGTACAAAAAAAAAATAGGTTAAATAATCTAGCCATAACTGAATGTCAAGCAATAAAACAAATGACTTTTGTGCATAGACTTAAAAAAATACAAATTTTAGACATCTGCATGTAAATGCAATCTCTTGTTTACTGCTTTCTTCAACTTGAGCAACTGATTCCTTATTTACTACTAACTTAAGAACTTGTAATGGCCTGTAAACATTTTCTCTCTTCCTCTTCTTTCAAATTTCCCTGCGTCCCTACCATTGAGTCATAATATTTAATGTTGTTCTGCACATCTCTATACAGTTAACTTTTTGGCTTTCATTCTGTATAGATAAGAAAATGTTATATTATAAACAGCCTACTCAGTGCAAATATTTATCTGTTTATCAAATCCACAATATGCTGTATAATACCGGTTTTACTATATAATCTATTTTAGACATAGCTGTTTAGAACTAGAGTGTGCTATTTTTGTGTTTTTCTGACGTGTGGTGCTAGATAAGTTACTTTTGTGAACAAAAAAAAATTATCCCTTTTATTCCTAGACAATACCACCTTTGGGTCTTGTTAATTTCACTGAGTATAACTATATATTTGTATATATATACATATATATATATATATCTACCTGTGCCCAACCAGTGCCTGTATCAGAGTGCTGGGTTTGGGACATGCTTTTCTCTTTAAATACATACTGTCATTATATAAATTATTCTAGAGTGTATTTAATTAGGATAAAATTACTTCCTTAGTGTGGATATTTGACATCTGTAGGGCGTTTATAAATATGAACAGATGAAAATTTGCATGGACTTTTATGTTTGCTACCATTTGGCTTTCCATGGTATCTCCTGAGCTGAAAAATAATTGGCCAGACCTTCAAGATCCCAAAGAAACATTCTAATTCAATGGAGTAATACATTTTTCTCTTCCTGAGCTGTTGTGTCACTGGCACTGGACAGATTTGTGTACTTAACTCCTATTTGAGATAATAAGCATTTATATAAAGTCCTCTTGGTGGCTTGGTAGCAGAGTAGCCTTGCCACTCATGAGACATGAAAGGATGGAGACATCCATTGGTTAAACATGGGCCACATGGCAAATTGGACAAGGGATGGTCTGTTCTAACATTACCTCAACCAGTTCTGTGAACTGACTGAAACAGCTTCACTCTTAAAGTCCTTTAACAATGAGCTTAAATAAATGCTTCTCATTTATTCTGCCCAAATCTATTGGCATTGTTAAAAATCAGAGTACTATCAAATATCTAACTAAGGATGTAGTTAGCCTTATTAAATATTGATTAGAATTGTTCTGTAATATTACTGAATTTATAAGATCTTTAGCAAAGATTTTTGAGCAGTTTATAAATATAGAGCAAATGTTTCTGTTTACTGCACTTTTTGTAACTGAAAGTGATAAATTCTCAAGCCACGATTAGTGGCTCCCATGCACTGCATATTCCGCCCCCCATTCGAGACGTTTCCCATTTTGATGGAAGAGTTCCTGTTACCTTCATTATAAATGCAACTGTGTGGTTAATGAAAGCTCACGCTAATAGTTAACCCTTTAGAATGAATTGGCTGTGGTTTAGGGAAAAATCGCTGAACACAAATCACATCATTCCTGAACGGTCTCTAGGAAAGATTTTAAAGCACCCTGAAGTCCCCCAGGGTGGAGACTGCCCCATCGCCAGCACATGTCAGCATCTGGTAATTATTAAATTACAACTGGCCCCTATTATAACTTTCTTTCTTGGGTTACTTTGGCAAATTGATAAAAGTATGCCAAGCCTTATGGTTAAAATGTTCTTCTACAACCAAGAATAAAAACCACATTTAAAAGATCACATGAAATGCTGATTCTAATTGTGTGTAGGTCTTGAGGACTAAGCACACAAATTTCACAAAACTCTGTGAGTAACAAACTCAGCCTTCTGTAAATATACGTGCAAGTTTGGAAACGGTAATACTGTACCTATAAATATATGCTGTCTGTTTTGTGTACAGTATGTAAAAACTCCTTTTCTGCCACACTAAAAATGCAAGCCATTTACAAGAATCCTAAAAATTAGTATTGAACTAAAACTTTGCTAATGATCTTTATTAGACGATCATCCAACTTTTCACTTACATTGGGTTTTCTTTTCAATTCACTCTTTACAGTAGTCTGCTTATTTCCACCTGTTTATTTTATTGAGTCCTGAATTTAAAAAAAATATTTTGATTCATTTTGTAAATACAAACTGTAAAAAAGAGAGATTTAATGTTGTCTTTTAAATACTCCGATTTTCATTCTAATATGAATGTTGTTATATTGTACTTAGAAACTGTACCTTTAATATTACATTACCTTTATTAAAAGTGCATTGAACACATCAATTTTAGATGTGCTTTATGTACTGTTATCCTATAATAAAATTTCAGCTTCTAATGGAATATCTGCCTGGTTTTTGTTCATTTTCTTTGGTTATTGAGTGACACTGTACATAATTTTCTAGCTGCTGCTTTTTAGCTTTTCTAGTGGATGATGTAGCACTGAACCTTGAGTGAGTGGGGCCCACAAACCTGTAGCATGGACATCACCTTCAGTGGTACTAGAAATGTGGAACCAGGCACTTAGTAAATCAGAATTTCCATTTTTATAAGATACAGCAGGTCCCGTTTACACATTAAAAGTTTGAGAAGCACTGGGCTTTTTTTTCTTTTCTTTTTCAGAGCGAGGCGATACCCCAAATTCAACCCAAAGCTCTGCGCATGCTATGCTAGCTCTCTGCCACTGAGCTATATCCCCAGCCCTTTACTATATAGTCATTGAAAAAATTTATTCTCTTCTTTTTTTCCCCAGTGCTGGAAATGGAACCCAGGGGCTTGAGCACACAAGGCAAGTGGGCTACCCATAGCCCCCTCTCCAGCTTTTGGTTTTGTTTTTTAATTTTAAGACAAAGAGCAAATGAGTACTACAAGGATCAAGCTACCCATTTGGTCCTACAAAAGTAACACGAAAAGTATTATCTACCAGTGTGACTGGTAGTTGCTGTTAGAAATGCAAAACTGAGGGTTCTGAGGCTGATTGCTATCCCGCAGGAGAAGGGCGCCACAGCCAGTAGGCAATACCGTCTTGGTCCTGACTACATGCCTTATTTCCTGATCCTCATCTTAGAAATGCTTGCGCTAGAATGGCAGAAGTGCACTGTCACTGCCTGCCCTATCCTGTTCTGGAGATTAATTTTTAGCGGTAACCCACATGTGTAATACAAGCTAAGTATCACACCATCTTAACCGTGCAATAGCCCTGTCACAAATTATTCTGAAAGTAACAGGAAGGACAAGGACATTGAAATCATAAAATACTCAAGTCAGAATAAAAGCAACTGAGTTGGCATTTTCCTACACACACACACACACACACACACACACACACACACACACACCACGACAGTGCTAAGGATCTCCTACAACCAGGAGACAGCCAATGAATATTTGAAGTGATACCAACACTTATGGCATGTATCAAACAACCTGCAATCCTGCCTTTTTACTTTTTTTTATTTTAAAGAGAATAAAACAAGAGGACAGAATAAAGCAGATCAGAACAGAACAATGCAAGCAATACAGCACTTCACAACAAGACAATTGGATATCAACAGTAGCTACCATAATGTCTCTTTCTTTGAAATAGTTGAGTATAGCTTCACACACAATAATATCAAGCATAACAAAATAGAATAAAACCATTTAAGAGAATGAAAGCATTACAAGGCATTCTGAACCAAATAACAGAAAATGAACAATGGCTACTATAATATCTCATTTTCCATAAAAATTTTGTTTATATTATTACACACATTAAAATCCAGTAAGACACAACATGATAGAACCAATGGTACTAGAAGAACAGAAGCATGTTAGGACTTCAAAACAAGATGATATTAAATCAGCAATAGCAGCCATAATGTCTTTTCTTCAAAGTAGCTGTTCATACCATCACACATAGTAAGATCAAACAATACAGACTAAAACCATTCCAACTAATGAGTTGAAAACATTATAAAACTTCAAAGCAATATAATGGGGAACCATGATTACCATAGAATCTTATGTACTTTTACCATTTCTTACACTAGGGAGACTGTATGGTATTTATACATGTGAGTTTGATTTATTTCACTAATAAGTATGGTCTCAAGCTACATCCATTTATTTATAAATACCTTAATGTGATCATTCTTTATAGCTGAGTAGTACTCCATTGTATAAAAGTACCACAATTTTTTTATCCATTCCTCAGTTGATGGGCACTTAGGTTGCTTCCAAGATCTGGCTATTACAGATTGTGCCACTATAAACATGGGCGCACATATATCACTGTGGTAAGATGTTTTCAGTTCTTCTAGCAATATGCCCAGGAGTGGAATAGCTGGGTCAAATGGGACTTCCAATCCCAGCTTTTTGTGGAATCTCCAGACTGACCTCCACAGTGGCTGCACAAGTCTAAACTCCCACCAACAGTGCAGAAGAATTCCTTTTTCCCCACAGCCTCTCCAGCATTTGTTGTTGGTAGTTTTGTTGGTCCTGGCCAGTCTTTCTGGAGTGAGATGGAATCTCAGTGTGGTTTTAATTTGCATTTCTCTAATGACCAATGTGATGAACATTTTTCATGTATTTATTTGCCATTCATAATTCTTCATCTGAGATGTGTTCATCTCAGATGCTCATTTTTGGATTGGATCTTTGAATTTTGGGGGTCTGATTTTTTTTTAATTCTTTATAAGTTTTAGACAGACGTCCTTTGTCTGAGGGACAGTTCACTAATATTTTTTCCCAGTTTGTGGGTTTTCTTTTCACTATGCTGGAGATTTCTTTCAACATGCAGAAACTCTTTAATAAGATGTGATCCCAGTTATTGATTCTGGGAAGTATTTCCCATGCAGTTTGATTCTTGTTCATGAATTCTCTACCTACCCCTATGTCTTCAAGATTTTTACCTACTTTGTCTTCCAACAGACTTGGTGTTTCTGTTTTAATATTTAGATCTTTGATCCATTTAGATTTTAGTTTAGTACATGGTGACAGGCATGGGTCTAGTTTTAGTTTTTGGCATATGGATAGCCAGTTTTTCCAGCACCATTTATTAAAGAGACTATCGTTCTTCCAGTGAACATGTTTGGCCCCTTTATCAAAGATAAGATGGTTGAGTGTGTCTGTAGTTGTGGCTGTATCTTCTAGTTTATTCCATTGATCTTCAGATCTGTTTTTATTCCAGTACCATGTTGATTTTACTGTGGTAGCTTTGTAGTATAATTTTAAGTCAGGGATTGTGATGCCACCTGCCTTGGCTTTGCTGCTTAGAATTGCCTTTGCTATTCTAGGTCTCTTCTGGTTCCAGATGAATTTTTTTTTCAGTATATATGAAACACATTTAATCCCAAAAGAAATACACAGATTTAAAACAAAAGGATAGAAAACAATATTCCATGTAACAGGAACCTAAAAAAAAAAGCAGGAGCAGCTATCCTAGTTTCAGACAAAGTGGATTTCAAGCCAAAAGTGAATACAAGAAGCAAAGAAAGTCACTACATATTGGTTAAGGAAACAATTCAACCGGAAGAGATAATAATTATATATGCACCAAACTTTGGCAAGCACAACTTTATAAAACAAACAATACTGGGCGTAAGAGTAAACACTAACAATTACAAATAGGAGAACTGAATACCCACTGTCACAAATAGGCACATCAACTAGACAAAAAAAAAAAAAAAGAAGAAGAAGAAGAAAAAAAAATTAACAAAGAAATGTCAAGGTTGAAGCAATTTTTTGAGCATATGGACTTAATACGATGTTCTACCCAACAATAGAATACATTCTTTTTTATTTAAAGAAAAAAAATGAAATAGAAAGAGGATAGAAATAATACAAAATTTCAAAAAAAAACCCAAAAATAATAACCAGTAAGAAATCACTAGTTGATAATTGCATATTTTCCTCTTAGAAGTAGTTGTTCAAGTTACAAAAGTAAAGCCTCCAAAGTGGACATTTAAACAGTGAGACTGCAACCAGTTCTGTTCATCTATCCAACAAAAATGTAGTAATATGGTTGTCAATCCTACACACTTAAACATACATGCAGTTATATCCTTTAGAATACTTTCTTTTCCTGTCTTTTTTTTCTTTACAATAACTATAATCCATTCTCATAAACTGTTTAGAAGTTCTACACATGTATAAGTGTCTACATGTATACCTAGCCTTTCTGTATTAGAGGGAGAAACAAATCAAAACAAGTCAACAAATTCCTAGAAAAACACGAAATGAAAAGGACATATAAAACCACAATACTAGGTGATCTACAGTAGTTACTATGATGTCTTTTGTTATTTTCAATAAAATTGTCTATATCATCAGGCATAGAATAATTAAACTTAGCAGTACATAGCACTATTAATAAAAACCAAACATTGGAGACATTATAGGACTTCAAAGGCAGTTAATAATCAAACCAGAATGGGTATCCTATTGAATCTTGTCATCTTCAGAATAGTTGCCTCTATTCTCAGATTTGATACTCTCAAGCATATCAGATTCAAATAAAATCAGTCAAGACAAAACAGCGATATAGCCAATCTTCTCTGACTCATCTCTGCTACACTCTTTTTCTGTCATTGTTGTTTACTTTTCTCCTTCATTCCACTGTCTGCCCCTTTCATTGAGACCTTTCTGCCATTGTTCCTGGAATCCTGGTGATTTTCTTCTCTCTCTAGAATGCCCTTCGGTATTCTTTGCAGGATTGGATTGGTGATCACGAACTCCCCCAGTTCCTCTTTGTCATGGAAATATCATGTCTTTCCATTCATTTTGAGAGACAGTTTTGCAGGGTACATCATTCTGGGTTGGAGATTATTTTCTTTCAGGGCTTGGAATATTTCACTCCAAGCTCTTCTTGATTTGATAGTTTGCATTGAGAAGTCCGCTGTGATTTTGATGAGTTTTCCTTTATAGGTAATCTGTTTCTTTTCTCTGACTCCTTTTAATATTCTATTCTTGTGATAGATTTCTGGGATCCTGATTATTATATGTCTGGGTGTAGATCTGTTTTGGTTGTAGCTTGCTAGAGTTCTGTATGCCTCATATATCTGAACATCACTTCTGTTTCCTATGCTTGGGAAGTTTTCCTTAATTATATCTGTGAATAGCCTTTTTATTTCATTTGTATTTGTTGCTGCATCTTCATTCACATTTTTAATCTTAGGCTATAAATCCTCTTGTTGTCTTCTAGCCTTTGTATCATTACTTCCTGGTTCCTTGTTATTTTTAAGAGATCCTTCCTTTCATGATCATACATTGCAAATCTATCTTCAAGTTTTGAAAATCTGTCTTCAGTTTCTGTCAAGAAGTTTTGCCAGCTTTCAATGAAGTTTTTAATTTCCTGATATTCTCTTTGGATCTGTTTCATGTACTCTAGATTTTGTTTATATTCTTCATCAAAGGCTTCTCTCCTTTTTCTGGGTTCCTCCATTCTTCCATTTGTGTCTTTTTGAGGATTACACAGCATTTCTTTTATTAATCTTCTTATATCTTGCTTCACCTGAGTTAGAACTTCAGATTTAAATTTGTCGATGAGGTCACGGAAGTATTTCTTTATTTCTGATGAGGCTGTGTCTGATATTGCATGTGTGCTGCCCTCAACTTCCCCTGCATTTACCTCTCCTGGACTCACTTTCCCTGGTTCAGTGGTTGGAGGCCTTTTGCTGTTTCTCTATCTTGTCATGTTGCTGTTTTCTTTCAAACAGGTGAGTGGTGGCAGTGTCTGGACCTTTCATATTGCTTACAGTTTTTCTGCAGTGCACTGGCTAGGGAAGTGCCACTCCCTCCCCAGTCTGCTGCTGATCTGCGAGGCACCTGCAGGGGTGATGTGGGCCAGCCTCTCCCCCTTTGTCAGTCAACCAGTGAGTGCTCAGCACGTTTGTGGGTTCCCTGCAGATGTCACAGCTTTGGGACAGCCTCATTCCTGGCTATTGCGTCCCAACCAGGGGCATGGCCCAGCCCAAGCAGATCCCACCAATCCGCTTTGGGCCAGGAGCCACCAACTGATGCTGCCTCGGTTGTTGATTCAAGCCTGTCCTGCCCAACTCCAAAATGTTGTCTAGCCAGTCATCCCACTCTGGGAATCCAGTTCCTAGCACTCACCAAAGTCCATGCAGCTTGACTTGCTGTTTCCACTCCCTGTTGCAGTGCCTCCTCCCACCAAGGGTCTTGACCTCACCAACCCCTGCTCTCAACAGGGCCATGACCTCAGCTCGATCGTGAGTCACCCAACTCTAAGATGTGCCCAGCACAGCTACTGGAGCATGCCCAGCTCTAGCCCTCCATCCACACTTTTTTTTTTTTCTTTTTCTTTTTCCTCAGTTTCTTCCTGGGTCATGAGAATTCCTCTCCTTTCATCTGGTCTTCTCCCTGGTGTTAGATTCTAGCATCTGAGTTGTTTTTTTTCAGAGAGGCTCTCAATCGTGATACCTATCGATCGGCCATCTTGGATCCCTCCTCCAGATGAATTTTAGGAGTGATTTCTCTAGATCTATGAGGTACGTTAGTGGTATTTTCATTGGGATTGCATTGAATCTGTATAGCAATTTTGGGAGAATGGCCATTTTCACAATATTTATTCTTCCTATCCAAGAACAAGGGATGTCTTTCCATTTTATGAGGTCCTCTTCGATTTCTTTTTTCAGGGTATTATAATTTTCCCTGCATAGCTCTTTCACTTCTTTTGTTAGATTAATTCCTAAGTATTTCATTTTTTTGGATGCTAGTGTGAAAAGTGTGGCTTCTCTTATTTCTCTCTCAGTGATTTTGTTGTTAGTATATAGGAATGCTATTGATTTTTAAATATTGACTTTGTATTCAGCTACATTGCTGAATTTATTTATTATATCTAGGAGTCTTTCAATGGAGTTTTGGGGTCTTCTATGTAGAGTATCATGCCATCTGCAAATAATGATAGTTTAACTTCCTCTTTTCCTATATTTACTCCTTTTATTTCTCTCTCTTGTCTAATTGCTCTGGCTAGTATTTCCAGTACTATGTTGAATAGGAGCGGTGATAAGGGACATCCTTGTCTTGTGCCTGATTTCAAGGTAAAGGCTTTCAGTTTTTGGCCATTTAATATGACACTGGCTGTTGGTTTGTCGTAGATGGCCTTTATCATATTGAGGTAAAGACCATCTATTCCAATTCTCTGTAAGGTTCTTATCATGAATGGGCATTGGATCTTATCAAAAGCTTTTTCTGCATCTATAGAAATGATCATGTGATTCTTACTTCTGGTTCTATTGATATGGTGGATTACATTTATTGATTTACATTGCAATCCTGCCTTTACAGTGAGCACCCAAAATACACGCTGTTTAAATTTTTAATTACAATAAAAGCCACATTGCCATTAGTGCCCCTCAGAATCATGTGTGCCACCATTTTTGCTGCTTTCTGAAGCAGTCCTGAAGTTCTCTTTTGTGTCTTTCTGTGGTGTAATAAAAAAAAATACTATAAATGCTGCTGAGTGCCATCCAACAGAAAGACTTGTAAAAATATTACAATATGTTTGGATTCACTTCAGCCACCGGATCTGCCCCATGCAACTTCCCAAAATCAAAGGGACAGTGAAAGGTAAAAACTCAGAATCCATTCAGGACATACAGGCAGCCACAGCCACACAACAAAAGACCTTCATCAAAGAGAACTACAGAACTGCTCCAGAGAGTGCCAAGGACAATGGGATAATGGTGTCAAAGCAAAGGGGAGTAATGTGTGGGGGGTTCATAGCAATGTGTTTTTCATTGCAATTTGTTAATCAAACATTCACTGAATATTCTGCTCACATCCTCTATCTGCCATCACCTCAGAGAAAAGGCTAAGATCATGCTCGTGGAGTCTTTGTAGAGTATCAAATTCTGCATAATTATAACTAGTTACTGTGTCAAAGTGCCTGAGGTAACAGTTAATGAAAGTAGTAGAGTTGAGAATGTGAAATCTATCACCTCTGTGCCTTTACCCAATCCACACCCAAACTCCTGCTGAACATGGCAACGCTCTTCCAAGCTCGTGGAGTCTTTGTAGAGTATCAAATTCTGCATAATTATAACTAGTTACTGTGTCAAAGTGCCTGAGGTAACAGTTAATGAAAGTAGTAGAGTTGAGAATGTGAAATCTATCACCTCTGTGCCTTTACCCAATCCACACCCAAACTCCTGCTGAACATGGCAATGCTCTTCCAACAACTTGGACTAACTTCCTCGGTGTCCAGGAGCCTTGGGTGGGAGTGTAAAAGGATCTTCTTAGAATTTTTACAGTGAACACTCAGGACAATATGGAAGGTGAACAAATGTGGGAGCAAGTGTACCCATCAGCTCTGGGAGAAAAAATGAAAGTAGTAACTACAGATGAGCTGGGAGACCTGAACAAGAGAATGTCTCAGCTGTTACAATCACTGCTACACTTCTCTCAGGAGGAAAAATTGGCCCGACCTCTCAAAAGTGAAATCTGCTGTGCACTGGGAGGAAATGGTCAGGTGCTGGAGCCTCGGCTTTGCATGACAGGGCTGCGGAGACTCTACGCCACACCCATGGTGTGAGGGACCAGCCGGTTCCACACCTGGCACCAGAGACGGGCCCTGTGGTACACCAAGCTGCAGTCCGAGAGAACCTATTCAGTGTCCGCTAGGCCACCAGAGAAGGAAGAAAAAGGTGTTTCCTTGCTTAAGTTCTGAGCATCTCATGGCGGGGAGAAAATTTCTCTGGCATTGGCTGCAGTGTGCTCCATGCTGGAGGAAACTCACGTTACATGCAATAAGCCAGGCACAGGAAGACGCACACCACGTGTGCGCACATGTGTGTGAGAGCTACAGACGTCTATGTCCTGCAAGCAGAGGGCACAGTGCTGTCGCCACAGCCCAGGGAGGAGAATGGGCAGGAAGAGGAGCAGAACACAGCCAGGAAGGTTCAGTTCCGAGGTTCCACCACACACCGGGGAGAGGGCAGACAGTTAACAGCAACAAGTAAAATACCTTTCAAAATGGCTATAAAGGAGGGTGTTGAATGTTTCCAAAACAAAAAAATGATCCATATTTCAGATGACAGAAGTGCTGGTTTCCCTGATTCGATCATGACACAGGCACAGCCATACCTTGTGCCACACGGAACTCCCAGCTATGCATAGTTACTGTGTGCCCTGTAGAAGGTGGGGGAGGGCTTTTGTCAAAAGAATCGTCCTGGATCACAAAAGAATCACCCTCACAGCTTCAACTGCCACTGTTCCCCGCCTGCCTTACCTGGCAGCCTAGATCCGGGAGTGGCAGAAGCTTTGGCCTAGGAGATTAACAGGAGAACCATTCATTCATTCACCGTATCACCAGGTATGAGCTCAAGGAAAACCCTACTTGTTTCTTTAAGGTGACAGGCCAAACTAGGGATTGAAGCCAGGACCCTTGCACTGAGTTGCACTGCTACCCCTTTTTATTTGGGGGACAGGATCCTTCTAATTCACTAAGCTGCCCAGCCCAGCCACCCCGAGAAGTAGGAGTACAGGTGTGCACCACCGTACCCCGCTGAAAAATCCTGCTCTTTTCTAGTGTCATTTACCTCTAACGCTGGAAAGAGTTAGACCACTCTGTTTGCATTTAGTTTGATTCTGGATTTTCTTCTCCTTGAGAAGGGAAATGCTGATTCTAATAAAATGCAGTTCTCTCTCAAAATCCATTTGTGGTTTAGTCATTTGATGAACTTCTCAAGCTGTATTTTTTTATTCCAAGATGATTTCCTTTGTGAGGGAGAAATCACTTTATGAATTGTTCCATCTTTAGAGGTCAAAATTAATTTAAGTATTAGTCTCGCTTCAAATTAACTCTGGTAACAGTCGCCTAACAATCTATGAAGGTCTATAATTGTCTCCCTACCCTGTCACACACCCCATTCTAAAAACAAATCTAGCCAGATATGGTGGCACACACCTGTCATCCCAGCACTCAGGAGGCTGAGGCAGGAGGATCACTGTGAGTTTGAGTCCAGCCTGGGCTACAAAGTGAGCTCAAAGCCAGCCTGAGCTGCATAGTGAAACCCTGTCTCAAAAAGACAAAAATAATAATAACAATCTAGGCTAGGGCTAATGACATACACCTCTAATCCCAGCACTCCTGAGGCTGAGACAGGGGGATTACTGCAAGTCTGGGATACATAGTGAGTTCAAAGCTAACCTAGACTGCATAGTGAAATGCTTTCTCAAAAAAATGAAATGATTTTTAAATTTGACTTAGCAGAATTACCTCTGCTAATGTCACCCTCTTAGGGCAGTCAGGTACACCAGGCAAAAGACCAGCAATTGGATGAAGGAAGCTGTCTGGTTCTTCTTCTTCTTCTTCTTCTTCTTCTTCTTCTTCTTCTTCTTCTTCTTCTTCTTCTTCTTCTTCTTCTTCTTCTTCTTCTTCTCTTCTTCCAGGGACCGTGTAATATATAATGCAAAATATATCTTAGAAGATTTCTGATTTGAAAAATTTGAATGCTGCAACCACTCTATGCTGACCCATGCCCCACTTGCACGATAATTTATCACAGAAAAGCCTATTTGACAATACTGACACAACACTATTTCCATAGATTTCTAAATCAGCTCCTAGATTGAAATCTGCCAAAGGGCTCTTTCTGGATCCTCACACTCAAGAGTACCTAGTGGGTGACTAAATACACAAAGGAAATCACTGAATGAGGCAGTTACCAGGCTATAATCTCTCCAAAGCCAAGTTTACACAGAATCAAGCAGAGGAAGCTCATTAGCTGAGGGCCAGGAAAGTGACTAAGTACTAATAAAAAGAAAAAAATGATTCTGCATATTTCTGCCTTAATGAGAAAAAATACACACCTAGTAACAATTGTGATAGTTTCATACAGCCAATGCTTGCCGTTTTCAGAGTTCTTTTTGAAGTTTTTGTCCAATGTAATAATTTACAGCCTCAAATCAAGTGCAGACTTGTACATTTTTTCAGTGTTAAACTGGCTTCCCACTCAACATCTGGGTTTGTTTGCTTTGTCTGTTGCTTAGTTTAGGAGAAATGCAAAGCTGAATCTTTCTTCTCTTAAAAATCTTCATGGGAAAAAATGATACAATAATTTTGGGAAACAACATAGCAATTTTTTTGTTTTTTTGGTTTTGATTTTTGAGACAGGATTTCACTGTGTAGTTCGGGCTGGCCTTGAACTCACTAGGCAGCCCAGGCTGGCCTTAAACTCTCAGCAAACCTTCTGCTTCAGCCTCCTGAGGGCTGTAGTTACAGGAATGCACCACCACACCCATCTTCCATGTCAATTTCTTAAAAAGATAAACTGAAAATCTGCCATGATATAGATTGATTCTCAGTGCGTACAGAAACATCATTCCTAACAGCCCAAACTGGAAACCAGAAATAGAACTCAGGACCTTGTGCTTGCCAGACAGGCACTAATACCTCTGAGCTGCATCCCCATCCCTTAAAAACCATCTAAAGACCACCAAATGCGAAAGAGGTAAACTACTGCACTGGGGATGTAGCTCAGTGGCACAAGCACCTGCCTGGCAAGTGCAAGGTCCTGAGTTCAATTCCTGGTACCAATAATAACAACACAAACTACTAATATGTAACATGGGTGTCTCTTTAAAAATTACACTAAGAGAGCTGGGATTTAGCTCAGTGACATAAGCGCCTGCCTTGCAAGTGTGCAGTCATGAGTTCAATCCCCAGTACCAATAAAAAAAATAATAAAAATTACACTAAGAATCTAGATGCTAAAGACTACACTGTGCACTTTTGCGCACTTATGTTTCACTTATGTGACATGTTCAGAAACCGCAAATCTATAAGTTCACCTTTGCCAAGCGTGGAAATGGCTGGCATGCTCCTGGGCACAAAAAAGTTTTTGGTTCATGGAATTGTTCTGAAACCGTGTAGCAATGATGGTTGAAAAACTCTCACTTGAAAGTCACTAATGGCACTTTTAAAAATGGATGAATGACAGTATGTAGATTACATCTCAAGGAATTTGTTACACACACACACACCACACACACACACACACACACGCACACTTTCCTAAACGCCAAAGGAGGAAGCCTAGACATCTCCAGAATGGTGTGGAGCCCCGCTCTGCCCCACCTTGCAGTCCAACGGCCTTCTCGGCCCCACCCCACAGCAATGTGCTATTTTTCCTCTTCTCCACAACATGCAGTGCTATTTAACACTGCCGTGCTGTTTCACACTGAAAACCCGCTTCTCCATCAAATGAACTCCTACTCATCCTCCAACCCCCCAGTGCCAGAAAGGGCAAGCTGGCTGATTGGAGGCACCTAGTGCTCCCCATGAAGGGGCAAAGCAGCAGGGGCAGAGCTGCACGTTTTGGGCACTGGGGATACTGGATACCAAGTGAAGAAAAATGGGAAGCTTGTAAATCCAGATGCCTCAGACGATGGACAGGAAGAGAGACAGAGCCTCCCAGTGTCACAGCACAGGGTCAAGGCAGTCCCCCGACGTGAAGATGGGCAGCCTCAGCTCGTTCCAAACTTGAGTAAGTTCCAGGTCCTCCGACTTCCAGATGCGTCAGGAGAGGCCAGACCAGGTTCAGAGGGGAGGTGTTTAAAGCACATGGTAGAGGGAACGGAGCCGAGCCCTCCAGAGAGAGGCGCCTCGTGGTCAGTAGCTGGGGGCCAGGGCCACATGTGTTTCTGGGGTCCATCGTGTGCCCACCTGGCGAGCTACATTAGGCTGGAATCATTCACACAGGCGGAGCTGAGCTGTGCTACTGGCTACTGGAGGATAGGGGGTGGGGAGCGTGGGCCCAGAGCCAGGGTACAGCCCAGGGGCCTTAATGAGTTTCCTGGAAAGGAGAAAGGCTTGCAAAACTGGTGTTTTGAATCTTCAGTTTTCCCCAAAAGTACAATTTTAAAATCAGGATTTTTCTTGTCTCATTTCTAGTGTTGTCTTGTTTTCTTTTAACCCAACCTACTGACTCCTATGGCTCCCCGCAACCCCTGCCAGAGCCAGTCTCTCCTTTGCAAGGGTGAAGGTGAGAGTCCAGTGACTTCTGTCAGCTGGACACCGAGAATCCTAGCTCCTGAGGAGGGTGACAGCCCTCCCAGGCCAGTAGTTAACTAGACCAGTACTTGAGGTCTGCGCTTTGGAAAAGGCATTCCCATCAGCCCCCTGCAAATCCCCAAGCCATTGTGGCCAGAAGCCCCACTGAGAAAGGACCTGCTGTCTACAGTGAGACCATTCGGGGTCTTGGACAGGAACATCCACTTGGGGTCCCGTCTCTGGGACTCACAGATGTTCCACCCTCTGGGCTCAGAGGCAGCTGCTCAGAGGCCTGGGTTTGACACAAATACAATGAGAGGGCTGCTTCCTAGAGCAATGGTGTCACCACTGGAGGGATTAAAAATGCACTGTCACCTTATAATCAAGGGGTTCTGAGCCCACCCTCTGAGGCCAGAGGGGTAGCAGCTCAGGCATCTTGACGGCCCTGTGACCGGAGGCATCAACCACACAGTGCCTGCCACAATCACCCCTGCCACCACACCAGGCACCTGTCACTAAGAAAATGGGGAAGGAACTCTGGTCCCACAGCTTTGCGCCACAGACATGTGCTGGGGCGATGCCAGGGCTCTAGCTGAGCCCCTCTGCGTGCAGGCAGCCAAAGGAGGTCCTGGAGTGTGCACCGCTGCAGTCAACTTCCTCCCCAAAGACTGCTACCCAGAGCCGTCCTGGCCAGCTCCAGGTAGGACCTGCTCCTGCTCCAACACCAGTGGGAACCACAGCTCAAAGGACAGGCAGCCAGGCACTGACCACCACCCCCATGCCCAGGTAGGGGAGGTCCAAGTTTCCACACCCGGGCAGTAACATCCACAGTGGCAGCAAAGAGAAGCATGACAACTCCTGCAGCCGCTGCCCTGCATGGCCCCACTGCTGTCTGCCCTGCACCTTTTCTCATCACCCACTGCCAACAAGTCGGGGTACAAGGCCCTGGTGGGAGGGGAGCAGAGATTTCTGCCCGTCCCTCCCCAGGAAACACCCGGCCCATCCCTGTCTCATTTGAGGACAAGTGCTTAGGCCCCTTCCCACTCACGCAGCCAGTGCCTGACCCATCCATGTGACAGAGCCCACATCAACAGTGCCTGATGAGACCCCATCCCCTGAAAGGGGCAGTGACCCCCCACACACACACTATGCACCCCACACGCCGTCTGCACCACTCCTGCGGGAACTGCTAGTGTCAACCCACTCTTGAGCGACCCATAAAGGCAGTGTGTGTGTCCCTCCAACTGCAATACAGAGCAGACTGCACCGGACTCAGCACTCACAGCCAAGCAGCTAAGAGAGACAGTGATGAGGCCCAGCTGGGAATTAACGCCCCCTTGCACAACGAGCCAATAGAGCAACACAGGTCACAGGAGAGAGCCACTGAGCTGGTGAGCTCCTGATGATATGGACACCCAGACACACAAAGTGCAGTGGAGGCGCACAAGGAATGCGGGGGTGGGGGGACAAGATTATATGACACCTTGAAAAGGTCACAGCCTTTAGTAACAGAATCCACAGGTATGGAAATGGGTAAAACAGCTAACGATGAATTCAAAAGGATAACGTGTAAAAGCTTAATGAGGTCCAAGAGAACACACAAAAGCAATGAAATGAAATTAAATTAGGAAGACAATGCAGGATGTTATTGAGAAATTCAGCTAAGAGAGATCCTAGAAAACAACTAAACAGAAACTTAGGAAATGAAGAGCTCAAAAAGTGAAATAAAAAATTCAGTCGAAAGCCTCAGCAAAGGACCAGATGAAGCAGAGAAAAGATTATCAGAGCACAATGACGGATCTTTCAAAACAACATGTTCACACAGGAAAACAAAGGAGGAGGAAACATTCAAGAACTCTGGCCAGATGCTTCTTTTTTTAAAGTATTAAAGTTCAAATAAAAAGAAAAGGTCTTTGGGATGTCACTAAAAGAGCAAACATCGACATCACTAGCATATCTGAGATTAAGGGGACAGAAATAAACATTAAGGGCACAGAAAACCTATTCAATCAAACACAGGAGTACCTCAGTTAATGAATTCAATTTGTCTTCGATTTGGGGGAAGATGTGTGTTTGTGTTTCTGACATGAAGATGGCTGTGGTTGTGTTTGTTACACATTGCAGAGTTGGCAAACAGCAGCAAAATTTTGCCAAATGCTTGCAAACCTAATTGTTCACAAATAGAAGCATTCATGAACCAAGGTATTACTGTGATAGCAGTAACCTTCCCTAATCTTGAGAAAGATATGCACATTCAGGTACAGGAAGCTTTAAGAACCCCATGAGCGGAACAAACTCCCCACAACAAATTATAATCAAGCTCTAAGAAGTACAGCACAAAGAAGGAATACTTACATTTATAGAAAAAAAGCACCAAGTCACATTGAAGGACAATCCATTTAGACTAGAAGCAGATTTCTCAGCAAAAACCCTGCAGGCTCAGAGGGCAAGGAGAGAAGCCCTTAGAGAAAATAAACGTCAAACAAGATTACAACCAAAAGAGAATCAAAGAACCCTCAAGATAAGTAAAAGCTGAGAGAATTTATGACCACCATATTAGTGTTACAAAAGATGCTTAAAGCACTCCTTCATGCAAAACTGAAAGATAACATCATGTTAGCATGTGAAAGTATAAATCGTACTAGAATAATATATATACAAGAGAGAAATGGAAAAGAATCAAATACCAGCAATATTGTAAAACATCGAAGCAAGAAGATAAATGAGAACAAAGCAAGAGTATTCAAAACAATGGGAAGAAAATTAACACAATGACGGGTAAGTCACTACCCTTCAGTAATGATGTAGGCCCAGTTTTTTTGTTTTTGTGCTAGGGATCAAACTCCTGACCTTGAGCTTGCCAGGCAGGCGCTTATGCCACTGAGCTAAATCTCCAGCCCTCAGTAATGATATAGATGGTCTCTGTTCTCCAAATAAAAGATACAGACTGGTAAAAGGGTTAAAAAAAAAAGACCCCAAAATATGCTACCCACACAAAAGTCACCTCACCAGGGAAGACACACAGACTGAAAAGTGAAAGGATGGAACGTGAAATCCAAGAAAATAGAATCTGAAAGTGAACAGGACTAGCTATGCCGTACTGACATTCGACAAAACACACATTAAGAAAAAAATCATTGAGAATAAAGACATTAAGAAGAGACAATGAAGTCCCTATGAAATGGCCAAGGGCCCATTTCTGATGGAGACATGAAGTAGACAGCCATGGCGTCACACACCTGGAGCCCTAGTGCTCTGAGAGACCAAGTCAGGAGGACCACACAGTCAAGTGCAGCCGAGGCCAATCAGTGAAACCTTGAGTATCTCAAAAATAGAACTATCATAGTTTTATTATCATAAAATAATGATAATGAGGGAGGATTCCATCACTGCTTCAGAAGGTGACAAAAATGATGGGATAGATGTGTTAGAAGCAAAGGGAAGTATTTTGAGGGCAGTGTCTTTTACTGTAATACTTTTTTATGCTGACATTTGCCATAGTGTTTGGTTGCATCACATATGATTACTAGCAATCTTTATACATCTAACATTAGATCATCAAATTTTATCAATGAATCCTGTGAGACTGAAAGGAGATACAATAGATACAATAATCATAGGGAATTTCAATAATCCATTACCACCATCCATAGATCAGCCATATCCCCCCCAAAAAAAATCAATAAATGTCAAAGCTAAATACAGTATAGATCAAATGGACTTAAAAAGACATTTACAGGGCCGACGGTTTAGCTCAGCGGCATAAGTGCCTGCTTGGCAAATGTAAGCTCATGAGTTCAATCCCTGGCACCAAAAAAACACATTTACAGACACTGGATGTGGCAGTGAATGCCAGTAATCCTAGCACTCAGGAGGCCAAGGCAGGGGAATCACCATGAGTTCAAGGCCACTTTGAGCTACACAGTGAGTTGCAAGGCCAGCCCAAATTACACAGCAGAACCCTGTCTCAAAAAACTAAAAAAAAGATTTAAAAAAATTACAGAACATTCTATCCAACAGCTAGAGTGCATTCTACCCAGCAGCCAGCAAATACACGTTCTTTTTATTGGTAAAAGAAATTTCTCTAGACTAGACCATATATCAGGCTACAAAACAAGTCTTAAGTTCAGAAACCTAAAATCATGTCCTGTATTCTTTCTGATCACAATGTAATGAAACCAGAAGTCAACACTTCAGAACCTGCACTGTCACAAGGAGCCGGAGTAGCATACTTCTGAACAACAGGGGGCCCCTGAGGAAGTCCAAAGACATGTTTAAAATTCTTCTTTGGAACAAAAATGGAAGCATAATGAAACAGTGGCAGCACACAGGGGGATATTTACACCAGTGATGGCCTACATTAAAAAAAAATAGACTTCAAATTACCTAATCATGTCTCTGAAAGACTTAAAGAGCAAAAACAAAGCAAACCCAAAACTAACAGAAGATCAAAGTAGAAATAAGTGACAGTCTAAAACAGCCACAAGATCAATCTTGAAAAGATAAACTATACATTTAGCTAGACTACAAAAAAAGACTTAATAAAATTAGAGATGAAAAAGAAGACATTACAATGGATACCCCAGAAATACAAAGTACTGAATTATCATGAAAAACTAAGAAATTGAAAACTAAGGAAAATGGACAAATTTCTGGACACACATGACCTACCAAAATTAAAATGAAAAGATTTTTTAAAAACCTTGAATGGGATTGCAAGATGGCCGACTGAGTGGTGGCATGATAAGAGAGCCTCTCTGAGGACAAAAAAATAAAAACAACTCAGATGCTGGAATCTGGCAACATGGAGAAAGCCAGACAAAAGGAGAGGAATTCTCATGACCCAGGAAGAAACTGAGGAAAAAGAAAAAGAAAAAGAAAAAAAAAAAGAAAGAAGAAGAAGCATGGATGGAGGGCTGGAGCTGGGCAAGCCCTTATCTCTCTACCAGCACATCTTAAAGTCAGGTGACTCATGATTGAGCTGAGATCGCGGCCCTGCCGAAAGCGGGGGTTGGTGAGCTCCAGACCCTTGGCTGGAGGAGGCGTTGAGACAGGGAGTGGAAACAGCCAGTTGAGCTGCACGAACTTTGGTGAGTGATGGGAACTGGAATCCCCACACCAGGAGGACTGGCTGGGCGACATCTTGGAGGTGGGCAGGGCCAGCTTGAATCAAAACCTGAGGCAGCGTCAGCTGATGACTCCTAGTCCAAAGCAGATTGGTGGGATCTGCTTGGGCAGGGCCACACCCCTGGTTGAAACCCAATAGCCGGGAATGAGACTTTTCTGGGCCAGTGGCATCCCCAGGGAACACACAAACTTGTTGAAGCATAAACTGGTGGACTGGCATAGGGGGAGGAGCCAGCTCTCAGCGTGCAACTTGCAGATCTGCAGTGGACTGGGGGGCAGTACTTCCCTAGCAAGTGTGCTGCAGAAAAACTGTAAGCAATAGGAAAGGCCCAGAGACCTCCACCACCCACCTGTCTGAAGGGGGCCGAAAACATGACAAAACAGAGAAAGAGCAAAAGGTCCCCAACTGCGGAACCAGGGAAAGTGAGTCCAACAGAGGTAAATACAGAGGAGGTTGAGAGCAGCAAACCTATAATGTCAGAGACAGCCTCATTGGAAATAAAGAAATACCTCCGTGACCTCATCATCAAATTTAAATCTGAAATTCTAACTCAGGTGAAGAAAGATATAAGAAGATTAATAAAAGAAGTCCTGGGTAATCCTCAAGTAGGCACAAATGAAAGAATAGAGGAACCCAGAGAAAGGAGAGAAGCCTTTGATGAAGAATATAAACAAAATCTAGAATACATGAAACAGATCCAAAGAGAATATCAGGAAATTAAAAACTCCATTGAAACCTGGCAACACCTTTTAACAGAAACTAAAGACAAACTTTCAAAACTTGAAGACAGATTTGCAAATTACGATCATGAAAGGAAGGATCTCTTAAAAATAACAAGGAACCAGGAAGCAATGCTACAAAGGCTAGAAGATGACAAGAGGATTTATAACCTAAGAATAAAATATGTGAATAAAGATGCAGCAACAAATACAAATGAAATAAAAAGTCTATTCACAGAAATAATTAAGGAAAACTTCCCAAACATAGGTAATGGAAGTGAAGTTCAGATAAATGAGGCATATAGAACTCCAGCCAGCTACAACCAAGACAGATCTACACCCAGACATATAATAATCAGGATCCCAGAAATCCATCACAAGAACAGAATATTAAAAGTGGTCAGAGAAAAGAAACAGATTACCTATAAAGGAAAACTCATCAAAATCACAGTGGACTTCAATGAAAACTATCAAATCAAGAAGAGCTTGGAGCAAAATATTCCAAGCCCTGAAAGAAAATAACCTCTAATCCAGAATGATGTACCCTGCAAAACTGTCTCTCAAAATTAATGGAGAGACAAGATATTTCCATGACAAAGAAGAACTGGGGGAGTTGTGACCACCAATCCAACCCTGCAAAGAATACTGAAGGACATTCTAGAGAGAGAAGAAAATCACCAGGATTCCAGGAACGATGGCAGAAAAGCCTCAAAGAAAGGGGCAGACAGTGGAATGAAGGAGAAAAGTAAACAAATAACAACAGAAAAATAGCATGGCAGAGATAAGTCAGAGAAGATTGGTTACACCACTGTTTTATCTTGACTGATTTTATTTGAATCTGGTATGCTTGAGAGTGTTGAGTCTGAGAGTAGGGGCAACTACTCTGAAGATGACAGGACTCAATAGGATAGCCATTCTGGTTTGATTGTTAACTGCTTTTGAAGTCCTATAATGTCTCCAATGTTTAGATTTTATTAATAGTGTAAAGCAATGCTAAGTTTATATTATATTTGATGATATAGACAGTTTTATTGAAAATAACAAGAGATATCATAGTGACTACCATAGATCACCTAGTGTTGTGTTTTAGTATGTTCTTTTCATTTCGTGTTTCTCTAGGAATCTGTACTGCTGACTTGTTTTGATTTGTTTCTCCCTCTAATACAGAAAGGCTAGGTATATGTTTAGAGACTTATACATGTGTAGAACTTCTAAGTAATTTACAAGAATGGATTATAGTTACTGTAAAGAAAAAAAAAGGAAAAGAGTATTCTAAAGGATATAACTGCATGTATGTTTGAGTGTGTGGAATTAATAACCATGTTGCTAAAGTTTTAGTTGGATGGATGAGCAAAACTGACTGCAGTCTCACTGTTTGGATGTCCACTTCATAGACTTTACTTTTGTAACTTGAACAACTGCATCTAAGAGGAAAGTATGTAATTATCAACTAGTGATTTTTTACTGGTTACTATTTTTGTTTTGTTTTGTTTTTGAGATTTTATATTGTTTCTACCTTCTTTCTGTTTCAAAATGTTTTCTTTAAATAAAAAAATTTTTTAAAAACCTTGAATGGACCAATAACAAATATGGAGTTGAATTGAATCTGTAATAAAAATTTTCCTAACAGACAAAAACCCAAGACCAGGTGGTTCACTGCTGAGTTTTACCAAACTTTTCAAGACAAACTAATGCTTCTCAAACTATTCTACAAGAACTACAAAGCAATATCCCTGCTGAAGACAAATGCAAAACTCCACAAAGTATTAACAAAATGAACTCTTCAGCAAATCAAAATTATTATTCACTATAATCAAGTTGGCTTCATTCCAGGTGTGAAAAGATAGTCCAACTGATGCAAATCAAGCTGGACATGATAGCATAGGCCTATAATCCAAGCACTCCAGGAGGATGAGGCAGGAGGATTCCAAGTTCAAGTCCAGGGTAGAAAATTTAGTGACTCCAGTCCCAAAATAATTTTTAAAAAAAGGCCGGAGGCCATAACTCAATAGAAAGGCCCCAAGGTTAGCCCTAAGTACTGCAGAGCAAATGAACCATAAAAAGTGCAAATCAACGTATACATTAAATCACATACACAAAATGAATGATAAAAATCATTTGATCATCACAGTACATATATGTCTTAGTTACTTTTTTCTCTGCTGAGATAAAATACCCAACAGCCAAAGTTCAAAGGTGTTGTAGTCAGGGGCTGCAAGGAGAACAATTACATACAGGACACAGAATTGATAATATTGTGTGATGGTCACCCAGGGTTACATATGAGAAAGTGCAGGAAATCTGTCCACCACACTAAAGACCTAGAGAATCCAGCCATGGGCCTGGATCCCACAGCAATGTCCTGCATGAGTCCGGTTGAAGACCTAGAGCCCATGACAATGACTCATACAAGTCGGCTTCATGGATCTGCACTGGGAAGGCCCCAAAGGTCAGCAGTGTAAACTAGAAAATCTGAGCTAACGGGGTGAAAGAGCTGTTCCAGCAGGCTGAGGGGCCTGCACTGGAGCCAGGAAGCGATGCTCAGAGTAAGGACCAGGGCTCCCCCGAAAAGTACCTCAGCCATCCTCAGGGACAGTGAGGTCCTGAGCTCCTCTGACAATGAGAACAGCTAAGTACACGTCAGGAAGCCAGTGTGACAAGCTTCTCCAGGAGACTGAACAGCACACATCTTCCCCTCAGGAGCCTGGAAGCAATGCTCAAAAGTAAGGAGCAGAGCGCCCCCCAAAGTGAACCTCAGCCACTCTCAGTGACAAGGTTCCTGAGCTCCTCTGATGATAATGGCTGAGTTCATATGGAGGAAGCCAGCATAACAAGCTCCTCCAGGAGAATCAACAGCTCCAAACATCAACAATACTTAGAACCCACAACGCCCCACTCTTCCTCTCCAGGTCTCTCTCTCTCTCTCTCTCTTTTTTTTTTTTTTTGTCTTTTTGAGACAGGGTCTCGCTATGCAGTTCAGGTTGACCTTGAGCTCATTTTGTATCCCAAGCTGGTCTCGAACTCACAACGATCCTCCTGCCTCAGCCTCCCAAGTGCTGGGATTATAGGCATGAGCCACCACACCCAGTTCCAGGTCTCTTTCTTTGCTGGCAGCTTTCCTCAGGTGGGCCATCCATGCTCAGTATCATGCTGATTTAATTCAACTGGTGTTATGCTGACCACCAGTTTTTAATCCACAACAATCCACCCCTGGTCAACTTGATAACCATACACATTTCCTTAAACCATAGTGTCTAGTGGCAGATTTGTGAAAGTTAGCACATTTTGATCTATTCAGATTTACATTAATACATCAATTACATAAATACACTTATTACTGCACCAAAAGTGAAATATCCCAAAGGGTGATCAAAATTCGAGGTTAAAACACAATACATTAATTAAACTGGTTACAAACACATAAAAACATTAAAATCAAGTTAAAAGACCTATTACCATCAGTCCTTACTTCCCATTAACTTTTAACATGGCATGACAAGACTAAAAAACAAGGGTCTCCTGTAATTTCAATACACTCTTCCTTTCAGGTGAAAGACTTCCATTCATTTTTCCATTCTCCTGCTCTTCTAAACAACTATGTTCTCTTCTGTTTCATCTTTGCAACCCATAGTTCCACTGGAGCCTTCTTTCCTGCCAAATGTTTTACATTACTCTACTGGCTCTAAATTTCCTACATAGATCTGGTCAAAAGCTCTCAGAAGTATCCTGGCTACCATCCCAACAGTAGAATGCACTGAAATTTTTCTGCCACACAAGTAATACCTCTATACTCAAGCAAAATGCAGAGCAAATTTCAGCCAAAACACAATATACTACTTGGACTCAGGGAGCTGATGCAGTTCTTCTCAGTAGAAGCCTCCTAAGCTTCATCCTAACCGGCAGCATTTCCACAGGACTGTCATTTTCCAGATTCCAACCAGAGTCTCCAATATAGCTCACAGCATACAGGGGCTGTCTTTTTGGCCAGTCTCTCAAAAACTTTCCAAATTAATTCCCAAGCTCTTAAGCACCATGGTCAGGAGCATAATGGCAACAACCCCATTCTTTCAGTACCAGTTTTTGTAGTCAGGAGTTGTGAGGAGAATATTTACATACAGGACATAGAATTTATAATATTTTCTGATGGTCACCCAGAGGTAAATATGAGAAAAGAAATCTGTCCACAACACTAAAGACCTAGAAAACCCAGCTGAGGGCTTGGATCCCACAGCTATGTCCTGCATAAGTCCAGCTGAAGTCCTAGAGCCCAAGACAATGCCTCCCATGAGTCCAGCTGGAGGCCTAGAGCCCACGACAATGACTCATGCAGGTCTATTTCACGGATTTTGCTGGGAAGGCCCAAAGGTCAGCAGTGGAAGCTAGCAGTCTGTACTAGTGGGGTGAAGGATCTATGCCCATAGGTTGAGGGTTGTACACTGGAGCCAAGAAGGAATGCTCAAAATAAGGACCAGGCCTACCCTGAAAAGTACTACAGCCATCCCCAGCAACAAGGAGGTCCAGAGCTCTTCCATCGATGAGAACAGCCAAGTACGTGTCAGGAAGCCATCATGGCAAGCTTTTCCTGGAGACTGAACAGCACACATCTTCCCCTTTGGAGCCAGGAAGCAATGCTCAAAGTAAGGACTGGGGGGTCTCCCAAAATGAACACAGCTACTCTTAGTGACAAGGTCCCGAGCTCCTCTAATGATAATGCTGAATTCATATTGAGGAAGCAGGCATGATGAGCTCCTCCAGGAGAACCAGCAGCTCCAGAAGCTCCAAACAACACCACTCAGGGGAATCCACAATACCACACTCGCCCTCTCCACATCTTCTTTTATGCTGGCAGCTTTCCTTAGGTTAGCCATCTACACTCAGCACCATGCTGATTTAATTCAGCTGGTGTTAAACTGACCACCAGTTTTTAATCCATAACAAAAGGGGAAAGGTTTGTTTACCTCAGTTTGGAAAGGTTTCAGTCCATAATTGGCTGACTAAGGGCAGGGTGGTGTGGCAGAGGGGCAAAAGCATGGGGGAAGACAACAAGAGAAACGAGAGAGCAAGATAAACCTCCTTCTGCCCCTTATGTTACATCCAGTCTACCGGGATTGGGGAGGTGCCCATCAAATCAGTGGACAGATCCAGCAATCATCCACCCTTAATCCCAGCACTGCACTGTGAATCAGTCACAAGCTCTAGTTTCAGCCACCTCCAATAAAACCCTATGACCACATGAGGATGTAGGGGGACGTCTAGACACCAACCATTACATCTTCCCAAGGATGAGTTTCTGCCTTGTTGTAGCCCCATAGCACTTCCTTTTTATTTTTGGTACCGGGGATCAAACTCATGACCTCGTGCTTGCCAGGCAGGTGCTTGTATCACAGAGCTATCTGGCCCAGCGCTTTCTTTATGGTTATATATGTACCATTTCTTCTTTATATCCTAATCCTGGGTTCAGCACGCTACCTCCAATGTTTTATTCATTTTTTTGCAGTAAAAAGTATATATTAACTAATCCACACTGCCTACTTACTCTTTTCAAGGTGCTTTTATTATGATGTGGTCATTGATACAGATATTATGTACATGTATTTTACATTAAAAAGGATTCAACAGTATTCATATAACAGTCACTATACATTAAGACTAACAGTAATCTACATTAAGCCCAACTCTATTTTCAGCCCAATCCTGCATCATTAGAGCAGAGGAGACATGGGCCACTGACCCCTAATCCTTAAATTTGTAGTGAAAGAAATTCAGAGAGAGATATTATGAAGCCAGTAAGCCAAAATAAATTAAGGCAAATAGCAGTTTTTTTTTTTACATATTATTCATAGCAGTCCTGTAGGGGAGGGATTGCTGTGTCCATTACACAGATGAGGAAGCTGAGACTCATTGAGAACCTACAGGACCTACAGGATGCCAAGGATCTCACTGCCTGCAGGGAGAAAAACTGAGATACAGAGAACCAGCAGCTCCAGAGATCCAAGGGTACAGCACACAAAGGCAGTCTGCCCACCCTCTCAGTAGGGGCCTCTGGCCTGAGCTGGGAGGAGAATGAGCAGCCCCAGAGCTCTGACCATGGAGGGACTCAAGGCGCAGCACAGAAAGGCAGTTTGCCTGCCCTATGGGTAAGCACCCCTGGCATGAGGCAGGAGAAGAATCACTCAGCAGCTCCCAGGAGCCTACTGGTGAGCAGGCTAAGAATTAACCCACCATCCCCACCACCCCTTGTTAGCAAGTGAGAGCCAGAGATCTAGACATCTCTTGAGAGGCTGGCCATATGCAATGTAGTAAGTAGGGGGGATTTCCTTCTACCATCTCTTTAAAGGCAAATATTGTTATCACTGTTTTGCTTTGTTCTGATTAATGATATTGCTCTATTCAATGTTCTGTTTTGATAAGTTCTAGAATGTTCCGTATATACCTTATCGAAAGAACAACTGTTGTGAAGATAACAGGATATATACTATTGTACCTATTACTGTTATGCCAGTAATCTGCTGAGGGTTTCTGTACCAATTCCACTGCACTTTCTCAGTTGGCTTTGTTCTGTCTTGTTCTGTTGTATTTTGTTAATAATAAAAAATTAAAATAAATAAAAAATAAAAAGTAAATAACAACAAAACAGATCAGTAAGGTATTGTGCAAGCTGAAACACTATATAACTAAATAGATAATGGATTTGAAAAGCAAAAGGAGGAAAAGAAAGTGGTCTAAAGGATATAACTGCATGTATGTTTAAGTGTGTAGGATTGATAACCATGTTGCTGGGTTTTTGTTGGATCATTGAATGGAACTGTTCATAGCCTCACTCTTTGAATGTCCACCATGTATGCTTTAATTTTGTAACTTGAACAACTATATCTAGAAGACAATATATAATTTATCAACTAGTGATTTCTTACTGTTTATTTTTTTCTTTTCCTTTGAAATTCTGTATTGTTTCTTTCCCTTTTTTTCTGTTTTGCTTTTTTTTCTCTTTAAATAAAATTTAAAAAAAAAAAGAAAAACTGAGATACAAACTGATACACTGTCTGTTCAGTTCCAAAACTCCCATGCTCATTCCAACGTGCTGCTTTGGCTTTCTGAGGCAAAGCAGAAGGAAACACATATTTAACATATTTTAATGGGTTTTATATATTAGTGCTCAGACTGTTAGAACAATGGTATAGGTTGGAGGGCTTAACCTGTTCATGATGGGGTTTTCTTGCATACATCTCATTCCCAAGTGATTCTTAATTTAACTTGATCGCCTGACATTCTATAGCTAGTTTGTGTGGGCTCTTTTGTTAACAGGAGACCCTAAAAATAGTCACTATTATTTCATGGCAAGGTTACTTTAAATTCATCCTTAAATTTTTCTTTTATTATTCCTTTGCTTTTCCTTGGTAATTTTCATTTGACAGTTTCGTTTTTTTATATATATATATATATATACTCATTTTTCAATTTTAAGAGTGTTTCAATGTTAAGAGTGTTTCAATTTTGTAAATTTGTTTCCTGATTTGAGGGTCAAACAGAAAACAGATGATTGAACAGATGAATCTCTGATTATCTCTGGTCAGAGGGAAAGGCTGCAACCCTATCTATTGCTCTTCAAATGAAGACACATGAGAGTGAGAAGAATGTAATTGGTGGCCAGTGCAGTCTGTGAATATAGTGGGGATGTGAATACAAATGCAGAAGAAAAGAGGAAGGAGGACAGGCGATCCCGTAAGAAATGAGCTGGCACAGGAGCAGACAACTGTGAAAAGTGGAACTGTGAAACGTAGCAAAGGCATGAGAAATCGGACTGTCCACAGACTGAGGGTTGAATTGGACCCATCTCTCTCACCATGCACTCAGACTGGATCAAAGATCTAAATATTAAAATGGGTTTCTGTTTAATCTGCTGAAAGAATAGGTACAACTCCTGAAGACATAGATGTAGGCAAAAACTATGAATAAAACCTTGGTTGCACAAGAAATACTACACAGGATCAACAACTGGTATTGCATGGGATTAAAAAGCTTCTGTGCAGCAAAGGAAACTCTGTCTCTTCACTAACAGAATGAAGAGACAATCTAAAGAATGGGAAAAACTTTTTGTCAGCTATTCCTCAGAGTACTAATATCTAGCATATATAAAGATCTCAAAGGCTAGGGATATAGCTCAGCAGCATAGCACCTGCCTGGCAAGCACAAGGTCCTGAGTTCAATTCCCTATACCAAGACAAAAACAAAAACCTAAAAAAAAATTAGACACTTCAAATTTAAAGACTCAATCCAAATTGGGTGTGGTGGCACATGCCTATAATCCCAACATTCAGGAGGCTGAGGCAGGAAGATTATTGCAAATTCAAGGCCAGCCTAAGCTACAAAGTGAGCTCAAGGCCACTCTGAACTGCATAGTAAAACTCTGCCTCAAAAAGACAAAAAAAAAAAAAAAACCCTTCCCAAAAAGAGGTATCTGAAATAGGTACTTCTCAGATAAAGCACAAATGACCAATAAATACATGATAAAAGGCTCAACATTGCTGGCCATTCTAGAAATACAAATTAAAATGCTGAGATTCCATCGCACTCCTGAAAGAATCACCATCATCAAGAAATCAACCAATCACAGATGCTGGCAGGGTTGTGGGAAACCCTTTTCCATTGTTAGTGGAGTGTAATTGGTACAACCACAATGGAAATCCATATAGAGACTCCTGAAAAAAATAAAACTAGAAGCTCCATTTGAACCAGCTAATCCCCTTCCAGGTATCTCCCCACAAGAGTTAAAGTCATTTTACCACAGTGACACATGCTGTCTTGGTTACTTTTCTCCTTGCTGAGAAAAAATACCCAACACTCAAAGTTAAAAGCCAAAAGGTTTATTTAGCTCACAGTTTATTAAGGTTTCAGTCCAAAAATCAGCCTGCTCCAAGGCAGGGTGGGGTAGCAGACAGGCATCACAGAGACACAGTTCATGGTGGGCAGAAGGCAACAAAACAGTAAGAGATGACCACAGCTCTATCTACCCCTTATATTTTAGCCAGGCTTCTTAAGGCAGGTAGCACTCACACCCTTAATCCTAGTGTTCTTGAGCCTAGCACTGCACCATGAGTCAACTCTAGTCACCTCTGAAAAAGCCCCACCTATGACTGCGTGAGGCTTTGGAGGACATCTAGACACAAACCATAACACATGCATGCCCGTGTGTATAGCAGCATGATATATAATAGCTAAGTCTTGGAAACAGCCTATAGAGCCATCAACAGATGAATGGATAAAGAAAATATTTACATACAATGGAGTACTACTCTGCCATAAAGAAGGATAAACTTGAATCATTTTTAGGTAAATGAATGCACTTGAAGACCATAATCTTTTTTTTTTTATTGGTACAGGGGATCAAACTCACCACCGTGTGCTTGCAAGGCAGGCGCTTATGCTGCTGAGCTGAATCCCCAGCCTGAAGACCATAATCTTAAGTGAAATAAATCAGACATACAAATTTACATATTGGCATTGCTTTTGTGTTAGAAACCTGTATCATAAATAAGGAGCAAAATGGAGAATAGATATTAGGAAGTAGAAAAAACTTTTTCAAAAGGGAAGGGGAACAAAAGGTGGGGAAAGGGAAGGAAGGAAAAAAGAGATTTAAAGAAAAAATAATTAAAGGGAAAAACACAAATAGAGCTTCTGTGAATTGTCAGGGAAAGAAAAGTTGGAGAGAAGGGAAAGGGCCAAAAAACAAAAAGAAGATGTGTCACATACACGTACAACTCCCCTACAAGGAACGATTGCTGTGTATTGCAAACATGTACTAATAAATAATAAAAGAAAAGAAAATATTGATTGCAATGATCCTTTTTATTTGTATACATTATTCACATCTGATAATATACTTAAAATTATAGTTGAAGAAACACATTGCCATACAATATGAATTTAGAACAAAAAGAAGACAATAACCACAATGCGGGAAATCTGTTACTATTAGTGAGAAGGGAATTTTTATAGGTAGATTATTAATCATGGGTATAGAACCATTACCAGATATTAGATTGTATTGGCTGGAAAATAATACGTACGGCAATGCCATAAAGAATGCCATGCAATGTGACTGGTTTGGTTTGGGTTGGTTTTTGGCAATTATGAATTGCTTACATTTCTCTGACAATACCACATGCAGAACTGAGGTTGCCTTGAATAAATCTAGAAAAATCATACTGGGCATTTTGGCATAAGCCTGTAATACCAGCACTTGGGAGGCTGAGGCAGGAGGATTGCTACAATTTCAAAGCCAACCTGGGCTACATAGTGAGTTCAAGACTAGCCTGGATTAGAGCAAAACCCTATCTCAAAGAAAAAAGAAAAGAGAAAAGAGCCAAGCAGATGGTACATACCTGTAATCCCAACACTCAAGTTCAAGGCCAGCCAGGGCTACACAGTGAGTCTAGGTCAACCTGAATTACATAGTAAGACTCTGTCTCGAAAAGAATTATGAAAGAAATTATTAGTAGACTCGTAATCTTATTGATTGGATATAGTTCTGTCCCACCTCCCCACGTGCCTTTGCTCCATAAACACTCCAGAGAAGCATGATTGGTGGGCAGCCAGGCCCCCGTCTGTCCCTTTTAGACAGAAGCTTTCTTTCTCTCAATAAATTCTTCCTGTTTTAACCCCAGTTGTTCCTAGAATTCATTCCTCGATTTTAGAGAACACAAACTCAGCATTTCGGACATCTAGCAGGTTGGGAGTTATATTTCCCCTATGTCACTCCCACTGTCCCATGATCTTCAATAAATATAGCTATTTACTATATACTAAAAAAGTATTAGTCTATTCAAGAATGCAGTAGAATGGAAAAAACACAGTAATAGATGAAAGTATGATTTTATGGTGAGGATGTCTGCATTTTCACTAGTAACTGAAGAGAAAGCAGCCCAAATAAAGGATAAAATTATATAAATTATGTTTGCCTAATGGTTACATCCATGATTTACGTCTATTGCAAAAAAATCCTCGGAGACCCACCAAGGCACGAGTAGTGACACGCACACCAGCAGTTGGTACCTTACGGGAGCCAGCATTGTGCCTTGTCATACAGATATGTGGAATAGAAGCGGGCAGGTGGGGCAACCAGTGGGTCACAGAAAAAATCAGAGACGAAATTAAGCAACATCTACAACTGAATGATGACGCTGATACAACACACCAGAACTTACAGGACACAATGAAAGCAGTCCCACAAGGGAGATTTATAGCAATGAATTCTCACATCAGAAAAACAGAACGAGCTCAGACAAACAACCTAATGTTGACCCTCAAACTGCTAGAAGAACAAATGAAATCCAAAGCTCAAGTGAGGGTAGATAAAAGCAGAAATTAATGCAACTGAGACTAAAAAAATATATAAAGAATCAATGAATCAGAGTTGGTTCTTGGAAAGATTAAATGAAATTGATAAACACTTAGCCAACCTCATCAAAAAGCAAAAAGAAAAGACTCAAATTCAAGCAATTAGGAATGAAAAGGGGGAAATCATAACTGAAGAAATACAGAAGATTATCAGTAGAAATTCAAGAGCCTGTACTTTATATAAGATGCAAAACACAGAAGAAATGGACATATTCCTTGACATATATGAACTGCCAAAACTGAATCAAGAGGACATAAAAATTCTAAGTAACCTGATATCAGTCAATGAAATTGAAAATGTAATTAAAAATTTACTAGTGAAGAAAAGCCCAAGTGTTGATGGATTCACTGTTCCATTGTACAAAAAATGTAGAGAACTAATGCCACTAATGTTAAAACTCTTTAATGAACTTGAAAGGAAGCAATACTTTCAAAATCATTCCTGGAAGCAAGTATTACCCTAATACCAAAAGCAGGAAGGGACCCAACCGAAAAAGAAAACTATAGGCCAATCACCCTAATGAACAAAGATGCAAAAATCTTCAATAAGACACTTGCAAACAGAATGCAGAAAATCATCAAGAAGATTATACACCATGACCAAGTGGTATTTGTTCCAGGGATGCAAGAATAGTTTAACATATGCAAATCAATAAGTGTAATACATCACATTAACAGAACCAAAGACAAAAACTACATGGTCATCTCAACTGATATAGAAAAAGCATTTGACAAAGTCCAGCACTCATTCATGATAAAAATGCTATAGAAAATTGCAATAAATGGTCTTTATCTCAGTCTGACAAAAACAGTAGAGCTGGATTCAAAGGCAACAGTCAAAAATCAATAGCCTTCCTGTACACAAACAACAAATTCACCAAGAGAGAAAGTACGGAAACCACATCCTTCACAATAACATCCAAAATAATGAAATACTTAGGAATCAATCTAACAAAGGAAGTAAAAGATCTATATATCGAAAATTACAGTTCTCTGGAAACAGAGATTGAAGAGGATATCAGAAAATAGAAAGATATCCCCTGCTCATGGATAGGAAGAATCAACATAGTGAAAATGGCCATACTCCCAAAATTGTTATACAGATTTAACACAATTCTGATCAAAATACCACTAGCATACCCGACAGAACTACAAAAAAATTCATAAAATTTATCTGGAAACAGAAGAGACCTAGAATAGTAATAGCAATTCTGGACAACAAAGGCAAGGCAGGAGACATCACAATCCCTTACTTGAAATTATAGGGCAAAGCTACTGTACTAAAAATCAGCATGGTACTGGCAAAAAAGCAGATCTGAGCACCAGTGACTAGATTAGAAGATACAGACACAACTACAAAGACACTCAGCCACCTTATCTTTAACAAAAGAACCAAACATGTTCACTAGAAGAAAGACAGCCTCTTTAATAAATGGTGCTGGAAAAACTAGCTTTCCACATGCTGAAGACTAAAACTAGACCCATGTCTAACAACATGCACAAAACTAAAATCAAAATGGTATCAAAGATCTAAAAATTAAAACAGAAACACTAGAGCCAGGGATATAATTCAGTGGCACAGAGCCTACCTGACAAGCCCATGGTCCTAAGTTAAATTTCCTAGTACCAAAAACAAAAAAAAAATGTGAAATAAAACAGAAGCACTATATCTGCTGGAAGAGTTAATAGGTAGAAATCTTGAAAGACATAGGTATAGGCAGAGAGTTCATAAACAAGACCCAAACTGCATGGAAAATATTTCAAAGAATCAACAACTGAGGTTTCATCAAAATACTTTTGCACATCAAAAGAAATCACCAACAGAGTGAAAAGACAACCCACAGAGTGAGAAAAATTATAGCCAAAGAACACATAAAGAATTGAAAAAAAATCAGTCCCCCAAATTCAAAGACACAATCCAAAAATGGGCATCTGAGATGAATATGCACTTCTCAGATGAAGAAATATAAATGGAAAATAAATAAATGAAAAAATGTTCACCGTCATTGGTCATTTGAGAGATGCAAATTAAAACAACTCTGAAACTCCATCTCATTCCAGAAAGAGTGGCTATCATCCAGAAATCAACCAATAAAAAGTACTGGAGGGGCTGTGGGGAAACAGGATCCCTTCTCCACTGTTGGTGGGTAGACTGGTGCAACCACTCTAGAAACCAGTATGGAGAGTCCTCAAAAAAACTAGGATTAAAAGTCCCATTCAACCCAGTTATCCTCCTCTGGGTATCTTCCCAGAAAAATTTAAAAAAGTAAAAACATCATGCCACAGTGATATATGTGCACCTATGTTTATAAAAGCACAATTTGTAATAATTAATCTTGGAAACAACCCAAATTCCCATCAACCAAGGAATGGGTAAAAAAGATATGGCTTCTTTATACAACAGAATAACTACTCAGTCACAAACAAGGATGAATTTGAGACTTTTATAGGTAAATGGGTACAACTAGAGACCACACTTATAAATGAAATAAACCAGACTCTTCTGTGTAAACATCATATTGTCTCCCTGCTAAGAATATGAAAGAGTAAATAAGGTCCAAAATGTAAAATAGATATTGTGAAATGGGAAGAAATTGTTCAAAATGAAAAAGAAACTAGGATGGGGGAAAGGGAAAAGGAAAAAAAGGGAAAAGAAAACAAAATATAAAAAAGTAACACTCCTAGCTTCTCTTAGTTCATCAAAAACAAAGACTTGTGCTAATATCATTTGGAAAAATTTTTATGCTCATATCTTGTACTCTGAGTAACTACTTTAAAGATAACATACAATGTACTATTTTTATTCTCCCATTGTATTTATTATTATTATTAATTATTATTATTATTTTGGTACTGGGAATTGAACTTAAGTCCCTGCACTTGCCAAGCAGGTACTTATGCTCTTCTGTTTTGTTAGGAATTTTATTCTATTTTTTTCCAGTAAATAAATAAAGTATATGTGTATTTTAAAAAAACAGAAAAAGTGCAACCCCTTTAATGCATGGACATTCTTATGCTATTGTTTTGAAATTAATGAATAGCTTATTTGCTCTGGCTAATATTTCCAGAACTATACTGAATAGGAGTGGTGACAGTGATGAATAGCTGTTGGAACACCACACATTATATGAAGAGATGCAGTCATTACTTGAGTATGCCCCTAGCATACGAACTTTTACAAAAAGAAATGTATTTTTTCAGCACGGTATGGTCAAGTAAAAATTTTTTATCTGTATAAGTAAAAACAGAGCAAATATGTGACAAAATCATAAACTCTGAATCTCCTTCTGGTGTAAAATTTGTTAAACAGACTGGCAACAGAATCATTTGTGTATTAACAGCCTGTAAAAGTCATACATGCACATTGATCGAAGGAAAACCTGCAAACATAAAACCTGAGCTTGTCTTTGATTACAAAGAAAGGTGCTGACTTGGCAGAACAGGCATCATCCTATTATGCAGTTGCTTGAGGAAAACAGCGAAATGGCACAAAAACTTGTGATCCAGCTACTCTGTGCTACAGCAATTATATATGCATATCGCATTCACCAACAAGGGGGTACTCACGAGATTTCTATGTTAAAACTGAAAATTCATTTTTGATAAACTATTGACCTGTGAAGAAATGCCACGGGCATAAATTACTCAAAAATACATTTGCGGTATAGAAGCTTATTTATGATGGGCATCAGAAATAGACAGTATCAAGCCCTCTATCACGGTATCGTTTTCCTATAATACCTACCTCTGATAATTTAGCTTACAATTAGGCAGAGTAAGAGATTAAAATAAAAAAAAGGATAATCATAACCACGTTATTTAAGACATGTTTTTAAAATGTTTATTATTTGCAGAATATTAATATTTTGGGGGCTGGGGATTTAGCTCAGCAGCATAATTGCCTGCCTTGCAAATGTGTGGTCGTGAGTTTGATCCCTGGTACCAATTAAAAAAAAAGAATATTTATTATTTTTAGACCACAGTTGACCATGGATAACTGAATCCAGTCTATGGGTAACAGATAAAAAGAGACTGTAGTACCCGACATATTTATTTTTATATTATTATAGTATAGCTATAAAAATCACCGATCTAATCTTAAAAAACTAATTGCCATGTCAGGGTTTTCACCCCTTGAGGGCCAAGCATCCAAAAGCACTGTCACCTAATCACCCCCCTCTAGGTACATGAGCACATCCCATTCTTTATGTGGCCACATAAACTCTCCCGGAGCATGTAAGCTTTAAGTAGTTTATAGATTTCTACTTTGTTTAACCCAATGTAAATGTCTTAAGGGACCCAGAGTTCAAAAGCTCTGGAAAAACTGGGCAAGGCAGCACATGCCTGTAATCTCTGCACTCTGAGAGGCTGGGGAAGGCGGATTCCAAGTTCGAGCCCAACTCTGGGAACTTAATAACTTGGCAAGATCCCATCTCAAAAATTAAAAAGGGGTTCGCCTTGAGTCCAATCCCCATTGTGGGGGAGGGGCCTATGGAAACACCAGTCTTAGTTCCACAGGAACCGCAAGCGACCCTAGTGTAAGTGACATCTAAAATGGAGCAGGAAAAAGAAATAAATTAAAAATAAAAATAAAATGGGACAAGGAGCCGGGTAAGGCGCTGCTGGGAACCAGATTCTGTGCTGAGCGTTTCCCAAAACCCTAGAAGAACGCACTCCATCATCTCCATCTACGGTGTGGAAACGGGGTTAGGAAAGTCACTCTCCTAGGGTCACAACCAAGTCTGTCAATCTCACGCCCAGTCTCCCGCGTACCACAACTGGGCCGGGCCTTCCTGGCCTTCCGCGCCAATCCCGCCCCGCTGACCTGGTGAAATCACCTGCAGGGCGTGCCGCAGGACACCAGGATTCCGGCAAACGCACGCCCCGCCCCCTGGCGTCTCGCTGATGTCATCACGCAGGCTCAGTCGGCGCGGCCACGTCCTTTAAATACGGCCTTCCCGGGCTGGCTGCGCGAGGGTGAGGTTTGGGGCGGAGCGTGTGAGGCGAGTGTTCCGCGGCGGAGCCGCCCCGCCGCCAAGCGCAAGGTGGGCCGAAGGGCGGCCGCGCAGTGGCGGGATATCTAGGCCCTGCGTGCAGGCGTTCGAGCCAACGGCGCGGGGCTGAGGGCTCGGGGCGCAGGGCGCAGGGCGCAGGCCGCGGGCGGGGGAACATGGCGGCCCTGCGGCCTGCGATGCTGCTTCCGGCGCCGGCTCCGCGGCCTCACTAGTCCGTCTGTGTACTTTCCCGACAGGGTCCCGTCCCTTCTCCGATTCTCTTTCCCCGGCCCCCCTACACGGGGTCGCAGTGGATTCACTGGGAACGGGCCACGGCCGAGAGGAGCCAAGGTTCCCAAGTCTTGTTACTGTCTTCACCATCCACTAGGTCAGCCCGCCCTGAGTGACAGATCGTTGGTCCTGATGGTCTCTCTAAGCGATCCTATGAATTGACATGTTGCCTGGACCTGAACCTCAGCCATGTGGTTGGTTTTCTTAGAAAGCTTTGTCTAAGGTTCTTGATAGTCAAAGAACTTTTGCCATGCTTGGTCTGCCCAATGTACCCTATAACAATGTATGATTGGGAAACAAGATTTATTTTGGCAGTAAGGGAGCAGGGGAGAGCTAAGACAAACACCTGGCCATCAAATACAGTACCTAGTATGACAGCAGTGAGGAGACCATTCTGTGTTCCTGAGGAAACACCGTTATTCCCCAGTGACTGTCCTAAGAACAAGGCTTGTGGCCTAGGTTAAATGAAAAAGGACTTATCCTACATCATCACTGTTGTTCAGCTACAAAGAACCTTGGGAATATTCGTTTGTCAGCCGTATTCCATTCTAGGTGTCACAGTCAGTTGACATTAAGCAGAGATTGTCACGTAAGTGAATACATATCTAAGCCAATCCCTTGCTTTTGATTGCGATCTTTTGTTTTCCCTCAGTTGAGTGTGGTTGCTGGAGAGAGCTTGCCTATCTTGAAGGCTTTGCTGCTTCAATTGTGTGGTGTCCTGAAGCAGAAATACAGGAAGATGAGCTCCTGTGTATCCATGAGTGAATCAAAGCTGAACTGGTAAGTTCTGTCTCTTCCTGGTCCATTGAGGAGGACTGAGCCTGGGCTGGAGGTTGAGGAGAAGGTAGTTTCTGGCCCAGAGAGAAACAACATAAAGTTCATGGTCTTGGAATTTATCCTATTCTCTTGACATACTGAACACTTCTGATTTATCATTCTGTCATGAGTATGTCATTGGTTTCATCTCGGGGGAAATGCTGGAATATTCTTGTATCTTAAAAACTTTGCCCATTTCCATAAAAGTAATAAAGGAGCTCTTTAAAATTAGGGACACGTCTTTTGTTTACTCTGTATCAAGTGATAATATAACTGTATGAAATGTATTCTGTATTTTAGAAGTGTATGAGAACTTCTCAGATGGAGAAACCAGTTAAATAATGTGGCTTTGTAGGCATATTAATACAATACATATTTCTGGTGTAGGTCATTTTAATAACCATTTACAGAGCCAGCCAAGGAGGATACAAAGGTCACACCAAGGTTGCAAAGATTTTTTTAAAAAATGGTACCTGACTCAATGATCATTAAATTAGTATGTTGAGGAGTAACCAGTTTATTGCAAAAACCCTCTCATTCCCGAAGGGGCTGACAATGCCTGAGGCCCTTGATTTTGTTTTACAGTGACATGTGGAAATCTTAGAATTTAATGAGATGTTACACATGTAGGCCCATAACAGAGTAATAAGAAAGTTTAAGCTGGGTTTGATGGTACTTGCATGTAATGCCAGCTTTTCCAGAAACTGAGGCAGGAGGATCACAGGTTCAAGGTCAGCCTGACCAACTTGGTGGAGCTATATCTCAAAAGCACAGGATGTAGCTCAGAGACAGTGTATTCCTAGCCGGAGGCCTTAGGGTCAGTCTCCAGGGTCACAGGTCCACAGAAAACAGGAAATTGTAACTTTACCTTTAGTACCTTAATCGTAGCAAGCACCTGTAAGAGCATTACTAGTTGAATATAGAGAAAATGTCCCAAAATGTCCCATTTGAGCACTGTCAGCCAGAAGTCATATTTGATTGGAGTGTTCCCTTGTAGGTGTTAAGAGGCACATTTATGCTCCTTGCCGAGACTGTGAAGTGTGTGTTCAGGTGCTGAGCACACTTTTCTTATGTATGTACCCCTGGTGTCGTGAAACCAGATGTGGCTTAGAATCTTTGCTTGTGACTGTAACCCTGGAAACTATGGTTTCCTGCAGAGTTGTAACTGTGGCCCTTTCTAGATGAACGATTCTCAATTGTGTTCAGTTTTTTCATTCATTCAATCAGTGTTTTAGGGGTACTCACATGGGGAGCATTGGCTGGAACATGTTCATCTTGATTTAGTATGGTCTTATGAAAAATATATCACTTCAGAGGTGATTTTAGCAAAGGTACCCCATTTGTCTCATTTGCCAAATTAAAGATAAGTAGGATATTCAGTTTCATGGTCTGGCACAATAGTGCTTGAAAGAAAAATAAGAAACCGATTCTTGTTACCAAAGATCCTAATGTCATGGCCTACAGCCAGAGGTGAGCCCTGCCTCTGGAAGACTCTTGATGGTTCTATTTTATCTCACGAATCTCTCTGACATTTATCTCATTGGGTGCTACATGAAAAGCTAGGGTGATTATAGGAGCTGGAAGGTTTCGTAATTGGCCTGAGCTTAAAGCTGCCCAAGAAATAAAACATGGAGGTCACAGATCTGGTATATGAAATTAAACATATTAAGAAGTGACCATCTGGGAGGGGGGTAGAGGGCATGTGGTCGTAATTTACGGCTGTACCATTGTCTAGTATGAGATTTTTGAGTTGTCAGATGCAAGTAAATTACCTTCTTTCACAGGGATGTTTCCCCCAAAAATGGCTTGAAAACATTTTTCTCCCGAGAAAATTATAAAGAACACTCCATGGCTCCAAGTTTAAAAGAACTATGTATTTTATCTAACAGGTAATGTGCTTATTCATGTGGCTATTTATTTTCACATGCAGTTATATCTCTGATAGAGTTTTATATCTGTATTATACATTCAAATGATATAAATTTAAAAAATACAAGAAAACTACTGTTAACACTTTAGCTTTCTCCACCCATGAACAAAATCTAATACATAAAATGGGATCATTCTGTAAAGAGTAGAATTTAAACCTGTTTTACAGTTTGCTTTTTCATTAAAATCAGTATTTTGTGTCTTTCCATGCCTCTCTCTATATAATGCTTTTTTTTAACTCTTCTCAGTAGGTATATATTATTTCATTATATAGATTTTTTTTTTTTTTTAAATCGGTACCGGGGATTGAACTCACGACCACGTGCTTGCAAGGCAGGCACCTTTGCCGCTGAGCTAAATCCCTAGTCCATTATATAGATTTTTAAAAATTCATTTATGTAGTTCTGTTTTGTAAAATGTTTGTATTCCTCTTTTTGTAATTGTCTTTTTTTTTTTTTTTTTGTACTGGGGATCAAACTCATGACCTCGCTTTTGCAAGGCAGGTGCTTATGTCACTGAGCTAAATCCCCAGCCCTTCTCTTTGTAATTGTAAATAACTAGTGAGGTTTTTTTTTTTTTTTTCAATTTAAAGATAAATTCTTGGAAATTGAGTTGTTTAGTCATACAGTATATGTCCTTTGTATTTTAATAGATACTACTTGATTACCAAAGCTTTTTTCCTCTCCAGTATGAAAGTGATAATTTTCATGTCTTCCTGCTCACTTGCCTGTCGCAGCAGCTCTTTCCTTTTTGATTGACTTTGTACTCCACTGTGGATTAGTCCGAAACCCAGCAGATGCAGAACTGGGGAGCTCTCCTTGGGAAGTTCAGCATTTACAGTCCTCCTTTTCTCTTTTACCATGCAGAAAGCCTATCTCCTCATCTTTTCCCCTGCCTTCTCAGTTTTCTCCCTGCCAGTTACCACCTCTTGTTCCTGTATCTTTGTTCTCTCCCTTTTTCAATCATCTTGATCAGTAGTTGGAGGTGTTCAAGTTTTGCTGTTTTAAATAATCCGTGAGGTCCCCATGCCACTCAAGACACTGACTTCCACCTTTCCTCATTCTTTAAAGACTTGCATATGCTTACTGGGAGGAAATGAACATAAAAAGCTGTAAGACACATGAAAAACATTTAACAAAATAGTGACTCCTTCTCTATCAGTAATTACCGAAAGTGTAAGTGGATTTAACTTCCCAATCAAGAAGGAGATTGACAGAATGGGATAATAAAAAACAAAAAACAGGGTGGAGAGGGTGGGGAGATAAAGATGAGGGAGGAAATCTGAGGTCTGGTGGAGTGCACTGTCCAGATGGGAGCAAAGGAACGACTCAGCCACTGCAGGGCCTTTATTTATGTGTTAGGCAGGTTGGCGTCACTTTGCCTAGCAGCCCATTGCTTGGATTATGTTGGGGCTTGGCAGTTCTCTGGACTGGAGCTGCTTGCTCCTGTGGCTTGCCTTGGTGGGGCACTCTGTCACCCCCACGTGTCGTCAGTTTGCAGCTTCAGCCCTCCCCACAGTTCACTGCAGAGCTCCCTGCTGGCTTTTAAGTGAACATCCTGCTCCAATCCGGTTTCCACCCTTGCTGCTGTCTGGAAACTGCTCCTCTCTGGCTTCATTGGGTGCTGGCCTAGGAGCCGTCTCACTCTCCCAAGTTTTCTTCCTAGTATTCTGCTTATTATGATGTGTCCCAGATCTTTTGCCATCTGTACCGTTAGGCTTCTCCTAATGGCCAAACATCAGATTCCCTTGAAAATTTAAGAAATACTTATTTTGCAGTCTTGACCTAACATTTTAAATGTGAGCCCCAGAGATTAAGGATACGTCCATGGAGTTCATTTAGCTTATAATAGGTGCCTGTGTGTCGTCATGCATGCATACATTAATCCACCCCTTCTTTTGTAGCACAAAGGGAGCATACTATGTATAGTAGTAACCTATGCTGTACTTGCCTCCCTCTTGATGCATCATGGTAATATTCTTAAATTAGTACCTATAGTTTGACCTCATTCTTTTCAGTAGCTGTTTCACATCCCGTTGATGTATATATATATATATATATATATATGTAATTTTTAAGTGCCCTATTGATATTCATTTAGCTCATTCCATTCCTTTACTATTAAAGTATCTTTTTTATATACACATTTGTATAAATGTGGTGACTTTTTGTAAGTGGAAGGTATGTGCATGTTTTTATTGATAAGTATTACCAAATTGGTATTACAAACATTCATGAGACAAGCACATTTTAATTTCATCACTATTGTCAGCTTTAGAAAGTTGATGGACCCGTTAAGTATGTACATCTGTGGATTTAAAAAATAATTCTGTGATTCAGTTTTATCATTTGTTAGAGATAATTTCACAAAACTTACTAATTAAAGAATAACCCTTACTTAGATTCCAAGAATACCTATCAAATTGTATCCTGGCGTTTGAGGACCCTACATCATTACCTTTTATTAAAAGTCCTCTTGGCTGGGGATACAGCTAAGCAGCATAAACACCTGCCTGGCAGGTGCAAAGTCCTGAGTTCAATCCTCAGAAAAAAAAAGAAAAAGAAAAAAAAGTCTTCTTAGCACTTTTGAACTTTTATTTCACTTATATTTCAAACTAAAATATTTTAATATGGATTTTGTTCATCTTTCCACTGCTTCTTAAAAATGATAATGGTTGTCAGGTCAGTTTTGTTTGGCATAATTTAGGTGTGGGTGGTAGCCTTGCTTGTGCAAGGCAGAGGAAAAAGTGTATGTGCTGCACGCCCATGACTCCATCACTCTGGCTGACTAAGCTGGAGAGCTGCAAGTTTGAGACCATGACCATGTCTCAAAAAGAAATAAATACATAAATAGGGCTCAGGATGAAGTTCAATGCAGAAGCCCTCAGTTCAATCTCCAGTACTACAAAAAACAAAACACAGCACAACACAAGGTGAGGAATGGAGGATATTTGGCTGGCAGTTAGGTATGCCAGACTCCTAAAATCTTTCTTCTCCCCTTAGAAACTGCTTGTTTTTTCTTTAGATTTCTATACTGCATAAAATAATTTATTAGCATAATTTACATTTTTATATAGAAAAAAATAAAGGCACAAGGAACTGATACATGTTTCTAGACTTTTTTTCCCTGTTTTATTAAGCATTGTTATAGTAAGGAGTGGATTTTCAGACTGCAACTAATTCATAACTTTTGGTGGGAATACCAAGAAGAATATAATGTTTTTATTAGTTTTAATTTTTCATTTTATATATTCTTTGATGTGTTGGAAAGTATGAGTACCTTTAATCACACTGCTTGTAACAATAGAAAGCTTTTATTGAATCCTTAACCTGTCACAGTCTTTTTTTTTTTTTTTTTTTTTTGAGGCAGGGTCTCACTATGTAGCTCAGGCTGGCCTCGAACTTAGTATGATCCACTGGCCTCAGCCTTGAGTGCTGCAATTACAGGCCTGTGCCACCATGTCCTGCCAAAAGGACTTCACTCTTAATTTCAACATAAAAAGCTTTCCTTTTATTCTCCATATTCCATATACGTTTATAGAAGGACTGCTGAAATTGTATTTTATATATCACTAATAAATTAGTATGGTATTTCTTTCCTGTGAAGCACCAAAAATGAATTGTTCATTATAAAATATTTGGAGAGATTACATAGGAAACAACTAAAATGCTCCATGAGGCACTCACAGAAATAACCACTATAGGGCCATGGATGTAGCACACTGGCGTAGCGCCTGCCTGGCAAGCACGAGGTCCTGAGTTTGATTCTGGGTACAAGAAACAAAAGAAAAAAATAGCCACTATAAACATTTGCCTTTATTTAAAATTAAAGATTCTGGTTGCAGATACTTGTAACTGAATTTTAAGTCAGCAAGGGGAAAAGTAGCTTCAAGTAGAAAGAAACTGAATTTGTAACCCAAGCACTATGGTAAAGTAAATCAAACTCAGGAAACAGGCAAACTCAACATGGGGGCCAGAAGTATCATTTCCAAATGGCTACTTTTAAAGAAGCTGGCAAAGCAGCCAACTTAAAGCATAGGAAACTAATGATTTTGGATTCTGCCTTTTTCCATAGAACCTCTCAGTAAAATAAAGGAGAATGGGTAGTTGACAAAACACAGGCAGGAAACTTCAAACCATCAACTGAGATGAAGTATAATGCTGTAAACGTGAATTAAGAACTCTGTCAGGTGCTTCTGGTGTGCGCGCTGATGAAGATTCTGACAGCAGTGCCCTTGGAAATGATCTTGATGCGCTGCCATCTCATTCCCGCAGAACGGAGCCAATTTAAGCTGCTGGAGTTTCTTGACATTCCTGCTCTGGCATATCTGAGTCAGCATCTTGTTGCTGCAGCAGCTTAATTAAATTTGCCAGTTTGTGCCACAAGGAGAGACATGTTCTCATATTCAGGGAGACAGCTGTGAAGCAGTATTGTTAAGAGTTGCAGACACAATACCGTTAGGTTTGAATAGCTCTCAAGACATTTTCTAGTGAGAAATCAATTTGCTGTAATACATTTCTTCCAAGATCAGCAGTTAATATTCGTTTTGTTAACCTGAGATGTGCTTATTTTTATATAGTCGTTGCAGAAACCCTAGTAGCTAAATACATCTTTTCACCTGTATTATTTTCAGAGCCAGTCAGCATCCTAATTTTAATTTTCACAATTCTTTTCCCATTAACTAAGCAGATCTTTTGATTAATTTTATAATTCATAGTTCAGCTATAAGAGAGTTGGCTTGAGTATTTTGCTTTATTTGGGGGGAACTGTTTTTCTCATACTGTTTTCAAGTTCTGGAATTTTTACCATACTTGTGCTAGTCATATACAGTTGATAGGAAACAACTCAGTGCTTATTTTGGATCAGGCTGAACTCACCCTTTGTCTAGACATGGATCTAAATTTGTAGCTCTCAACCTGACCTGGTCAGAACCCTCACACTTGTTATTAAAAAAATTGTAAGAAATAAGACACTTCTTATGGCCAGGGATGTAGCTCAGTGGCACGAGCACCTGCCTAGCAAGCGTGACATTGTGAGTTTGATCCCTGATACAAAAAAAAAAAAAAAAAGGGAAATAAGACACTTTTTTTTTTTTTTTTTTGTCTTTTTGAGACAGGGTCTTCCTATGCAATTCAGGCTGGTCTTGAGCTCACTTTATAGCCCAGGCTGGTCTCAAACTCACAATGATCCTCCTGCCTCAGCCTCCCAAGTGCTGGGATTACAGGCGTGAGCCACCACGCCTGGTTCAAGACACTTCTTTAACACTTTTGAAGCTAAATTAGTAGCTAATAATTATCTCAGACTTAATTTTTTAAAATACTATACCCTGTATATATAAAATATGAAATAAAAGGAATGATTTATAATGTGTATTTAGTATGGAAATAGGCAAGTGCTACTACACTGGATGCTACGCAGCAGTTATAATAATGGGAGGAACCGTCCTGGTTCACTGGGAGAGTGCTTAGTACAGTTGAGATCCCAAGATTGTATTTAGAGCAGAAGGGTAAAGTTATGGCATAAAAGAATCATAGACCATATAAAGTGGAACAAAATTTTGTAGGATTAGAATACATGAAATGCAGAATTATTTTAACAGTTGTGCAGGACACTTTAACCCATAGGCACCTAGGATTTCTTACTTCTTGATGCCTTTAACTCTCTGCTCATTTGTAACAATCTAGATGTGACTGCAGCTTCCACGATGCCCTAAAGAAAGGAATAAGGCCATGGTGATTGAGTCCCTGCTCTGTGTACTTCTCCCTTCTCTTCCTTCCTCTTAATCCCCAATCACGATGTCTTTAGGCGTCTTTTCAGTCATCTGTGGTGCATTCAGCTTCAAAACCTAAGCTCACGGTAGTCACATTGTACTGGTCACCATCCTCTCTCTTTCATTTAGTTGCCTAACCCACTTTGTCTTAAGATCCTGGAGGACAGAGAGTTACTGTGCTTAATGTTTGTTGTATCTCCAGGATTTAGCATAGGCTGCCACATGGAAATATCAGTAAATATTTTAATGAGTGGAATGGAGGAATAAAGAATGAATCAGCAGATAGCCATCATTCTCATTAGTTTCCCTTCTCTGAGTTTGTGTTGCTTAATTTGAAGCCAAACCATAGTTACTGTAATTAGAGTTGTAGAGGCCAAGGAAATGTAGCTTTTGGTGCAATTTCAAATTATCTTACTGAAAAAGTAAAAAACAGTAACTGACTAGCAAGAATAAAGAGAGATTGTCAAATGCCTTCATGAAGGTGGTAAGGTGATTTTTGAAAATTGAAGGTGACTTCATAAACAAATCTGGAAACAAGTTCTCTATCCACTACTTTCTCCTGCAGTGTTTTGTTAAAAATACACCAGGATTTTTCTTTTGCATCCATGAAAAGCATAGGGACATTCCCATGGGCTTAGCCATGCATACAACTAAGAAAATTATACAGCTTTTCTAAAACAAGCACTGCTTCCATAAAATATGGCACACAATTGAAATTTTCTTCCTAATTCTCGAGATAAACAGAGGCCAGGAAATCTGGCATCTGAATTCATTAACTTCAGGTTTGTGACTTCTTTTCCTGTTCCTTTTAGTTTTTGTTTACCATACTATCTGATATCCCTTCCTGAAGAATTTAGGCATTAAAAAACAAACATCATTGTAATAAAATGTAAACATGGATATAGTTGGAAACAGTGATTTTTCCCTTCTGCAGTAAAGAGGGGAAACTTGCGGCTTGAGTAAGTAGTGTAGCACGTGTGCTGCCGCCTCTCCATCAGGTACCTCTCCATCAAAGGTAAGTTTGCAGTGCGGTTCTTTCCTGTAGAATACTTAATCTACACTAAATGGCTAAACATCCAAATGCAGGTGGCAGAGTGGGATAATAATCTGGAATTTACTCAGTTAATCACGCTATATTCTCCCTTGTGATTGAGAATCATGAAGTGCCATGATAGTAATCTTCATGTGAAAAGCACATATTTGTAAATTGTATTTTTTTTTCCAGCCATATAGGGGAAAATTTGAATGCCTCAGCAAGTTCTGTAGAAAATGAGCCGGCAGTTAGTTCAGCAGCTCAAGCAAAGGAAAATGTTAAAACCAGAGTTGGAATGGTTCTTCTTCCAAAACCAAGAGTGCCTTATCCTCGTTTCTCTCGTTTCTCACAGAGAGAACAGAGGAGTTATGTGGACTTGTTGGTTAAATATGCAAAGATTCCTGCAAACTCCAAAACTGTTGCAATAAATAAAAATGAGTACCTACAGTACTTGGTATGTATTCTATTCTTCAGCTTCAATAAAAAATAACAAAAATCAAGAAATAGCTTAAATTTTTTCTCATTATCTTAGCAGCATATTTACAGAAATGGAAAAGTAACATTTCATTGCCAGCACGTCTTTCCCCAGTTCATCTCAAGTACTAACGCTAGAACTGTATTTTATTTATGTATTTTTTGGTTCTGGAGATTGAACTCATGACCTCACATTTCCAGGCAGGCGCTTGTACCGCCGAGCTATATCCCCAGCCCAACAGTAGAACTTAATATAACTTATTGAGAGACTGTGAAGTCCGTGCTTAATTATGACTGTAATTAATATTCAATTACATAAATAATACAATGCTGAACCTTTTTTTTAGCAAAATCTTCAGATCTGTTATTGTTTCCTTAAGATAAATTCTTAAGAATAAAATTTCCAGATCAAAGATTGCGTATTTTTAAAGCTTTTATCTATAGTGCCACATGGGTAAATTTTTCTTTAAAAAGTTTAAAGTTCTTTATTTGTATCAAGTTGTATGAAAATTTTCTTTAAAACTATTTTCACTACTAGCAGACAGTACCTTTTTTGCCTCTAATTGAACATGAGAAAAAGATTTATTTTACCTTAATTTATGGTGATTGCTAATTAAAATAAACATTTCTCATGTCTATAAGCTAGTTTTATTTCTTTTGTATCTTACCTACTCATATTGTTTGCTTATTTTTCTTTTTTTTTTTAATAAAATGTTTGTTAATTCCTATGTGTCTATTTTGGTACTAGTCATCTGCTTTTCTATTTTTGTAGAATTTTTAAAGTTTTGTTGTCTTTTTGACTTTCTGTGCTGGGGCTTGAACCCAGGGCCTCTACATGCTAAGCTCATCCTCTGCTGCTAAACTGCAGTCCTAGGCCTTACAGTTTTTAATGTGTTTATTCTTATATCATTATTATGATAGTCTTTATTCTTTCTTTGTACTTTTTGCTTTGAATTTGTTAATCTAATTATTAAGTTCAAACTATTAGTTGAGAAGTGATCATTTTCTAATGAAATGTTTTGTTTCAAAACATATCTACTTTTTTAAAAATCAGGATATGAGAAAACATGTAAATGAAGAAGTCAATGAGTTTATGAAGTTTTTGCAAAATTCTGCAAAGACATGTGCACAGGATTATGATATGCTGTCTTACGATGCTCGTCTTCTCACAGAGGTAAAAAAAAAACTACTTTTTTGAAAACTACCAATTGTTACACAATAGCAGCTTCTAAAATATGTGATGATCCTGCCAGAAGTCAGGGAGCCATCCATATTATCAGTTCGGAGCACAAGTTACACGTGGGCCTTTTATTGTTCTTACACTGAAACATACTAATGTCTCAAAATCGTGTGGTTTGCATTTTTAATGATGCCCCTACCTGGTGTGGTCTCCTTTCTTCCATAGAGGATGCATTCTGAGATCCTCAGTGGATGCCCAGAGATGCGTGTAATAATGAACCCTACATACACTTTGTTTTTCCTGTATGTATACATGTATGATTATATTTAATCTGTAAGTTAGTAAGAGTTTAAAACAATCAGTGACAAAGAACAGTGATAACAGAGTTACGTGAATATAGGGTCCCTCCCAAACGTCTTTCTACACCGCCCTCCCCTGCTGGTCCAGTGATGATGTAAGATGACCCACCTGTGACCATCTGGGCAGTGTGGTAACTTCCTAGGCTACGGTTAACTATGTTGCTTGCACTTGAGCACCAGTACTATGATACCGTGGCGGTCAGTCTGGTAACAGAGGAGGCTGCTGAGTCATGTACTGGACAAAGGATGATTCCATTCCACACAAGACAGGGCATGAGATTTCAGTCACACTCTCAAAACGATATGTAATTTAAAACTTCCGAGATGCTTATTTCTGGAATTTCCCTTTTAGTATTTTTTAGACATTGGTTGCCAGCAGGTAACTGAAACTGTGGAAAGTAAAAACCACAGCTGAAGGCACTACTGTACTGCAGAGGGTGTGTACAAGGGTAAAACTGTGTGATGTTCTTTTGACTCTCTTGCAATACAGTATTAACAGAAATTCTGTTAAAAGCACCATAGCATCAGCAGTTTCACCAAGAACAATGTGCTAGTGAAATATTTAACCGGAATGGTTTTGGGGTCACATAGTTTCTTTGTATTGCTTTTCCTTGTGTGTTCATATTCTTGTAATGACTTCCATACGAGGGGAACGTAAGTGGGAGAATTTAGGCAGTCTTACAAATAAGAAGCAAAGACATTGTGTAAATATGGATTTTTAGTTGACTAAGGTTTTGAAATATGACTTTTCCCCATTTGCCCATGTCAACATTAGTTGTAATATTCTGAATTAAATATCTAGGGGCAGGGGATATAGTTCAGTGACACTGTGCCTGGCAAGCTCAGGGTCCTGAGTTCAATTGTTGGTACCCCCTCTCAATAAATAAATACCAGGATTAGTATTAAACAGTGTGAATGGAAGGAGAAAATGTTAAAGATAGCAGGGAACAGAGATTGGAAAAGGGGAAAGAGGGATATGAAACTAAAAACAAAAAGATAAATCTGTGTGGTATTAAGATATGCTTATTGCTGAAAACTTGTAATCTAAAAGGTCAGCATTTCATTGTAAGAGGTCAGGATAATACTGACAGAAGAAAAATGTGTACCTCAGAAGATAGTTTATGGGCATGTTTAATTACAAACATTTCCTTTGCCAGTGTCTATGCTTCTCTGAGTTATTTACATGTTATCACAAGTGATACATATTCTTTTTGGGCAGCTGTGGGTATTCCTTCCTTCCTGATTACATTTCCTGATAAGTCATTAATATTTGGAAAACTGGAGACAAGAAAATACTAAGTACTTCATCATTTGAATTAATTTTAACATTCTCATTTATTTTTTAGATTGTAGATTAGAATAACCTGTAAGATAACTACTTCATTAATTCATTGTGCTTGGAAATCATTTTAGAGTATTAAACTTATTTATTTCTAATCATGTAATTGCTTTTATTGCAGTGCATGTGTTAAAATTTTATGTGGCTTTATTTCTTTGGCAGCTTCTTAAATAGCAAAGCACATGTGATATGTCTTCTCTATTTAATTTTAAATTTTAATAAGTACTAATTTTAGTATTATTAAATATCAGTATTTTAGGAAATTAGGTTAAAAATTTGTTATGAAAAATAAAAGATTAAATCAAATAAAGAATATACAGTATGCCTGAGCTGTTAGAAACTTGAATAATGCAACAGTTAACTTTTGCAATCAATAATTACATAGTCCCACATATAACTAAAATATTTTTGTTGCGTTGTTAGGAAGTACAGTACAAATGTGATTTTTCTTAATTTTTATTTTCTAGCAAATTTTGAGAGCTTGCATTGAACAAGTAAAAAAGTATCCAGAATTTTATACTCTTCATGAAGTCAACAGCTTAATGGGGTTCTTTCCGTTCAGAATAGAGACAGGATTAAAATTAGAGAAAACCCTTCTTGCATTGGTAAGCTTTATTATATGAAAGTATAAGCTTTTGTTGGTCTAAAATGTCATCTGTATTTCATGTAGATACTATTTTATGTTTAAATTTTTGAGCAATAATGAGATGACTTTGAATATATAGCCCAAATCTGTGTCCCAGTCCTTTCATTTTATGGATATTAGTATTTGACCTTTTAAAAATAGCATTGCTACCTATTTTTCTTGATTATCTTCCCGTCTGCCGTAATGCTCCTGAATAGAAACAGGAAACCCTCCTTCTGTAAAGGAAGTGTACTGATATGACTGGATGAAGAGAATGTTTTAGGGATTCTACTATTCCCTCCTGAGTTTTATGCTTCCTCAAAAAGAGAACTGGAATTTAAGAGGGCAGGGAAATTTCCATGAAACCCTTCTCTTAGACCTTTAAAAAACACAACAAGCAAACAAAAATTAGTGAGGACAAACAAAGCCATGAATGAGCATCTTGGTTGAGGGAAGGGTCTAAACTTGACATTTATATTTAGTAGAATAATAAATTTCACTTGAGTGCCTAACATTCATTTTTCGTTTATTTAGGGCAGTGTAAAATTTGTGAAAACAGTATTCCCCTCAATGCCTGCAGTAGTGAAGCTCTCAAAAAGTATTATGTCTCCCATCGAAAGTCCAGAACAAATAGCTGAAGCTATGCACTATGTAAGTAGCGTGGTGGTTTGGGGCTTTCTAAATAATCTGTACCTCACAGAAATATAACCAGATGGTTCTAAAGTCACCTTCATAAAGTTCCCTTTCTCCCTTTTTTTCATTATGTTATCAAATTTTCAATGGCTATAGTGAAGTTACAAGTTACCCATTGTTTTTCAGGATATTAGTAGAGATCCAAATGCAGAGAAGCTTGTTTCAAGGTACCATCCTCAGATAGCTCTGACGAGCCAGTCACTGTTTACCTTATTAAATAATCACGGACCGGACTACAAGGAACAGTGGGAAATTCCAGTTTGTGTTCAAGTTATACCTGTTGCAGGTTTGTGATTTACTGTATCAAATAATGCTCATAGAAAGAATGTTGGAGCTGGGCGTGGTGGCCACATGCCTATAATCCCAGCACTACAGGAAGCTGAGTCAGGAGATTTACAAGTTTGAGCCCCTACCTTGGCAATTTAGCAAGACAGTGGTCTCAAAATAAAAAAATGAAGAAGGGTAGGTGAGGAGGGCGGTGAGTATAATATGAAAGCCCTAGATTCAATCCCCAGTACCCAAAAAAGGAAAAAAAAAGCATTGGAACTACATCAGCTATTTAAATACAGATGGTCTGTCAAATACAAAGTCTCAGTCTCAGAAAGCAGATTTAACATTTAAACTCAGAATTTGAGCTGGGCATGGTGGCTCACTCTCGTAACCCCAGCAGTTGGGAGGCTCAGGTAGAAGGATCGCCATGAGTTCAAGGCTAACCTGGGCTACATGGTGAGCTCATGTCCAGCCGAAGCTATGTAGCAAGACCTTGACTCAAAAAACACACAAAACCAAACCAAGCCAAACCAAAAAGCCTCAGAAAGTTTCCAGATATATAGCTGCTATGGAATTGGCACTCCTAAATGAGTGTTAGGTTTGCAGTACCTTCGGTCCAGTGAGTAGGTGAGAGAGAGGTAATTATGACTTAGGCCTGAAGTACGAGAAGTACTGAGGTGCATCATCTGTCTTTCTCTGAAGTGAAGCATGCTGTAGTTTGTTAGACAACCTCAAATGGTTGAGTTCCAGGACTTATTTACTCATCTGTTGTTGGAAATCAGAGTTAAAATATATTTTGATCTTTCAGAATTAATATTATTAAGTATAACAACATAAATATAATAAACAGAAGTTTATGTCTACTGAAACTTAAGAGCTTAGAGTTAGATGTAATGTATTCTCTGTGGCAAAAATATCACTTTTCACAAGTTCCTATGAACTGAGTAAGAATGACATAAAATTCTGCAACGAATGCCAGAAGTCAGATGTGATGGTGCACGTCTATAATCTCAGCACTCAGGAGGCTGAGGCAGGAGGATTACTTCATATTTGGGCCAGCCTGCACTTCAAAGCAAGAACCTATTGGGCTGGAGATTTAGCTCAGTGGCATAAGTGCCTGCCTTGCAAGCATGGGGTTGTGAGTTCAATCCTCAAAAAAAAAAAAGAAAGAAAGAAAAAAGAAAAAAAAATCAGAAAATAACTTGTAAACCTTGTTAGAAAACAGTTCTGTTATCAGTTTAGTTTTCTTGTCCTTAGTAGAAGGTAAAATTTAACATTCAAACCTAAAACTTTTTCAAATATAACATTGCTACAGAATTGACTTTGAAAGGTTTTAAGGCACTTTAAAGTCTTCCAGTCTGAGAGTGGCAAAGCCATGAGGCAGGTGTTCCTTCTCCCTGGTCCTGTGTCTCTTTCCATCATGACCCTTCTGTCATACATCCATGTTTTCTAAGAGATAAAACAGGTGAATACTAATCACCCCTGTTTTCTGTTTCTATTTTAAGGTTCCAAACCAATTAAAGTAATTTATATTAATTCCCCGCTTCCTCAGAAGAAAATGACAATGAGACAGAGAAATCAAATTTTCCATGAAATCCCATTAAAATGTATGATGTCCAAAAACACATCTGTGCCAGTCTCTGCAGTATTTATGGACAGACCTGAAGAGTACATATCTGAAATGGACGTATGTAATATATTTTTTTCATTTTCTTTAGAGGAAAATACTTAACTTTTGAAATGTAAAATTTTATTACAAATTTCTAAACTTAGTAGTTCAAAAATAGTCTTCAACTTGTCCATGTACTGAAACATTACATGGTACACCATAAGTATGTTCAATTTTTATGTGTTTGTGTATCACTTAAAACCGTAATGACATAGCATTTCCTTAGTCAGAATGGATGTAATCAAAAAAGATAAAAAATGACAAGTACTGGTCAGGATGTAGAGAATGGTAGGGTTGTGCTGCTGGAAATGTAAATTAATACAGCCACTCCAGAAAAGAGTATGTAAGCTCCTCAAGAAAATTAGAGATAGAGCTGCCACACCATCCAATCCCATTTCTGGATCTGTATTCAAAAGAAATAGAACCTGTGTTAAAGAGATACTGGCGTTCTCATGTCTGTGCCTCTCACAGTGGCAAAATCCAGACTCAGATTTGGATGTCTTCATGTGGGTACGCGTTTAGAAATCCTGTGTACAGATGCACTGGGGTCCTCCTTAGCATCCAGGGAAGAGGCGCTCACTCATTCACAGTAATGTGGATGAACCCGGAGATCGTGTGTTAAGTAAAATAAACTAGACCTAGAACGATGAATACTGTGTGTATTTACTTATATGTGGAATCTAAAAGTGCTGGACTCCTAGAAGTAGAAAACATTACTGGTGACCAGATGCCAGGGAGGGTTGGGGAGAGATGGGTTAGCAGGTACAAAGTGGGCCAGATAGAAAGAAGTTCTAGTATTATTCTGTTACACAGCATGGGGGTTGTAGTCAATGCTGTATTTCATAATTCGGAATAACCAGAAGAGAAGAATTTCAATAGTTCCCCCGCAGAAAGACCCGCCAATTGTTCAAGATGTTGGATAAGCTGTTTCCTTAGTTGATCAGTACATTGTGTATGAAAAGGTACCAGAACATTACACTGTACCCGATAAAGATGCACTTTCTATCTGTCCAATAAAAATAAAACCTTGCTTTTATGTAATGGAAATTACATAAAATTTTATAGATGAAAGACTCATTCAGATAAATTTAAAATCTTATAACACCAAGTCCTTCTTTGATTTCCAGAGGACATAAATCAGACAAAATAGATAACACAAGGGATGGTCAAAACATACTGTGTGTATATTTAAATTAAAATTTATTACAGTGAAAGATACACTCCTGTGAATCTTTCTCAACACCCCCCCTCCGCCCCCCATGTCAAACACATTTATCCCATTGTTCTTGCCACTTTTCAAAGAAATTCTGGATTTCATGAAGTGTGACCAAAAATATGGTGAACAGCGCTCCGTGTGCCGTCCAGGGGCCAGGCAAGGGTGTCCTCATCCACCTTCCTCACCAGATGTGACTCCTTCCCAAAGTCACAGTGACCATGAGAGGAAAGCATTCTCAACTGATTCAGGATGTTGAGGCAGCCAGGAGAGCACAGCCAAAGACACTGACCAAAGAGGACTTCCAAAACTGCAAGGACAAAGGAGTAATGATGTGTGTTTGAAGCAGGGGGAATATTAGATGGAGGATTAATACTTTCACTGTGTCAAATTTTTAATTAAAACATTCACCATAGTTTTCAACCTTACCTCATATTCCTAAATAAAGGAAAGCCATGGGTAGTTTTTCTATACCAATCTGTATGTGGAAAAAGACAGCAATGTTTTGTTCCTTTATACAGTACCGCATGGCCGGTCAGCGTCTGCCCTCTCTGACGTCATTCAGACTTGCTTCCCCTGAGTAGATAAGGAGAGGAGGTCACTGCCTGGAGACTCTCCTGCTAGCTGCGTGGAAAGCGGCTTCTCCACAGTGGCACAGGGGCTTCTTTTCTCCTGGTCAGTGAGACCAGGTGTCTCTGCGAGAGTCTACGGAGTGGGCATGAATGAAAACCTGCCGCTGTCCTGCACAGCCCTCCATTTCTGTTTGGTAGTCCTGTCTTTTCATTAGTGTAAATTCCTCGGGGTACAGTAGCTTGCAGTTTACTGTTTATTGTGCTGTTACAACTTGGAAATTTTGTGTTTTCACCAACATTTCACTAAGAAAATGAGGTTAAGTGATTGCTAGTAGTTTGTTGTCATCTTAAGCAGAAACCTCCCAGAGCCATAACTCTTCTCTTTCTACTTTTAAAAACATGAACTATAGAAGGGGAATGTTAAGAGGTGAGGCATGACTTTAAATTTTGACTAATAATTTAATGATATGTTTTCTTCCAAGACATCCAGTGAAGTTAACGAGTACCGAAAAATCGAGACTCTTGAAAATTTGGATCTGGACTTTGATGATGATGTCACGGAACTTGAAACTTTTGGGGTAACCTCTACAGAACCATCCAGGTCACCTGGTCCAGCAAGTACTCGCCCAGTACCCATTGTGACAGATGCACTCCCAGCCCCCAGAGCAGCTGATGCCCCTGTGGCACCAACTGTCACGGACACCTCTGCGAATTCCAGAAGTTTGTCTCGGATTCTGATGGAACAGCTGCAAAAGGAGAAGCAGCTGGTCATCAGTATGGAAAATGCCCCGGAAGAGTGTGAAAATAAAGACAGTAGGGGACCTGGATCACATGGTGAACAGGTAGCCACACCCAGCAAGGCTGTGATGCAAGACAGTGACCTAAAGACAACTGATACCTTACAGGTGGATAATTCCAAGGAGATTGAAAGTGCCGATGAAAGTGATCTGGCTGCAGATGTGGAGTGTGCTGATGATGAAAGCCTCAGTGTCCTAGAGGACAGGGACAACTCAAAGGAAGCGCCCATTCCCTCAGACACAGCTGGAACTGAGAAAGAAATTCCTTGCAGTAGTGATACCGATGAGGACTGTTTAATCATTGATACAGAGTATAAAAATAACACTGATGGGAAAATAGCTGTTTCGGGTTGTAATGTAAGTTCTAGACAAGCAAGTCCAAATTCTTCCTCAGAAAAGGATTCCGTGGGAAGCCAGACTAGTGCCACTCGTAATCCTGAAGAGTTGTGTGTTTTAAAAAAACCAATCAAACGAGTATATACAAAATTTGATCCAGTTGGACAAATTTTACAAATGCAGACTGAACTCTTAAAGCCAGTTTCCAGAAAAGAACCTGAATTACTCTTAAGGAATTCAGAAAATTCTAAACAGCCCCCCGTCTTCGAGCAATGTTCCACTTCTTTACATGCCAGTAGTTGGCCAAGATCTGGCTGGCCTTCCGCCTTTCAGAAGCCAAAAGGACGTGAGTATTTTTCCACTGTTTTTATCTGTTCCTTTTTTTTTAGCTTTTTCTTGCTTGTTCTTTGTTGTAACCTTTTTATAATCATCTAGTCATTAACGTTTCATTTTCTAGCAATCAGTGTTTCAGCTTCCAGAATATCCTCTCTATAAACCCACAGGTTTGTTTGTAGCCTGTGTTTGTCCAGCAGGTGCAGTGGCTGCTGAGCTGTGAGTGGTGTAGTGACTTTGCCAAACTGATAAAGAGGAGATGTATCATCATAATGATTACTCCAGAATGCACTCGTACTGCACACTGCACTGCCTTTTGTACTTTTCAAATCTGCCTAGATTGGGAATATAATTTCTTTTTAAAAAACCTTTTTCTTCTCTCATGATATACTGGGTCGCTAATTTATGCTCTGCCTAGAGTTAATGAAGGGAATTGCTAGCAGGAAGAGAACCTTGCAGCTTGGAGCTCACCTCCTCAGTGCAGCCTCAGCAGAAGTCAAAAGGAGCGGTGGGAACACAAGTATTAGAAAGTAGCTAGAAGGAGTAGAAAGTTACTGTTGTTAGAAGTTTTAAAAAATGGTTGTTTTATATTATGATAGAAAAGACTAATGTATTTTAAAATAAAAATGAGAAATTATTTTTAAAGGATTGCCATATGAACTTCAGGACTATGTTGAAGATACATCAGAATATCTGGCTCCTAAAGAAGGAAATTTTGTTTATAAGTTGTTCAGCCTGCAAGACATACTGTTGCTCGTGCGTTGCAGTGTCCAGAGGATAGAGACAAGACCACGTTCTAAAAAACGGAAGAAAATCCGAAGAGTAAGTCATAACTTGGGGAGTTAAGATGCAGTGACATAAGTGGATAATCAGGAAATGTTATTACAACGTTTAATTTTAAATTGTTATGTCACTCCTATTTCCAGGTCAAATATTTTTGTAAAATATTAAGATGAATTTCAGTAAGAGAAACTGTTTAATTGTGTGTGTCTCGCATGCTGTTAACATCTTCTCAGGCACCATACACACTTTATGGAAAATGGCCCCGGGGTAGGTATAGCCCAGACGGAGCACAGCTTCTGGTTTACTGTGCCAGTTTGGCTTTCCTTCGTGACTCGTTTGCTCACTCTCTGGGGCTACTCTTGTTTCAGAAGTACGAGCTTTGAAAGATGAGCTTTTATAGAATAAATGTTTACAGGATTGTCAGAAATCAGATCTTTAAACTCTCTTTCATTTGGGGTTTGATACAAACATTTTCCTCAGATTAACAGAAATTTCTACAGTTTGAGTCATTGCTTCTTTCAGCAGTTTTCCATGTCATATTTTATATTTAAAGTTCTCTTACAGAGCTTACATTTTTGTGTATAACTACTGAATTCTGATAAAGTAAAATTTTAGTGTTAGTGATTTTGTAAGACGTATTAAAATGTCTTTAGTTTTTTCTTAAGTATGTTTTTTGTTGTATATATTTGTATAGTGCACTTTTAAAAAAAATTTGGTGTATATCTGAAACTTCTGCCCTGAAAGAGTCATCGCTGAGCACCTTGTAGTGTGTTGGAATGGGGATCAGGTGAATGAAGACCAGGGGCGAGCCCTGACCCCCGCAGGATGCTCCCTGACTGCTGTAGCCTACCGAAGAGTGACTGCACAGAGGGAGACGAACTGCCACGCTTAGCACACTGTTCGTCACAGCGGCATGGGCCTGGCTGCCTTGGGAAGCTCCAGGCCTCCCCCATCCGCCTCCAGGATGTGTGCTGTGGTTGCAGGACTCCAGTGGGCTTGGTGGAGTTTTGTTTTGTTTTGTTTTGTTTTGTTTTTAACAGAAAGGGGAAATTTTTATTTAAATAGTGTAGTCTTAATTTCCTTAACTTCCCCCAAAATCAGATGAAAGCAGAGTTTTATATTGGTGGAGTTTTTTGGTTATAATATTTTTATCCTCTGTTAAGTAGAAGAAATATTGACTAAAACTAATTATTAAAATCCTAATTCGCAGAATTCGTTTTGAATTAAATGTGTGGAGGAGCACTTGTATTTATTTGGGCAGAACTGGGGATCAACCCAGGGGCCTCATGCATGCTAGGCAAGTGATATGAATCTCCTGATAGATCAGTGCTAATGTGCTCTATATTAGATTATACTTTGTTACTTTTTCCTGCCTCACCTGTATCTCACTGTGCTAAACCTAATAACCTTAGGTGTGAGCACTTTGAATACATGTAGTATCAATAGTATAGATTATATTTTTAAGGTTTTATTTCTGTAATTCTTAGTGTTTCATTTATTGGTGTTAACCTCCTTCCTTTGTTTCTTATTTTCCTTTTTCTTTTTTTTGGCAGTCTTACTGTGTAGCTGGCCTTGAACTCACTGTGTAGGCCAGGCAATCCCATTGTCTCAGCCTCCTGAGTGCTGGGATTACATACGTGTGCCACCGTGCCCGGTGGCCTCATTTCTTTATTTCTTACCATGTGAACCCATGCCACTTTGTATTTTTCTTTTAGCCCGTGGTCCAGTGGTGGGGATCCCATGGCACATGTGCCGCAGTGGGCTATTCGTATCATTGCAAGCTCTGAAAGGTTCGCCATCGTGGCTGTGGTGCTTAGATATTGTTCATGGCCAGTGTCTCTTAAGTAGGAATATCTTAGGTAAATTTTGGTTACTGATTTACTTTTGAGTTTTTGTGTATCTGACTTACTTAACACTGATCTCAAGATACATCCATTTTCCTGTAAATAACTCGTTTATCCTCTCTGTGACAGAGCAGTACTCTATTGTATGTAAGTACCACATTTTCTTTATCCATCCAGCTATCTGTTGATGGACATATAGATCACTTCCAGGATTTAGTGATTACAAGTAGTGCTGCTATAAATGAGGATATGTACATCACTGTGAGATAATGTCTTTAACTCTTCCAGGAAGATATCTAGAAAGGAAATGTCCGCCTCAAACAGAACTTGTAGATTTAGTTTTGTGAGGAATCTGCATACTGATTTCCATAGTGGTTGTATTAGTTTACATTTCTACAAGCGTTCCTTTTGTCCCCGACTTTCCCAGCATTTGTTATTATTTGACTTCTTGATGATAACGATTTTTTCCGAAGATGGAATCTTAGTGCTGTTTCCGTTGCATGTCTCCAATGGCGGTGTTGAACATTTTTTCATGTATTGGCAATTTGTTCTTTTTTTTTTTGTACCGAGGATCGAACTCATGACCTCACGCTTGCCAGGCAGGCGCTTAAGCTACTGAGCTAAATCCCCGGCCCTGGCCATTCGTTTTTCTGAGAAGTGTTTCTTCATTTCAGTAGGCTGTTTCTCAGTTGGGTCCTTTATTTGGGGGGGTAATTAATTTTTTTTTTGAGTTCTTTATGTATTCTACATACTCTCTGGCATCTTAACTCATTCTGTAGGTTATCTCTTCACTCTGCCCATTGCTTCCTTTGCTGTGTGGGAGCTTTTTAATTTGATATGATCTCATGTGTTGTGCTTGGTCTATTTTTTGTGCTGTTGGGCTTTGATCAGAAAGTGCTTGCTTGTACCTTTGACTTGTTCAGAAATATTACATGTTTTATGTTTTAGCAGGTTGTGATTCTGTTTTAACCTTTAGATCTTTGATCCATTTTGATTTGGATACTGATATGGTTTTGAACAAGATACTTTGATAAGGACATTGTCATTCACTTGACTAAAGTGACATTTGTTAACCGGGTTTAGTGGCACATACTTGTAATCCTACTACTCAGAAGGCTGAGGCAGGAGGATTCCTGTGAGATCAAGGCCAGTCTGTGCTATGTCATGAGTTTAAGACTAACCTGAACTGCATAGCAAAACCCTTCCCTAAATACATAAATAACTAAATAGTAGAAGTCTGTAACCTATATTGAAGGATGTCTGCCCTTTGCTGTCCCTCGCTGCTTCAGTTCTGTGCCATCGAAGGGAGATTTCGCTCCCTCCCTCCCTTGTGTCCCATCCTCATCAAAACTCTGCTTGCTGAGAACCGAATCTGAGGGGAGGATGAAGCCGCAGCCAGTCCCGGTGTGGGGTGGAAGGAAGAGGCTCTCTGGGACCACATGATAAAGCCGGAATTGACTGGAAGTAGGGAGCTGATGTGTAATTGTGAAACCCAGACAGCAGGACTTTGGATTATTTCGTATCGTTACTGTCTGTCACAGTTACTCACCCTGTAAGCGCTGTATTCTGAAATTTAGGTGCAGTCATTTAAAATTTGTACTGGCACTGTGGGGTCAGAAAAAAGGATGTCAAAGGTGCTAAATGTTAGGAAGAACAGAGGTACTATTTAACAGGATTGATCACTAGGAAATGTTACTGGGTTCTGCCCTAGTAATTTAGGAGAACCATCCTCTCTCCAAGATGACATTTATGGTAGGATTGAGACTGCACAAGTGAAATTCCTTCAGCTGCAGTCTGTATTTTACTTAACTGATGTTTGAGCCAAATGTCCGCACCTGTGGCCTTATCTTGCCCTTTGAGGTATCTCTGGCCTCACAGGCCACTACAGGCCTCAGCTAGGACCGGTGATTCATAGATTCACTTACTATGAATCGGCTCCCGTTGCCAGGAAAGGGGCTGAGGCCTAGGACAGAGTCACAGATAAACATAGAAGCCAATTAGTTAATTTTAAATCCTGCTCAGAGCTGCTTCGTAGTGGTCTCCAACAAAATGTTTACTTAGGAATATATGTAAAGTTTTAAGAAGTTTATGTGAAAAATTGGAAAGCAAAATCTTACTTGAAGAGAATAGACTAGGAGCTATCTATCTGGGAGAAAATGAAGTACTGAATTTAATTTTTATGGTACAAAAACCTTACCTGGTTGTGATGGTGCATACCTGTAACACCTGCACTCTGGGAGGCTGAGGCAGGAGGATGGCAAGTTCCAGCCCAGCTTGGGCTACTTAGTGAATTAGTGAGATCTTGTTTAAAAATTTTTTGTTTTGTTTTGTTTTAAAGAGTTTGGGATTTAACTTAGTGTGAGGGCCCTAATTTCAAAAAAAACTAAATTTGCACTTCAGTGTTACAGTACTGGGAAAAGAAAATATTCAGGTCTAGCTGGGCGTGGTGGTGCACACTTGTAATCCCAGCACTTGGGAGGCTGAGGCAGGAGGATCATTGCAAGTTTGAGACCAGCCAGGGCTAGAAAGTGAGCTCAAGGCCAGCCTGAACTGCATAGCGAGACTGTCTCAAAAAGACAAAACCCCCAAAAATAAAATAGTCAGGGCTTCATTTCCCATACTTCCTGGAGGTGGCAGTAGAATCCATATCTCAGAAATTAAACCTGGATATAGAATTGTTTTATACTGTTATCAAAAAAAATCCCCAAAAGTACCTATTTTTTTGATGTATACTTTTCAGAAGTAGTATACATTTTAAGTTAAAAATGAAATCTAACCTGCTATTCGTTCATGATCCAGAAAAGAGATTGATTCATCAATTTTGTTCCAGTTCTACAGTAAATATCCTAGAAACCAATTTCTTACCACTCCAGTCCTTCAGTTCTTTAGCTCCCATTTGCTGCACAGTTATGAGACTAAACCTTATACATATTTCCATTTTCTGGAAAATTACAGTGAGGTGATTCTTATTATAAAATTATCCTAACATAATCTTTGCTTCCCAGGTTCCAGCTTTGAACATTTGCATAGTCTTATATGATAGTCTGTTCCAAGGAAGCAGTGTCTTGTCGTGTTTCTTGGTAGGGATGAAGTGTACACACACGTGGAGAGGTGCGTGGGTTTTTCTTGGGGACAGGTGATACCGAAGGACCTCCTTTATTCCTCCACTTCTCACCCGAATGTGCCCAGGGTTCTCGTATCCATCAGGTTTGAGTATAATTCTGTCTGAAACCTGCTCTGTATGAGAGGATGAAATAAGATTATCTGAAAGCATTTCGAAAGCTGCAAAGCTATGTAAGCAAATGTATTTGCTATTAATGGTACATGAATGGAGCTTTGAAAAAGTCTAATCTTGCACCGCAGCAATTTCCGGTTTATGTACTACCGAAAGTGGAGTATCAAGCTTGTTACGGAGTTGAAGCTTTGACTGAAAGTGAACTTTGTCGCTTATGGACTGAAAGTTTATTGCATTCTAACTGCTCGTTTTATGTTGGTAAGTGTAACAGGAGTCTTCTCCTTTTTAATTCCCTTGTAAATACATACATTTAAATTCAATTGGAAACACTTGCATTGTGCACTTTTCTCAGTTTTGCCTGTGTTTCTATTAAACCCCATCCTACTTGAGAAATAAATGGCAAAGTGGAGTGAGTGATAGCAGATGCTTCATTTTTTCCCTTTTACTCCATAACTCTTTAGCTGTACACAAGTTTTAACATAATCTTTTATTTCAGAAATACTTTAACAGTATAATCCACAACACAAATGTGGTTCCTAACTTCTTTTAAAAATACTATTACTAAATTTACTATTTAATTGATTTATGCATGTGTTTTGAAATTTCATTAAAATTATAACATTGTCTTAAAATTTTTAAATATTATCTTGAAGAAATGGCCTTTGGTTTTTATTTTGATGTTTTAGAGGAGAAAGAATTAGGCAGCGGTCTGATTGGCATGGGCTGGGTGTGTTTGCAGTTATCTACCTCGTTACTTAGATGACTTCCTGATCATTGGTATTATTCTCTCCCCTCCATGCCTGATTCTGCACTTCTCAGCTCCTCTCTGCCGCTTCTCCATGTAGCCTTTTCCTTCCTTTGATCTCTCAGTGCATTGTCTTTTACTTCTTTCATCACCTGTTACTTTGTACTTTATTGTTCTTTTTTCTACCTGTCCTTTTTCCCGTTGGACAATAAGTGTGGTACTCTTGTGTTAAATGCTTAGTATTAATAAGTACTGTGTATTTTTCTCACTTAGTTCAAAAACTGTTATTCACTTGAAATTCCACTCCTGTTTGGGTTAATCCATATTTCATTTTTCATACTTTATGAGAATGTTATTGAGGTGGTTGACTCCCTCCTTAACCCAAAAAGGAAGTAGATTTTTGTGCTCCTTGCTGATGCAGGCGACCCCCCCACATCATACCCAGTGCTGTGGTAGTTGTTGATCAGTAACTAGAATTCTTTTGTACTCCCAAAGACCTAATACTAAGTCTTCCTGTGAGCTGTTTGAAAGCTTTTCCAGCCAACATCAGGGAGCTCCTTGGAAAATACTGACAGGTGGTAGATGTTTATTTTTTAATGCACGGTTTAGCAAGTAAAACTACCATCAACTGTGTGGATTATTTTATTAGTACTTTTGGGGGGTTTGGGGGATTGCAGATTGAACCAGAGCCTTCACACTTTTGTAAGAGTTCTGAGTAGTCCTTGCTCTGTGCACTGGTTATCCTCAGTGGACCCTACCCACTTTTGAATAATTTGTGTGGTGTGATCAAACTAGACAGTGTTTACACTTGAAAAATATTATAAATAACATGTTGCCATTAATCCACCTCTGGATACTTGCTTTTGGGTGCAACCATTTGGTGAAGAGCGTGTGTTATATACTGTTGTTTAGCTGTGGCTTTTGGGTTGTTTGTCTGTTTATATGGGTGTGTACATTTGGGAGTGGTTTGTTTTGTTTGCTTTGTTTTGGTGCTGAGGATTGAACCCAGGGTCTTGTGCATGGTAACCAACTAGACTGTGTCTCTACCTTAGGAATACATTTTTAAACCCAGCTTGTGCGAGTACATATTCCAAACTGTTCCCACAGACCTGACTTAGGACAGGGCTTTTGGGTTCGTACCCTGCTTTCTGTGCACGTCTCGTACCAGTGTCCTTGTGGTGCTGATGCCCTCTTCCAGGGACCATGTTTTGAGAAGCACTTTTATATATAGTTCATAGTCTCTCTTTCAGGGAAAATAAACACACTTGGTTTTGTTTTGCTTTGCTGTGCTATAAACAGGTTCCCCTCTTTGCTGTGATTACAGTACATTTTATCCACTTGCTCTGTAACATTCAATTTATTCCTTTTAGAAAATTTACAGAGTATTCTCATCACAGCTTGTGTCTCTATGCTTCATTCCTAATCTCTGTATTAATCTCATGTACTCACCATGTACAGTAGGCAGGCCTCACTTTGCAGTTTTTATAAGCACAAATTTCAGTTTTGACTGAACATTAATGACAAGGCCAGGGGTGGTGGCACATGCCTATAATCCCAGCACTTGGGAGGCAGAGGCAGGGCAGCCACTGAGATTTGGAGCCCAGCCTGGGCTGCGAAGTGAGTTCAAGGCAAGTCTGAACTGCATAGTGAAACTTGTTTCAGAAAGACCAAAAAAAAAGCAGGGTGGAAATGCATCGAAAGCTTTCTCTGTAGGCTCTTCAGTCCACTGGTCACGACCTTGATTACAGTCATACAGCATGATCGACTTCTTAAACATCTGTCTGGTTGGTCACTGTGTACCTGCGCCTGAGTTCAAGTTGCAAAAGCCGTGTGTACAGTTGGGTTACCGCCTTGCCTTCGGTAATAAACCCATGTCTTTTTGTAAAAGAGACAGTCAAAAGAGGGAATCGACCAACAAAATAAAGACACAAAACAAAAAGTAATACTGCTGTAAATGAACTCTGAACCAAACATGCATGGAGTTAGAGAAAGTATACCTGATGGAACGTTGGTGATCCTTCCATGCCAGAGACTTTAGATTTGCTGCCGGAGGAACTTGGTGAAGCCTCCCTTACTGACATAAATGAGGGAAAAAGTAGTCGGGACCTAAAAGGTGAAAAAGTGGCACCAGTGTAAGAGTTTCTATTAGTGGAAGCCCCAGAGATAGTTCCCGACGGCACAGGATGTAATGCTGGAGCTGACCCCATGTTAGGAGAGATACGGCAGTTCAGGGTGGTAGAGAAGAGACGCTTCTGTCCTACGAAGAGTCGTGTAAGAAGGCCGGAAGCACTGTCCACCTATTCCCGATAAGGTTTTCATTTAACTTTTCATTTTCCATGTCTCTTATGTTCTAATGATAGCCAACATGTCTAGCCCACAGGTACCCCACCCCTGAATAACTAATATAACAGCCTTCTGGTGGACTTTTAGCAGTGTTTGTCATGTGCAAGGTGATAGCAGATTGCTGTGCGGGGAGCCACATGGCGGCTCAGGGGAGGTCAGTGCATACGGACCAATCCCTGTGCTCACACGACGTGGCAGGTGCAGTGCAGCGATGACTGCTAGTAGCATTTCACTGTTACTGAGCCTGTTTATAAACATCCTCATTTTTAAGCTTAGACTTGTGCTAGTTCATAAAATAATCAGTTAAAATGTTAAAACATAAGCTGGACGAGGTGGCACATACCTGTAGTTCTAGCTCTGGGGAGGTGGAGACAGGAGGGCCACAAGTTCAAGGTCATCCTGGGCTACATAGTGAGGCCCAGGCAAACAAAGGGAGAGAGGGAAAGAAAAGAACACTTTGTCAGCTATATAGGTTATACTTTCTGTGCGGCCCAAGACAGTTACTTTTCATTCAAGTGAGCTAAAAGGTTGAGTACACCCATGGTGTACTAAACAAATGTTTTACTGTTGTTTCATTTCCCTATAAATTTATAATGGATGGAAAGTAAGTTTTCCTGTTGATTATTGAATGCGCTGGCATGGTTTCAGCCAAGGGATCATGTTTGTGCACTTTTGTAAAGCAGGGACTGTGTGTGTGTGTAATTATGAATGTGTATATATTAAAGGCTTTTTTGTGCTATAAGATGTAATCCCAACTCTGACACAAGTACTTCTGCAGCATGCTGTAATATCAGAGACTTGTCAATGATTCAAGGCAGAGGCCAGAAAGCTTTCCTCCCCAAAGTGTCTCAGCCACCTACAGGCTGAGGAGAGTCTCAGGAGCAGGTGTGACTCGCCTGGAGGAGCACAGGTCGCAGGTCTCCTTGAGAAGGGAAGGCTCTTGTGGCACTTAGTGTGGTGTTTTCCATATTATTATCTTTTCCACAGACTGTAATTGCTGGGTGTTATAATAAACCATTCTTGTTGAATTTCTTTTAAAAGGTGAGGGCAGATAGTTTCCTCAAGGCTTATTTAGTAAGCATCTAAAAATGTACTGCACTTAATACCTTTCTATAGTTGTTAGGCCATTAAAATATGTCTTTGTTATTAGAAACGTTATGATGAGTGTTAGTTAGCAAGTCAGAGGTGAAATTAAAACTTGGCATAAGAAATAATGAGTGGGTGTGGGAACAAATGGGTTTGGTTGTCTTAGAGAAGGCATCTGGTAAAAATGTTTCTAATTAAATTCACTGAGCATAAAGCAAATGAAATTAAAATGGGCTGGATATGAAAATGAGGTATTATGCACATTTTCGTCAGCCCTCAGAATGATTGATACCAGCTTTCTAGGTAATTTGTTTTCTCAGCCAGATATTAGGAGTTTAAAAATGAATCCATGGGCTGGGGCTGGGGATTAGTGGTAGGGTTCTTGCCTTGCATGCACAAGGCCCTGAGTTCGATCCCCAGCACCACAGATTTTAAAAAGTCCAAAAATAGTGCCATTTTTGGCATGGTCAGTGGTTCACTTCTACCTGCAGGTGTTTTGAACTGTAGTGCAGAGCGTGCTGTGGGCTGACTCGGTGACCAGTGTTAGACTCAGGGCTGTCTCCTCATCACTCTTCATTGTCACTCACTCCACAACGTGTCTGCATGCTGTGCTTTCTAGCCTGTTTCATTTCCAATCTGCACATTACTTTTTAAAATAGAATGGTTGTTCTGACAATGTGTTGTTTTGTTTTCTCTAAAATTCTATATTCATATCGTGCTTATAAGAAAATAAGATTTTAAGCATGGGAAGTCTTACTGTGTGCTTTAAAAGTAAGAAGCCATATTTATAATCTAGTTTTTATTTTAAAAACCACGTATGTCTTAGGTATTGAGCATGTCTAGTCTATAAATTTGTTGCTTTAGTAACTTGTTTTAATAATAAATATATATTTCCTTTGAAAAAGAAAAACTTCCATGAATCTGAGTATGTGGTTCAGTGACAGAGCACTTGTCTAGCACAAGCAAGGTCCTGAGTTTAATCTCCAGCACCACAATAAAATAAAAATAAAAATAATCTTAAAATAACCCCATAAAATGCAACATTTCTACAAATTGGAAACACTGATACTAAATAGCTGCGATTCTTAAATTAGAGTGTTAGACATTGTTTTGTATGTGTGGACATGTGTCAACTTTTCTACATTCAGAAAATATTTTAGAATAACTCCATATTTTATGATTTGAATTTGTTGTTTTAAGCTATTACTTTGCTCAAAAGATTTAATACTATGTCTCCTTTTGGAATGTAAAATTCCTTTACAGTTATTAAAGTTTTATGAAAAACACCTTTAAGGAGACTAAATAACTTGATGGAGTTTTGTTTTTTAAATACTATGGCTGCCTTTTTTTTAAGTGTGATATTTTATCTTAGGACATATTGATGCATTTACTTCAAAGCTTTTCCTGCTAGAAGAAATTACCTCTGAAGAATTAAAAGAGAAGCTTTCAGTACCCAAGTAAGAAAGTTTGCTTTGTGGTGGGAATTGAAAAAACTTGTTAATGTACTCACTAATTTTCCTTTATATGTAAGTATTATTTAAGTTTAAATAATTTACCTTTAACGCTGTTGATCATCTCATCCATCAAGGGCTTCCATATTGGAATATTGACCCAGCTTGGAATCCATCCATATTAATTGCCCCCATTTCCAAACTGAATATAATACTAATATCACCAGTCTTTCTGCTTAACACAAGGGAGACTGGAGCTGGAGTAGCTACCACCTTAAGAGCATTGGGCACATGCATTCTGCCCTGTTGAGAGCAGGAAAGGCCAGGGCAGCCATGGATCTCAGCTCTTAGGAATGGGTGTACTGATTTGGACAGTTTTGTCTAAGCGTTCTTGTACATCAGAACTGGAGAACTTTATTGTACTCAGAATTCTTGAGTGCTTAAGCAAGGAAAAGTAATTTACAAATGTCTCACTTGTGCCTCACAACTACTTATGAAGTGCTGGTATGAAATTCCTTTACTTCTTATACAAGGAACTGAGACTTTAGTGGCTGGGCCTGGAGCAGACAGCCAAGCTGGTGCCGGAACAGCCCTGGGAGTTAATGCTTCACTTACTGCGGAGGGTAACTTATAGTAGCTGCATCTTTCCAGGTTTGAGACAGTTATTTAACAGTCCCAGACTCAAGCTTACTCTCTGCTCATACTTAAATATGTTCACTTGTATTTATAAGAATTGCTTCTCTGGGCTGGTACCTTTTCTTACATATGAAAAGCTCTTCCGGGTTTGGGGATTTAGCTTAGCGGCATAAGCGTCTGCCTTACAAGCACGCGGTTGTGAGTTCGATCCCTGGTACCGATTAAAAAAAAAAAAAAAACTCTTCCATACCCTGCTCAGTGCTTGCCTCCATTCTTTCAGTGAAAATTAATTTTAAAATGAGAAATAATAAAGGGAATAAGTCTAGGTCTAGAAGATGAACTAAAGAACTATCTAGAATATTTCATTGCCCCTTAGTCTGTCCCCCACACGTTTGAAGTGTGTCCCTTATATTAGCTCATCTGTGGCTCCACAGCAGTTTCCATTTGTTAACGAGGTTATTTCTTTTGCTGAGATCCTATAATCATTACAGTAACTTTTTCAGTTTAATATTGTATTAAATTTCTTCTGTTTTATAGGATTTCAAGTTTACTTCACATCCTCCAACACACTCTGAAAAAATTAAGTAGGTAAGTATTTTTTGGCCTTTTTGCATTAATGTGTCTGATTTTCTTAGATGAACATTCTTAGAAGCTTTCAAAACACATGCTGTTAGGAAAAACTGGAAAAGCAAGAATTACTTTGTCAAAGTTAAATTTATAAAAATCTAAGTAGAAAGATAGTACAGTAGTATGTGGTTTTAATGAACTTGGAAGTATATTTTCCTAGAAAATTATTGCATTAGTTTCGTGTTGCCGGTTGACAAATTACTTAGTGGCTTGCCCCAATGCAAGTTACTCTATAGTTTTGGTGATCACAGATCCACTGGGCTGAAATCAAGGAATCATCAGGACTGGTTCCTTCTGGAGGTGCTCAGAAAAAAATCAGTTCCTGCCTTCTCTGTTTCTAGTGGCCTGGTGAATTCTTGGGCTTGGAGCCACTTCCTCTGTCTTCACGGTGCATCCCTCGAATCTCTGTATCCACATCACATCACCTCCCCTATTGTGTTTTTGTCAGCCTGCTTCTGATTAAGAACCTTGTGATTCCATTAGCCCATACCCCCAGGTACTCTAGGGTCATCATCATATGTCAGAATCCCTAACCTGATCACATTGGCAAAGCCATTAGAGTGATGTAAGCCCGGAGTCCCATATGTGACACTCAGTATGTGCCCGTGGTGAGTGAGCTTCATGTCTGGCCAGGATGTAGTACCATAATTAAAGTGAAGTTTTTTGGTATAAAGAAGCAGCATAGAGCAAGTAGCCCAAGGTTATTGTTTATGGCACATTTTAGAATATGAACTTTCCACCTCATCATTTACCAGATTGTTAGGAGCTTTGCGTAGCTTTCCTTAGTCCCTTACAGAAAGTTAAACTAGAAAACAGTTCCAAGGTTTGCACTTAACATCTGTGAAGTTTGAGTTCTGATTCTCTACTTAACCTTATGTAACTAGACGTCATTTTCCTTATTTTAAATAGGATGACAGTGTCAGGTACAATCATTTCCTAAGTACTTTTCAACTGTGAAATTAGGCCGGATTTTTATTTTATGTATTCTGTCCTTCCTGTGAAGTACCACTAGATAAGTGTTAGAAAGCAGCATAGATTTGATACTTGCAGTTCTGTTGATCTTGAGCTTGCAAGGTCCCACTGGATTAAAGTCAAGGTGTGAGCATGGCTGCCTTCTTCCCTAGGCTGCAGGTGGATCTGTTTCCTTGCCTTTCATAGCTTCTAGAGGCCACCTGCTTCCCTTAGTTTGCAGCTCTCCACCTCAGAAGTTAAAAAGGCAAGTTCAGTTCTCTCATCTAACCACTGGACCTCTATGAATCACTTCTGCCTCCCTCTTCTACATTGAAGCAATCTTATGATCTCCTCAGCCCACCTACATAATCCAGGGAAATCTGACCATTTTAAAGTCAGCTGGTCAATGAGCTAAATCCATTTGCTACCTTCATTCTCCTGTGCATCTAAGATAGCATATTTACAGATCCTAAGGTTAGGGTTGTAAATGCTATTAGGAATCCATTATTCTGCCTCTTTTGGTTCATTCATGGGCTTTACACTTACATGGTATTTGTAAGATACTTTCTCAGGTGTCTCATTTTCCATCCATTAAACCCATGCCCCAGGAGCTGGGTACAGCATCCCATGCCCATCGTGCCAGCTACTCAGGAGGCTGAGGTGGGAGGGTTCCTTCAGACTAGGAGTTCAAGACCAGCCAGAGCTGGGAGTAGTGATATACACCTTTTATCCCAGCACTCCAGAGACTGAGGCAGGAGGATTGCCTTGAGTTCAAGGCCAGCCTGGGCTGCATAGTGAGACCCTGACTCCATAAAGAAAGAAAGAAATACCTGTAAACACAGCTTTTCTTCATTATAGTAAAGGTAGTTAAGATAACATGTATTTCTTTGATAAAAGCTCACTCTGAAAGGTTATTTATTCCTACTACCAAGTCAAGCATTATTCACTTCCCTATATGAAAATAATTGGAAAAAATTACTCAGAAAACAATAATTCTCTGGACCTCCTTTGTCAACACCTATTACTTTTTGGTTTTAAAAAATTAATGAAAATGTAATTTCCTGGGTTTGTAGGCAGATCTATATAACTAAAATATGATTAATCTTTACTTTTAATAATACGGGAAGGAACCTCCTTTGCCCTTTTGATCTGGAGAAGTGTATAATCCCAAGAAAGCACAGTATATTAATCATATCCCTTTAGCTCTTTATGGTGCTACATTGAATCCTTAGTGCTTTCTAAGAAGGAAGAAAACTGTTGATTGGATATATGACATAACTAATTATTCTGACAGTGGAGTCTCATGATTAAGGGGATAGCTTGTGGAGTTTGGCTGCCTGGGTTTATATCCAAGCCCTGCTATATTCAGAATTTTGGGCAAATTACTAAGCATCTCTAATTTGTTTATTTATCTCCAGTATGGAGTCAGTAATTAACACTGTGTCTGGAAAGTTTATGGTAGTAGGCTTAGTGCAAAAATGGATTGAAGCAGTATTATAGTGGTCAGCTTCATGGTAAACATGCATTAAATGTTAGCTGCTGCTGTTACTGTTATTTATCCTCATAATAGCTCAGATTGTATTGTGATTGTTCCCCTGACTGTTTATTCCACTTTATTTTAAAATACTCAGTGTAGGCCAGGCATGGTGGTATACACCTGTAATCCCAGCACTTGGGAGGCTGAGGCAGGATCACTGTGAGTTCCAGGCCCGCGTGAACTACAAAGTGAGACCCTATCTTTAAGAGAAAAAAAAAAACAAAAAACTTGATATAGTAAATATGTCACATACACTTTTGTATCTGTTTGCCTAATAAAAACGTTACAGGCATGTAAGTATCTGCTTTTATGGATAGAGAATTAGGCACAGTATTTGTTTTTCTATTACATGATTGCAAATTGATAGACTGATACAGAAAAAAATATGTTTAGATAGTTTTTAAAACTTCTCAGATCTTAAGTTTTTATCTGTATTGTTCATAAAATTGTTTTAGAGGCGGTGTTTAGATTTGCCAGTAGCCAATGATGAAGGAGAGCGGGGTGGAAAGTGATGCACTAAGCCATTGAGCTGAGTCCCTGTGCACTTAGCTTGCAGGAGGGGTCCTACCTGTTGTCTCACGCAGCAGAAGATTCTTCCCTCCTGATCTACAAGGCCTCGGATGGAAAAGTTACGAGGACAGCATACAACCTGCACAAAGCACACTGTGACCTTCCTGGTGTGCCTACCACTCTCTCAGTCCCCTGGGTGCCCCTGGACCCCAGCCTCCTGCTGCCATATCATATCCATCACGGACGGGTGCCTTGCACTTTTCCCCCGAAATCAGTGAGTCCTGCATCATCACAAAAGGTAAGAGCTTTTTAAAAAATTAAATGTTCTGTCGTTAACATGTTTCACTGATGGTATTTAATGCTGATGTCCTCATCTGCCATGTTAATCACATCTTTCACAAACCTGTGTGCATAGGAAAGGTAGATAAAGTTGTGTGTTCTTTTGAGTCCATATGTTTGTCAGTAGAACTTTGTATTTTTGTAAGGTTCATAAATCAGTCAAAGAAAATTCTGTTAGCTGCCCCCATAGGTGTATGGGTAATGCATCCACATAGTTAAATGAGTCACCTTTATTTGCATATATTCTTTTAAATGTTACTAAATATTTGAAGCAATTTCTAAAATAATGCATATGATAATATGTAATTATGATGCAATTAAAAAGTGCTTAGTAGATGCTAAAAAATTTAAAGCCAAGAATTAGTTTTCAGTAATGGGAGACCTTATCAAAAGTGTGGTAACTCAGTGGTAGAGTGCTTACCTAGCATGCATGAAGCCTTGGCTTTGATAGCCAGTACCAAAATCAAAACATTAAAAACAGCTAAAGTATTAAGGACTAAGTTGTGTTTTAATAAGTATTATCAAACTCAATATTTATTGAATTATAATTAATGTTAATCTATAAACTTTCCCAGAAATGCCAACTGAATCACATTTCTTTAACTGAAACTTTGTGGAGGCTGAGGCAGGATTGCTGCAAGTTTGAGGCCACCCTGGGCTCCATAGTGAGTTTGAGAACAGCTGGAGCTCCATATTGAGACCCTATCTATAAAAAAAGCCCTACTTGTAAAGCCATGGCTAAAGATACTCTCTACCATGTCAGCAGTCTCTGTATTATGTAACAAATTCCATTCTGAGTTTAGTTGTAGGAAAACTTTTGCTGTCTACAAAGGAAATCCGAATGGTTAGGATTTTCCTCCCCTGCTGCCAGAAAATCCTTGAGTCCAACTCCTGTCTGGGTTCCACAGCCTTCTCCATGGGGGTGCTCTGGGGCCCCCGTTTGTGTGTGGAAAAGGGTGTCCATTCTTTTCCATTTTCTGTTTTATTCTGCATTAATCTTCAGACATCCTGAGGACCGTGTGTGAAAGAGAAATGCTGGGACTCTCAGAACTCAGTGAATGAGCTTCATGTTTTCACTTCTGCACCCTAGTCACCCTAATGGTACTGGGGGGCGGTCCATTTGTTTGTTTGTTTTGGTACCAGGAACCATTCATTTGTCTATCCATGTTTTTATGGACTTATTTTTGGCAGCAGGGATTGCGCTTAGGACCTCCACCACTGAGCTGCTTGTGCATTCCTGGGTAGCTCTGGCCAAGAGGGCATAGCTCTGGCTAACCAGTTGAGACAAGTATAAGAATAAAGAAAGTTAATGGTTTGCATTTTAGGTTATTTCATCAACAGTTTTAGTTGTACATGCAAATAGTGACTTTTGTAACTTCCTAAGAACAAATTTTAAGTAACTTAAAAATAATAAGGAAAGAACTATTTTTGAAAGATCTGTATTCTTTCTAGGAGAATGATTTTCTTTTAATTTAGAAACACTGATTATAGTCTCTCAACTGAAACATGTAATTCTGTGTGGGGGTGGCTTATCCTTTTTAGTGAAAACGAACCATTTAATACTTTGGCCCTAAACAGCTTAAACTGGAAAGGGAAATACATTTGTGTAAGATGTTTTTTTAAAAGACATGAGTAATACACTTTCCTTATTGATACAGATTGATTCTGAAACAATATCGAGTGCTTTATTTGGAAAAGGAGAAATTTATGTTCAGGCTCTGGCCCCATGAATACAGATATTAATCGTTCAGTTCTGTGTATATCATTGTGTTCTTGTTGATTTGTGTTTTTAAGGTGCGTAATGCCCAGGGCAAATCTCGAGTGAGTTTATGCAGGACAAGGTTGCAGTACAGCTGGCATTAGTTCTAGTAGACCATTAAATCACTGTTGCTTGGTCTGATGTCCTTTTGAAAGCCAGTGGGAAGTTTTTGGTGATGATCTAGTTACATCCTCACAATCTAGCCCTGCTTAGTGGGTATTGCCTTCCTTCCAGCCTTCTGCTAAGCAGGCCACAGAAGCGAACCTCCCGTGCCCTCACCACCACGCTAAGCTCCGAGAGGGATTCTAGCCTTAGCACTTGCATGAGAGAGCGGGGCGAGTAAGTAAGACAAACCAGTGCAGAGTGGAAACCTTTGCATACTTCGTAGGCACGAAGATGTGTGTAGCAAGTGTGTCTGGTCCCATGTGATCCCTTTGTGCCTGGTCTTGAAAGCAGAGCCTTTCTGTGTCCAGTGGTTTCGGGCGCTGCCTCATGAGGGACCCACAGGCCGCTCCCTGCTGCACCGAGCAGTGGTGCCCAAGTCTCACCACTCCAGCGTGTCTCTGCCTTCTGCTCCCAGCCTTTCTGAAGCACCTCTGCTCTCATCCCGGTCTTTTCCGGTCTTTTTTTTTTTTTTTTTTTTGCAACCTTTGTAATAGATGTTTACAACGTGCACGGCCTTGCAGTGGAAATCTTCACAGCGCTTGCTTTCCTCAGAGAAACAGCAGACAGGAAGAGCATGGTCAGTTCCCACTTAGAAGAAGTGCCAGCTGAGTGGATAGTGAAAGTAGTAGAGATACCTAAAAATCACAGTGCTTATGCCATCCGAGTGTTACAGATACTCCTCAGTCAAGGGGTCAGACTCAAATCTCCACTCAAGTGTGTCTTCCTAGCCAGGCACGGTGGAGCATGGCTGTAATCCCTGTGCCGTAGGCTGAGGCAGGAGGAACATCGAGAGCTCAAGGGCTGCATAAGGAGTACAAGGCCAGACTGGACGACATAACCAGACCTGTGGTGGAGAGACGGTGCAGGGCAGCCGAGGAAGGGAGAGGACGTGGGCGGGCAGTGCAGGTGGTTTGCGCTGCAGAGCCTTGGTCCTCCGGCAGTGAGGCCTGCTGCCTGTGTTAGCGGCAGCTGCTCCAGGTCCCCTCAGATCCCCTCTCCACAGCTCCAAGTCCCCAGCCTTCGCCAGGCACCAGCACTGCCCTCTCCCCTTGGGGCCGCTGCAGCCCTGCTCTGCCCCCGCCCCCCTTCCACTGACTCCATGTTTTTAGTTTCTTCTTTTCTCTGGTCCCTCAGCAGCAGAATCATTGTAAATGCACCACTGCAGAGGTCTGGCCTTCCCTTGCTTTCAAACTTAGCATTTCAGCCTCTTCGAATCTCACAGAGATGCACTTTTCCTGTTACCTTCTCTACACTGCTCCGTATCCTTCTCTGAAAATTTATAGTATTTTAAAACTGTGTCAGAGTAAAGCTTTGGGAGCATACAGGCCTTCACAGCGGCTTCTTCCCAGGGTGGCCAGGGCGGGTGAGGAGTGCGGCTGTGACTCTGCTCTTGTGCTCTCCGCCCTCAGGTCGCTGGCCCCAGAATGCCTGCTCGGGGCCGCAGGAATCCGGTTTCCATGGAAACCAGAAGCAGCTGTTTGCCTGCTCAGCAAGTTGAAAACGAAGGAGTGGCTTCGAATAAAAGGAAAAGGACTTGAGGGCCTTGACATGGAGGATGAAGTCTCGCAGAGACCAGTTGGGACAGTGTAATTCTGAGAGGCGTCAGGGAGGTGTGCCCACAAGAGCCGTCAGCAAGAGGAGCAGTTTTCTTTTGGTGCCCTGAGAGTCCTAGAAAAAGCCCCAGAAGGAATGCTTGCCCTGGGGGAGGCTCTGTACCCCAAAGTCTGGGAGGGTCTCCAGGCTGGGAGGGTCTTGTTGTGGTTTCACTTTGTTGTGGAAGGGAAGTAAAGAAGAGAAATATTTTTATTGTAGACCTTCCCCTAAAAATCGTCAGCAGGAAAATCATTTGTTTTCTTTTAAAGGAATATTTATCATGATGTACCGTGTCAGTAATTTGAGTTAAAGGTTAAATACTGCCATTGCGGGGAAACGAGTGTTGTAACCCTTGCCTCTGACCCACTCTGAGTTTTTATACTACTTTAAAGTGATGATTATTGCACATGAATAAAGGTAACACCCTGAAAACTTGTTGAAATTGTGTTGCAGACATCAAGAGTAAAAACAAAATACTTCCTTCCTCTGAAAAGTCACAGTTTAATCATTTCAACCATCAGTTGCCAGAGGAAAAAGTGTGGGCAGTGTAACAGGTTTGGCAGCCTCAGCAGAGTGTGGAAACTCACCGCACAGCAGAGCAGGCACCGGGAGACACCGTGAGTATAGGGTCAAGGATGAGCTATATTTTTCCTCAGCTTTCTAATCAGGTTTTTCAAGATCACATTTAGGAGTGGGATCTGCTAATGTCACTGTAGCCAATTTGGACTTTAAGGAGAAAGACCTGTTTAATTCTGATAACCCTATTTTTTCATGTACACTGAAACTGTTAGAATTATGTATGTCAGGTGTGAACTGCAAGTTTTGTAATCTAAGGCAGTGTTCGTGTTGTTTTGGGAATTTGCTACAGGTTCTGTATTAATGTAAGAAATTAAGCCCAACACTGGATGTGGACATGCACGCCTGTAATATAACACTCAGGAGGCTGAGACAGGAAGATTGCCGTGAGTTTGAGGTCCACCTGGGCTACATAACAAGACTCTGTCTCAAAAGGCCAAAAAAAAAGTAGTCCTAAAAATCTTCCCCGGTGTCAATATAGGGAATGAAACTGCCAACCTACTATGTCTGATACGAGTTCATGTTCTCTAAAATTGAAGAATGAATTGTAGGAACAGCGGAGGTTAAGAGTATTTTATAGTCTTTTTTTTTTTTTTTTGCTGCCTCTGGTATGGAAATCACAACCTCTCCTTTACAGAGTGGGGCCTTAGCCAACTAAGCTAAACCCAGCAGCACGGAGGTTAAGAGTAGAATATATTTATTGAGAGATAGAAGGGGTTCTGAGCAGGTTGCCAATGACACTGTCTTTTCTAGGGACTTTTATAGAGTAAAATCATGGGGCAAGGCAGGTTCAAGGTGGGGGAAACTGGGGACTCAAAAGGCAGATGGGCATAAGGTGGGACAGAACTATGGTTAACCAGTAAGATTAATAGTTAAGGTAAAATTGATTATATTAGGGACAAATGGGGAAGCGAGTCATGTAGAAAGGGGGCATTTTTAGGGAGCAGTGACTCTTCCCTAGGGGGTTGGGATGGTGACTCCTGGCTTCTTCAGGGTGATAGGGAGCTATTTAGAATATCAGTCCTTAGGATGTGGATGCATTTGCTTGGTCTTTTGTCTCGAGGCCTGGCCCAAGCAGGAGGTGTCTGTCTTCCCCACAGTCGCCAGGTATCTGGGCTTCTGTGCTGGCTCCTTTGAGGACCCAGCCCTGTCTCACTGCCTGTAATATTTCTAACTAACTCAGCTGCCTGTAACAATCATAAGTAACAGTTGAAACATTTTATGTGTAACGTATCCCAGGAATGTTTTAGTGGTGAATCATTTGGCAGTAAGCCAAGAGAGATGTGGGAATTCAAGCTGGACAATCATGGCTTCAGATTTCTGAAAGCCAGAGGGAGAGACTGTTTGTTTGTTTCAGTAGAGTTTCTTTTATCCATGTTAATTTTTACATAGCAACATGTGTGATCTTCTAAGAGATTATTTTTAAATTATCTGTTATAGATTTAAATAACCCTAAGAACATATAAGGCTGGTGTCTCCACTATGAAGCCTCTGTTTACAACATATATTTAATTGTGTTCTTTTTTTTATTTTAACACACAGAATTTATAAGCACATGACATTGACAAGTATTAGCAAAGATTTAATTAAAAAAAAAAAAAAAGCCAGGCATCAGGATGAGCTGATACCGCTGTGGTGAAAGTAACTTACATAAACAACCAGGAAAACGGTCTAATTCAGGAAATGTCCGAGCATAGCCATGCATTTTGCAATCTAAAGTAGGTCCTGGCTTCCACCTTCTCATTACATTCTGTTTTCAGGCTCTGCGATGCTTGAATGAAGCATTCTCTCTTGAATGCAGGACAGACGCCTCTCTTGCTGTTAGGTAATGTGCACCTAATCTAGTGTCTGTCAAGTACTTGTTCTGTGTGTATAAATAAATAAATAAATAAATAAATAAATAAATACATTGCAATGGAGAATGGATTTTTCCCTCCTTTTAAGCTCACATTCTGCTGAAAGATGCTACAGTGATCTGCATGATTGGTGCTCAGATGAGTAATACAAGACAGTCAAGCTGGGACCAGTGGCACACATGTTCAAGGGGAGCGTGGACTGTGTAGTAACATCTTGTCTCTAAATAAAAGGGCCAAGAGTGTACCTCAGAGGCGCAGCACCTCAGTCCTCAGCAGTGGCGGGAAACTGAGTAGCAGCTGTAAGGGAAGCATACAGGATTTCCATGAAGAATGCACACAGAAAAAGTGAAAAGCTGCCAGATTCAAGGCTGTGAACATGGGCGGTGAAAGAGAAAGCTAAGGACAGAGACAGCCCTTTCCAAAACATGTGAATTTCGTCCGGTGCAGTGCGGGAGCCAGCAGTATAGTGTAGTAAATGAGTAACAGGATCCAATCTGTTGGAAAAGCTCTGCTTGCTCTAGAGAATGCATTGGAGCTGTGAAACTTTGCCAGAAGGGAGAAAAGTTGGAATGGTGGTGCATCACAGAAGCTGAAAAATGTTGAAGCCCGAGTTAGAGCAGCAAGAGCAGGCAGGCTCATGCGATCCCTAAGGGAGCAACGACAGGGCCGCTGTGCGCTTGGTAGAAGGTCACCTGCGGCTTCCAGGTTTCTCACATGGGACACGGGTGAAGCCATGGTGTCACTCGTTGAGAAAACGGGAGAAGAGTGATTATTGCAGAAAGAAGTTCATACTGATCATTTCCTTTAATCACTTCTTGTGCTCTGGGTTTGGATGCTATATAGCTTGTCTAACCAGCTTGCTGAGCAATAAGTTACTCCAAAACTTAGCTGATTAATAACCCGGGAGATATTTGTTACCTCACAGCTTTTACAGGCCAGGAGTCTGGTTGCCTCTACCCAAGGCCCCTCACTGCAGTCAGCCATGAGCAGGGGCTACAGTCCCTTGAGTACTCAGTGGGATTGGAGTGTCTGCTTCCGGGAGGGTTTCCTGGCCCGGTGTAGAGGGCAGGCCTTGGTTTCTCATTGTTCACCCTCAGCACAGGGTCTCCCCACTGGTCCTCTTGAGTGACCACAGCCTGGCAGCTGGACTCAAGAGAGAGACTGTGCCAGGAGGAAACCTTGTCGTCTGTCCTGCGACCTATACTTGGAAGTCAGACACTGTCATTGCTGCCACATTCTGCTTGTTACAGACAAGTTACTGGCAACACAAGTTACTGGCTACACATGGTGATACATCTGTAATCCCAGCACTTAGGAGGCTGAGGCAGGAGAATTGCTGAGTATTTGAGGCCAGCCTGGCCTACATAGTGAACTCAAAGGCAACCTGAACAACACAGCGAGACCCTGTCTCAAAAAAAAAGAGAGGTCAAGGATTTAGCTCAGAGGCTCAAGAGCTTGCCTGGTAAGCTCAAGGTTGTGAGTTCGATCCCTAGTACCAAAAAAAAAAAAAAACCTAAGTTCACAATCTTTTTCTTGTTTTTGTAAGACAGGGTCTCTGTGTAGTCCAGGCTGGCCTCAGACTCACAGCAGTCCTCCTGCCGCCACCCCTTGAAGGGAGAAATATGAAAAGAATGTACAAATGTATCTTCAAATCACCACTCAGGCCACCAATATTTTAGGGATGTAGAAGAATTAGGTTTAGGGTAGAAAGAAAAGGAGGCTTTTTTCCCCAGCTGACTACCAGCATGTTAGATCAGAGGTAGAAATAGCTGTGTGTCAAAGATAGTTAATTTGAGTCTCAACCCAGAAGCCTTATCTGCAGAGTAGGAGTCATTGGTCAAAGTGTGAAGGTTGAAATCGCAGCAGAGGGAGGGTGAGATCACGCAGCAGGAATGAGTGGGATAAGAAAAGGCTCATAAACTGAGCCACCAGGGGAAACCGTAGATGTTCAGTTAAACAGTACCTTACAGTATGCCTGCCGGATTTACCAACGTGAAGGAAAAAATAGAATGCGGGTTGGAAACAAATTCTCCATGGCCAGCCGGTCAGCAAAACTGGGGACCTAGATGTCTTTCGACTGCAGAGGAAGTTCCGTTCCCAGTTCTGCTTGGACCCTGGCAGCGGGCACCACGAACATTTTTTAAACACACTAGAGTGGGTTAAGAGTAGAATATAGGGAGAGAACAACTATTTTTCACATTTTTCTATTGACGTGCTGTATCTGCCATTCCGTAGGATTGCTGTGCACTACAGGCAGGTGGTACTGTTTCGTAAAACCTTTTTAAAGTATGTGTGCTGAATCTTTAGCGGGCTGCTCATGGAGATGAAGGGAAATGAGGATGCATTTCACTCATCCTTCGGCTGAGTGTGCTCCCAGGGTAACGTCCAGGCTGTTTCTCGAGGAACAGAAGAGCAGACAAGCAGAAGGTGTATGTGTGGGGTCCGGGTCTGACCCACCAAACAACCGCAAGACTCCAAGGGAGGCCCAGACCCGTGTTTCTGTGACAGACGGCTGAGTGCCACCTTAGAGCGCCAGGCGAGGGTTCCCCCGGCAGCCGCTTGCTGTCGGTGTGTGTGAGCAGTTGCTAGAAGGTGGTGAGGTATGGAGCACGCTCATCCCAGCCGCTCAGATCGGGGCTTCCAGTCCTCCCCGCTACCCTCAGAAATGCTCGGCAGCTTCTGCATGGAGTCTGCCATGGTCCCTGAAATAGCACCACGACCGCAATGTATTTTTTCTGCCTTTCAGTCCATTGCTGTTAAAATTATGCTGAATATCAAAGCAGCCATGAAAGCTAAATGTTAGGGTCAGTTCAGGCTGTGGAGGCAGGTTCTGGAGGACAGGACCTCCAGAACTGCTTCAGAAAGTGGAGGAACCATTGAACACATGTTCAGATTGAGGGGCATAGCAAGCAGTGTGTCTTGCACTGTAATAAATTTGTATAAATTTCAACAGTCACCCTGTGTCTCTCTCCCGCTGCATGAAAACATTTTAGCTGACGCTGGAACTTGTCAGGACCTGAATATGTGGTGTCTGCCTCTTCTGGTAGAGACACATTGGCCTGGCAGCGTGCTCATCTCCAATTGCCGCTGTGCTGGGGAAAGACTCCTACTCGCTCTGACTCAGCTCTTCAAACCTGGGCCTCTGCAGGTCAAGTTCCCAAGCACACACTCTTCCCTGCTCTGCCAGCCGGCGTCCCAGCAGCCCCCTTCCAGCTGAAACTTCTGCCCCTCACTCTCAGGGTTCTGGCCTAACCTGGTAGGGAAGAGTGTGAGTAAATAAAGACTACATCAAGTCCAGAGCCAGCTGCACCGACTACAGAACCATCCTGAAGTTTTCCACAGAGGGTAAGATGATTGCAAACAGGTGCTCAGCACGGTTAGAAGAAAGGTCTGGTGTGCTGCTACATGGTAGGGTCTATACAGTGACAATGTGCTGTATGTTTCAGGGAGAAAAAGGATTTTGAGTTTTCCCACCAAAAAAAGTTTAAGGATATAGATATTTTATTCAATGTGATTTGAACATTGCACAACATATATGTGTATTGAAATACTGTATTGATACTCCATAAATATGTAAGGTGTTATTTATTGATTTTTTGAGACAGGGTTTCAGTATGTAGCCCAGGATGACTTTGAACTCATTATGTAGCCAGGGGTGATCTCAAACTCACGGTGATCTTCCTGCCTCAGCCAGCTAAATGCTGGGATTACAGGCATGTGCCACCATGCCAGCTTAAATATGTAAAATTTTGAAGTGTCAATTTAAAAAATCCGGATTATAAGTCAGGGTGGAGTGGGAAGGCATGAGACCTTAGGAGGCACTGACGTGATATCCCCGATCAGAAAACATCTTCAATAATAATCAAGAATTGTTTTAAATTGAGAAATGGATCTAGATTAAATGAGTAAGATCCACTTGTTTCATCAAATGAAAATATTAGTATTTTTATACAACTGAGGAATGCAATGTATCTTATAGCTCTGTGGCTCTTGGGGACTTTATGCTTTATTTTTAACCAGTCTTGGGTCCCAGCAATATGCAAGTGGCACTGTTAGTACCCTAAAACATAAGTAATGGGACATGTTCAGCAAGAATGCTGTTGGACAAGCTGGATGGGAATCATCACTCCTGGTGCTGCAACGCTTACCATAGTCTCAGAATTACACATCGAGTTCCTTTCCTTACAGTGTGTGTGTGGGGGGGAGGTTGTGAAACCACAGGACATGGGGCTGCAGGCCTCTGTCCCCGAGTGCCTGCTAGAGCCTAATAAAGAGGTTGGCTGGGCCCTAATGCAGGTTGGCTCTTTTGATTGCTCCGGTTTAGTGCCTGAAACTCTTGCTCCCGAGGAGCAAGGCCTGTGGGACTTAGCAGGCGCCCGAGGCCACGGTGTCATTTTGCATACAGGGGAGTGCTGAGCTTGCTGTCAGCCCAGGTTTGCACCTCCCAGGAGCCCAGTGCTGGCGTGGGGAAGCCTTGGATTGATTGCTGAGATTCAGCTGCAAGGTGTGAGGAGCCCTGTGGGAGGCCCGGCCCCCAGCGGCTGGAGAGAGCTGGAAGCTGGGAGGAGTGGAAGGGTGCAGGGCCCTGAGGCAGACTCTGCTCTGCCATTTGCTAAATGCACCTCCCTCTCTCCAAGCCTTGGTCTTCTCATCCCCACAACCCAGATAGTCCCTCCTCCCTAGCAGATTCCCAGTAAGTAAGGGATCTAGAAATTCCTTTTGGGCCGAGGAGAGTCACTGTGTTAATGTGAAGCTTTGTCAGGTCCAAGCAGTGAGCAGTGCCCTTTGGGCTAAACGGTGAAGGGTATTTCAGGCTGAGAGGAGCCAACTGACGACTTTGGGGTGACGTGAACATGGCTTATTGGAACAGCAGGTCACACAAAAGGCAAGGCGAGGCGCAAGCCTGGCAGCTGGAGCGAAGGGGCAGGAGGGAGAGTGGCCAGCCAGAGGCCAGTCCAGGAGTGAGCAGAAACTGGTGGGGAGAGGGGCAGCCACTGGAAGTTTGGCCATAATGAGAGAGGCAGGGGCGTGGTGGAACCAGCAGGTCTGCTGCTGAGGTCAGAGAGGCTCTTAATTTAAAATGAAGGGTGCAGGATCAGTTTTTCCTGGCCAGAGGCTTAGCCCTGTTCCTTCTGGGCCAGACAGGCCTGCCCCATTGGGGAGGGAACAGGCCAGCCGGAGGCCAAAGTGCAGCTGAGTGAGTAACAGGTGCAACAGGTGCTGAGGCCCCAGCCTGAGTCCTCCCTCCACGCCCCAGGGCCAGAGGGAATCCAGGGATTCCTTCCACAGAGCCTTGGAGAGCAGGCGCTCCATCTGGGAAAGATCAACTGGTTACCTCCCAAGAAACTCACTCACAAATCACGGTGAACTACACCCCCAGCTCTTTTTGTTTATTATTCTGAGACAGAGGCTCATTATGTTGCCCAGGCTGACCTCAAACTTGCAAGCCTTCTACCTTTTTAAAACGTGTGTTCTGGGGTGCAGGAAAGAACAACGAGGCAAGTCCAGCAGCTGAACCCAGCTGCCCACACTGAAACCCCCGCAGCCCACTGCTGTTCTGTCTTCGCATGTGTAGTTTATGTTAATCCTTAGGTAGCCAAAGTGCCAGCAGCAGCGTTGAGGGAAAATGGGGCTGACCAGTTAGAGCTAAGTAACACTAAGGAGGGACGGGAGTGACTAACTTCTTTCCCTTACTAGTACTTTTAGTCTCACTGTGTTGTCCAGGCTGACCTCAAACTCCTGAGCTCAGTGACCCTCCTGCCTCAGCATCTCCTTTACCCTGAAACTACAGGCGATCTACACTCAGATTGATTGGTTGGTTGACTTTCCTGCTGGAGACTGAACCCAGCGCCTCTTGCATACTAAGCAGGTACTCTACCAGTGAGCTTCTCACCATCCCACCCTGTGCTAATCCATGCCTGCACAGGGTTGCAGGTGTTCATGGGAAACTACAACAGCCTAGGCTGTCCCTTGATCATGTCAGTGTTGGTTTCCACACGCCATTGTCAATGATTCTGTTTCAGCCCACTATATTTTGGTTTGTTGAGACAAGGTCTCGATATGCAGTTCAGGCTGAACTTGAACTCACTTTGTAGCCCAGGCTGGTCTCAAACTCATGGCAATCCTCCTGCCTCAGCCTCCTGAGTGCTGGGATTACAGGCATGGGCCACCATGACGGCTAGCCTACTATATTTTGAAACATTTTTATCCTTCCCCCTAAATGAATTACTTTTAAGGAGTATTACATGAGTTTGAATATTTAATAACTCTGGATCTCTAAAAGCTCTGCTGTGCTGATACATCTGCTGTTGGAATAATCAAACTTACTTAAAACTAGAAATTGTATCCTGCTGAGTTCACAGAGTGATGTTATCAGATGCAGGCTTGCTGGTGGCTTGGTTCCCTGCTCTGTAAACCCCATATGGCCTTGACCCTCCTCCCACCGACCTTTCCCCTGTTAGTCACCAGCTTTGGCTTGGTGTAACCTGCTTGGTGTGACCGTTAGGCTCAGAACTCCTGTACAGTGACCAGGATTTGTCTTTGGCTTTGAGGGAAATACTTAAAGGGGTTCCAAAAATATTCTCACAATGGTGGCATTAATCACATCCCTAGTGACTAGTTCTCTTTACCAGATTGTGTACTGAATGGTAATGTTTAAAAATAAATAGTCACACCTCTCTACACTGTCACTTCCTGCCCATGCCAAATGCTTTGGTGTACGTTACACTTCCTGTTTCGGGGCTGTGCAGTGTCTGCAGAAAACTCTGGGTAATTGCATGCACCGGCAGAGAAAGAGAATGGCTTCCTTCCTTCCGTCTCTGTAATGGCTAACTGCCCCTAGCAGGATTAGTCATTCTCCCCTTCTGCTCCTCTAGCGCTTTGATTTCATTTCTTATACATTTGTCAAATTATAATTACAGGATTTACATGAGACCTTCAGAGGCAGTTACTGTTTCCTTTCTGATTGCTTATTTGTTTATTTTGTTTCTTACTATGTATCCGTTGTGCAGTCTGACCCTGGGGCCTGGCATTTAGTGGCTGTTTATGAAACTGGATGATTTATCTTGGGAGTTCCTTGTTTACAGCCATGGGGATCCTAGGTGCGTTCTCAGGGACTTGGGTGAGCAAAACCAGGTTTCCATGTGTGCCAGAATAAACATTTTTCCCTAAAACATTTAATAAACAAGGAATTTTGCTGAGCTTGATGGCAAGCGCCTTTAATCCCAAGAGGCTAAGTCAGGAGACTCACAAGTTTATGTAGCAAGACTGTCTTGAAAAAAAAAAAAATCAATTTCATGTCATTGCAAATGACGGGGAAAAGTAAGGGACATCAGATATCGGTAATCCTCTTAGCAAATATCCTAGGAATATTTCTGAGAGGAGTATTGTGAGTTTGCTTTTTCTGTCTTTCTTGCTTTTCTCAGTGCTGGGAATTAAACCTAGAGCCTCACAGCATATGTTAAACAAGTGCTCCAGCACCCGGCTACACACACCTGCCCCCCGCCCCCACCTCTAATCCTTTTACGATTTTTCTGGTTTCTTCCTTTTCACTGGGGCACAACCTGAATACTAGAGTTGTTGCCTTTTACCCCACCCTTGTTGCTATAGTTGATGAATCATAGAAACCAAAGACGGGAAAGACCAGTTGAATCATAGTTCCTCTCCAAATTAGGGCGTGGAGCCCCAGGATTTGGAGAAAATCAGCCTTTTCTTTTAGAAAGAGGAAAGAACAAAGCCACAGCTCGGGAAAGTAGAGCACACCACACTGCCCCTTAGCCTCTTGCGGGTGGCGGGTGGCACAGTCCCGGACCGCCCTGTTGGAAAGCCTCTCCAGGGCCCCAGGGAACCAGACTCCAAGTGTTCAGGGCTCCAACTCAAATTCTGTTGCCTGAGTAATTAAGTTGGATTAGGGATCTTTCAGCACAAGTTTTAACCAAGTTTTACAAAAGGTGAGGCTCTGTTTAGCAAGACTTTACCACTTTAAGAGACAGTGAGGAAATTACACATAGTCTGGGCTGTAACATCTGATTTGCAGATGCCGAGAGACTAAGACTGACACTGGCCACTGGGGAAATGCGAATTAAAACAGCACGGAAATACCATTTTACTCCAGAAAGAAATCAAATAATAACGAATGCTGGTGAGGATATGGGGGAAGGGAATCCTTCTACATTGTTGATGGGCCTGTAAGCTGTAAAATCAGCATGGAGAGTCCTCAAAAAATACACTAAAAATGGAAATTCCATTTGACCCAGCTATCCCCCTTTCTAGGTGTTTTCCCAAAAGAGTTGATAGCAGAAAAACTCCTAATAGCTAAGTCTTGCAAGTGGACTGTAACCCCATCACCAGACGAATGGATAAAGAAAACACGGTGTTTATACACAGCGGAGCACCACTGTGCCATGAAGAAAGATTAACTCGAGTCATTTGTAGGAAAATGGGGGGCTGGGGATTTAGCTCAGCAGCATAAGTGCCTGCCTGGCAAGCATGAAGTCCTGAGTTCGATCCCCAGTATCAAAAAAAGTTTTAAAAAAAGAGAAAGGAAGAAAGAATTGAAGAAAAAAATGAAAATAAGTCAGGTGTGGTGGTGCATGCCTGTAATCCCATTACTTGGGAGGCTGAGACAGGAGGGTCACCGTGAGTTCGAGGCCAGCCTGAACTGCATGGTGAGACCCTGTATCGAAGAAGAAGAAGGAGGAGGAGGAGGAGGAGGAGGAGGAAGGAAGGAAGGAAACACAGAAAGAAAGAAAATAGAGCTTTTGCAAATGAGAAGGGAAACAAGAGTTGAAGGAGCAGGGAAAAAGGATGAAGATGTGCCCCAGGACTACCCCGCGACACATACCATCACTGTGTACTGCAAACGCAGTGCTGAGAACAAGAGACGAGGATGGAGGTGGAGGTGGGGAAAGCATCGCAGGTGGGCTCCCCCAAAGCCGGGTCTCCACTTCTGGCATCTCCCCCCATCCCGTGCTTTCCTCCTCTGTGCTCTCCTCTGTCGCCTTCCTCCTCCTGTTCTCTCTGGGATCCGTGGTCTGAGGAAGTGGCCAGGGTGCCGTAGCACCCGTGCACTCTGTCCACTCCAAGGGACCAGCCCAGCCTGTGCTGCTGGTCCCTCCGCTGCCTGCCCACCTCCTTCGTAACATCCTGGGCTCACGCAGCATTCTCTCCCCATAGGGTGGGAGGAGAGTTCGAACCCTGAGGTGGATTGGTAGCTGGCCGGCAACTTATCACTAGCTGGGGTGAATCAGTGCGGTGCAGGGTGTGGATGGCCCACCTGAGGACTATTGCCAGCACATAAAAAGGAGACCTGGAGAGGAGGAGGAGTGTCGCTGTTGTTTGGAGCCCTTGGTTCTCCTGGAGGAGCTTGTCATGCTGGCTTCCCTGATAGGAACATGGCTGTTACCATTGGAGGCACTCAGGACCTTGTTTTTCAGGATAGCTGGGGTTCACTTTGGAGGAACTCTGGTCCTTACTTTGAGCATCACTTCCTGGCTTCGGAGGGGAAGATGTGCGCTGTTCAGTCTCCCGGAGAAGCTTGTCACGCTGACTTCCTGACGTGAATTCAGCTGTTCTCATCATCAGAGGATCTCATCGCTGACTTCCTGACATGAATTCAGCTGATCTCATCGTCAGGACCTCACTGTCGCTGAGGATGGCTGTGGTACTATTCAGGGGAGCCCTGGTCCTTATCTTGAGTGTTACTTCTTGGCTCCAGTACAGAACCCTCAACCTACTGGCGCAGCTCCTTCACCCTGCTGGCAGAGATGTTCTAGCTCCCACCGTTGACCTTTGGGCCTTCCCAGTACAGATCTGTGAAGCACACCTGTATGAGTCATCGTCATGGGCTCTAGGCCTCCAGTTGACTCTTGGGGGACACTGTCATGGGCTCTAGGTTTTCAGCTGAACTCATGCAGGTTATTGCCATGGGATCCAGACCCTCAGCTGGATTCTCTAGGCCTGTAGTATTGTGGACAGATTTCCTGCACTGTCTTGTATTTGACTCATTGAGTGGCCATCATAAAATAATATTATAAATTCTGTGTCCCGCATGTATTAGTCTCCTTGCCTCTTCTGCAAAATGGCATAACATTTGCATATAGCTATGCACATCTCACATATTTTACATTATTTCTAGGTTACTTATGACATCTAATGCAATGTCAATGCTATATAAATAGTTTTCATACTGTATTGTTTAAGGAATAGTGCAAGGAAAAAAATGCCTGTGTGTGTTCAATAGGGACACAATTTATTTTCAAATGTTTTCTATGGTTGGTTAAATCTATGGATGTGGACCTCAAGGATGTGGATGGTCAACTGTATTCAAGTACACAGCAATACCCTTCCTAATTTAGACAAAAGAATACAGAGAAAGGAGAAGTGCAAGTGTGTGTGTGCTAAGATCTATTGATCTACCTGATAAGTGATCCAGTTTATTCAAAGTATTTTCACATAGAAATATTAGGATAGATAAAACTTATTTCTGTTTTGCAATGTCCACATGCATAGACCTAATCACCATGCTTAAATCCTTTACTTTTTCATATCAAGGATCTCACTTTGGAGCTAAAAGAGAACTTGATTATTTTCTAGTCAGAATCTTCTGTTTTCTAAATGAGAAACAGCTGTAGAGTTTCAATGATTTGTTAAAGTCCACATGATTTGCAGGGCACCTAGGACAGAGCCTGGCTCTTGAGTTTTATGACGATTAGCAGAGCACCCGGGACGAGACCCTTTGGACTGTCAGGTCCTTAGCGTGCAGCCGTGAGGAGCCCCACACTGGGCTGGGCAGAGTTGGGGTTCATGGCCTGATGTTGAAACTTGTCAGAGAAAGAGGCAGGATGCCGGGCATGGTGGTGCATGCCTGTAATCTCAGAACTGGGGAGGCTGAGGCAGAATGATTGCTGTGAGTTTGATCCAGCCTGGGTCACATAGTGAGTTCAAGGCCAGCTCTAACTGCATAGCAAGACCCTGCCTCAAAAAAGGCCAAAAAAAAAGTCAAGGTACCATGGGATAAAAAAGTAACATAAACAAATCTATTGCAAAGGTTACCTGGATAAAGAAACTTGACCTTTCCATAAACTTTGTACCATAAGTTATCTTATTGATTATATTAATTTGCTTAGCAAACTCTTTTTCTTTATGCACTGTAGATGTGTGCCCAGCCTATGTTATATAATCATAAGTTATGATTAAAAGAAAATCAATTCAGATTTTACAAATATCTACTTCTAGTGTTTTCTTTGTCAGTAGAGGATAGAGTTTTTCCTATATTTATAAATTTCTTTCTTACTGATACATTTTCTTGAATAAAAATTTAAAATACCATTAAAAAGATTTAAGAACAGCTAGGTATGGCAGTGCACACATACAGTCCCAGTACTCAGGAGGCTGAGGCAGGAGGATCACAAGTTTGAAGTCAGCCTGGGCGATTTAGAAAGAATCTGTCTTAAGACTAAACATGAGAGACCCATGACGTGCCACGCTGGACCTCTGGGTGCTGGGAAACAGGCAGCCAGCTCACCCCTCTGGTGGGCGGCTGTGAGCCTACGGGGCGGGCTAAGAATCAATCATCCATACCCCCCTCATTAGCAAGTGAGAGCCGGAGATTGAGCATGTCTTGCAAGTTTGACTATGTACGACATAGCAAATAAGGGGGATTTTCTTCTGCCATCTCTTTGAGAGCAAATATTTTTATCTCTGTTTTGCTCTGATTTGAGCAATGGTACTGCTCTATTCGATATTCTGTTCTTGTAATTTCAGTATTTCCTTTGATATTGCTCTGCCTGATTGAAGGAACAACTATTGTGAAGAAAAGCAGATGTACTATTGTGCCTATTGCTGTTGTCCCGGTGGCCTGCTGTGAGGTTCTGTGCCAGTTTCACTGCACTGCCTCAGTTGGCTATGTCCTATCTTGTTCTGCAGTATTTTACTACCTTCAAGATAAAATAAATGAATAAATAAATAAAAAATAATAAAATTTTAAAAAAGTAAATAACAACAAGACAGATCAGCAAGGTACTGAGCAACCTGAAACATGATATGACAAAACAGATAATGGACTTAAAAAGCAAAAGGAGGAAAAGCAAGTGCTCTAAGGGATATAACTGCATGAATATTTAAGGGTGTAGGATTGTTAATTATGTTGCTAAGCTTTTGTTGGATCAGAGAACGGAGCTGTTTGCAGCCTCACTGTTTGAATGTCCACTTTGTATGCTTTGATTTTGTAACTTGAACAACTACATCCAGGAAGACAATATGTAATGTATCAACTAGTGATTTCTTACTGTTCATTTTTTTTTTTTTAATTCTGTATTGTTTCTACCCTTCTTTTTTCTGTTTGGCTTTATTTTTCCCTTCTCTAAAAATTTTTTTAAAAGATTAAAAAAAAAAAACATTAAACGTGCAAGAGCTGGATGCGGTGCCACATGTCTGTAACCCCAGTACTCCAGAGGCTGAGGCAGGAGGCCAGCCTAGACTATATAGTGAGTTCAAAGCCAGCATCAACTACACAGCAAGATCCTGTCTCAAGAAAAAAAAAATTAGAAAAGGGGGCTGGGGATGTGGATCAGTAGCAGAGTGTCAGACTATCAGCTTCTGTTGTTTCTTCAGTGTGTTCTACATAATTTTGCACAAAATACAGGTAAGTATTTGTGTTAGGCATGTGTTATAAACTGAAAAACACTAGTTTTGCAATGCAGTGTATCTCTTAGCCACAGTCTACTGAAAAGAGGACAATACTTTTCATAAAATGTTTTATTGAGTATAGAAAGAGTTTTTTTAGAGCCTCATTCTGACTGTTCCCCTCTCTATTGAACGTCCTCTGGATTCTGCCAGCCCTTTAACCCTGGCCCGCGGTTAAGTCCGGGTGAAGGCAAGGTCATGCGATTGAAGATGAACGTGATGGTCTGCATGGGTCAGACCAGGCAGCACAGGCAGGACACAACCAAGTACTTGTCCCCAGGAGCTCCAGCCTAGTGACCAGAAAATAAAACCCTGAGTGAGGCAGGTGCGCTAGGGGACAGAGGTAGGTGATAACCCTGTGGGGTCTGGAGAAAACCTTCACTGTGGAATATTGCTCCAAGGCTCAAAGGATGCAGGAAGGGGCCACAGGGGTGGCAGGGGTGGGGTCTTCGGTCTGAGCAGGTGTGGAGCCAGGAGACAGGTGTGACCAGGCAGTCAGACCAGGCTGGGAAGAGAAGGGCACTGTAGCCAGGACTGTGTCTCGGGAAGGTCTCTGGCGCCATAGAGAATAGATGCAGAGCCAGAGTGTCTGTTCCGGCTGAGAAAGATGTAGCCTCTGCAGATGGTCCTCTGAAAATGTCTCAGCATTGGATGGAAGTGGCTTCCAAGCCAGGCGTGGTGGCTCATGCCTGGAGTCCCAGCACTTGGGAGGCTGGGGCAGGAAGATAGTTATGAGTTCAAGACCAGCCTGGGCTCTGAAGTGACCTCAAGGCCAGCCTGCACTGCACAGTGAGACCATTTCAGAAACACACACACACAAATGTGGGCTTCTCCATACCGAGAGTTCTCTGCGCAGTTTGGGTCAGGACATCTGAGTTCAGCACAGAAGTACTGCCCTTCTGCAGGGAGCTCTGCAGGGCCAATGAGGTAACCACTGCCTTGCAGCACCAGTACAACATGAACCACTGCGTGTGGGAGGGAAATGGGGAGCAACCCAGGGCATTTGACCAGTGTACTATAGCCCCAGCCCTTTTTATGTTTGGAGACACGATCTTTTTTTTTTTTTAAAGATTTTATTTAAAGAGAAACAAAAGCATGTAAAGGGTAGAGATAATACAGAATTCCAAAAAAAAAAAAAAAAAGATAATAAGAAATCACTAGTTAATAAATTACATATTATCCTCTTAGAAATAGTTGTTCAAGTTACAAAATTAAAGCATACAAAGTAGATAGTCAAACAGTGAGAATGTAAACAGCTACATATCCTTGAATCTCTACGTGTATTTCTATCCTTTCTGTATTAGAGGGAAAAACAAAACTTAGCAAGACAAAACAAAACAAATTCCTATAAAAACATGAAACCAAAAAGTCGTATAAAAAAACAGTACAAGGTGATCTACAATGATTACTTATTATGGTCAATAGAATGTCTATATCATCAGGCATAATTTAATATAACAGTATAATTGAGTATAGCAGTAAATAACAATATTAGTAAAATAAAACATTGTAGACAGTATAAAACTTCAAAGGCAGGTAATAATCAAATCAGAGTGGATATTCTAGTGGATCTTGTCATCTTAAGTGCAGTTGCCTATACTCTCAGACTTGATACTATCAATCAAAACAGCTTTGAATAAAATCTATCAATACAAAACAGCGATCCAACAAACCAGATTTGATTATGATCAGTCATGGTAAAACTGTGTAGGTTTTACAGAGCTTTAGATTAATAGGAAATTAAGGATGATTACCATACTATATTCCATTATTTTCAGGATAACTGTTTGTACCCTCAAATCTAGTACAGGTAGAATGACTGGAACAGAATATAATACATCTAAGCAGAGTAGTGTGAGTAATGTGGGTTTTTAAATCCTAGTGCACTATTAACAATATAGCGTATCAAGGCCATCTATGTTAGAGATTCTAGCCATCCTTCTCTGCCTCATTTCTGCTATGCTACTTTTCTGCCTTTGTTTAGTTTTTGGAGACAGGATCTTGCTAAGTTGCCCTGGCTGGACTCAAACTTGGAATCCTCCTGTCTCAGCCTCTATCAGTATTGGGATTACACGTGTGAGCCACACATTCTTTACACATTTTTCTAATCTTTACACTGGTCAGACCTACAGGAAAATAATCAGCCCTAAAAACTCAATATCATAACCACCAGCCCCGAGCTAGTGCGTGTGTGTGTGTGTGTGTGTGTGTGTGTGTGTTACATCTGCAGGCAGATGAGGGAACTGAGATTTTAAAAGGCCATATAGCTTTCCTGGCACTTGTATAAGTTGCCGTTGTTCTGTGAAAGAACTTTCCCTATCCAACCTTAGAGTTCATTGTTAAACCATCAGTTTAGACTCTTCCCTGTAATAGAATCCATTCCCATCAGTGTTTGATTTGATGTTCACAGTCTCTCCAGATTTTTTTTTTCCGGTCTCTTCAGATTGCTTTTTATGTCTGGTTTGGTATGTGACCATGAGTCATTTACCCATGGATCCCCCAAAATAAGAACTAGCCAGAAATACTCAGCCTGAAACCTGGAAACGAGAAATGCCAGCCCGGTGGCCCACGCTGGCCTCTCCTGCCTTCACTGTTGTCCTGCTCGGTGGCTGCTTTGGAAGGCGTGGTAAGGCCAGGACAGGCTGCTCGGGCTGGTGGTTGTGATGTTGAGTTTTTAGGGCTGATTGTTTTCCTGTAGGTCTTCTTTTGGGGAAACAGGTAGTACAGACGCTCATTGTATTTTCTCTGCTCCACCCCTGTCAACAGATACTCCTCCGGGAGTCCTGGCTCCTTTTACTGGGCTCAGTGTTTGCAAACCGGGATCGGAGTCCTGAGTCCAAGGCTGTTCTTAGACCTGAACTGCTTCGTCTCTGCAGTCTGGGGAGTGAATCCCAGTGAGACCCCAAAACGCTGTGAGCCACTGTGGGTGTGTTGTTCTGCTATTTACCGTCACTTTTTCAATCTGAAAACCCACATCCCTCGGTTCTAGAGAAATGTCTTCTAATTTCTTTGATACAGGCCCCATTGTTCCTATTGTCTTTCTAAAATTCCTATTAATTTGCATGGTGTATTTCTCAGATCAATCCTTTTTTCTCTCTTGGTCATGTCTTCAAACATATGACATTCTCACACACTGATTATGTGGAGCAGGGTCAGGGGGACAACCTTCTCGGGGTGTGAGTGTCCTGGTGACTTTCCCGGTAGCAGAGAGGTAATGCCCAACACCCACAGCTTAAAGGAGAAATAGCTTATTTTAGTCTGTAGTCCACCAGTTCCAAGGCAGGACAGGGTGGCACCGGGCAATGGCAGAGGAGAGGAGAAGCAGAGAGAGAGGGAAGAGAGAAAGCGGGGAAGAAGATGCACCCGCCCAGGTCACCCTCAGTGACCTGATTCTTCCAGCCAGACCCCCGCTCCTGACAGCAAGCTAGTTAGTTATACTGGCCCAGAATCCCATCTGTGTCTAAAAATCCTGCCTATAAGCACATGAGGCTTTGAGGGACATTTAAATCTAAACCATAAGAGGAAGGAACAGAGGGGGAGAAGCTGATGAGACCAAAGTGAGGCTGAAACCCAGCAGAGCAGATGTCAAATCCTGCAGTTCTGTGTCTAGCTCCTAGGGCAAGGAGTCAGGATCAGACGTGAGCTCCCAGCCACCTACATGGCCCTGCCCCTATCTCACTGCCAGCAGTCACAGCCCTTGTGGCTTCTCTTTTTGGCTGGCTTTGATCATTCCTCTTAGCTTTCCTCAGCTGTTCCATGTATCTGGCTTCTCCAACTTTCCAGGGCCTCCAATCCACTTCTGCCTTCTCTCTCAGAGCTTCACACACTGCCCTCACATGGGCACACTGCCTGAGTCCCTTCTTCTGAAAGCTGGGCGGACGTCTCCATGATCCACAGCTCTCGTTTTCTGCATGCCTGTAACCCCTGAGCCACATGGTGTTGTCAGGGCCTACTTCTGGCTCCAGCAGTAGCCAGGTCCTCTTGCATCATGGCTACAGGGGCTTCCGAGTGCCTGGGGAGCTGAGCACTGGGAATGGAATCCCAGGAAGCCTGTCTCCAGGTGGCCTGTCTCACCCAGCATGCTCTTTTAGCCCTCTTCTCAAAGCAAAATCTTTTCTATTTTCCACCTGGGAGTCTGAATGGGGGTGAGAGTGTACTTTAGATCCTTCAAGGCACTCACTGGACTTCTAGTCTTTTCAGTAACTAAGCTCTCCTCTGCTCTGACTTTACAGAAGTGTTTCTTCTGATGAAATCAAAACTTTTTTTTTTTTTTTTTTGGTAGGGGGATAGAACTCAGGACCTCACACTTGCCAGGTTGCTACTTTTGCTGCTGAGCTAAACCCCTCAGCCCCTCAACATTTTTAAAATCACTTAACTCATGCTTGCTTTGGTAGTCCATGTACGAAAATCACTCAGCTGTGCTGTTTGCTCTTTGACCTGCAATGTGGAGCTGGCTAAACCCTCCAACAGAACCCATTTCCTCTGCCACATTCATTAGTCCACTGTGTTTGCTCTCACTTTCTTGAAAAGTCTGAAGACATGAGTCAAATGTAGACAAGTTTTCTGGCAGAGCATCACACACATGACCTGAAATCCAGCTGCCCGTGGAGCCCTGGTTCCCAACTCAAACCTGGAGAGCTTGTTCTTTACCATTTATGTTTTTATCAATGTACTGGTCTCTGAACTCTGACTGGAATTTTGTATCAAGCCCACATTGTAACATCCTAGGGCTGCTTGTCTGGCCAGTACCTCCAAACCTTTCTAGAATCCTCCCAAGGACTAGTTCCAAAGGCTTCCAGACCACTTGGTCAGGGAGCATCCCAGCAGTGGCTCTACTTCTCTAGTATCAACATCCATGTTAGTTTTTTTTTTTTTTTTTTACTTTGTCACTGAGACCCAATATGGACACCCAAATCTTAAAGGAAAAGCGTTTTGGCTCACGGTTTGCAGAGGTTTAGTGCGTAGTTGCCTGGCTTCAAGGCAGAACAGCATGGCTGAGGGGAACAGTGAAGGAACACTGCTCACTGCACAGCGGACAGGAAGCAGAGAAGTCAGAGGAGCTAGGAAGGGAGATACACCCAGGCTATGCCCCTGGTGGCCCTCCTCTTCCCACCGGACTACACTTCCTTAAAGCAAGTCAGCTGTGCTGGTCCCATAATCCAGTCCCTGTGTGGGAAGCTGCTAAATCTCAAGGATAACATTCTGCCCTGGTCCCCAAAGGACTCTTAGACCTCTCTCATCAAGCGTGGCTTATGGCACTTTAGGACCACTTCTCTAACTCAGCAAGATTTATTTTAAAATTACCTTGTTTTTAAGATCCTAGTAGTAAAGAAAAGTCAGCTCAAACATAGAAACAGCTGGAAATGGGCAGAAGTTTTTAGACCTCTGAATTTCTCCTGGCATGAAACCAATGGTTGCCAGAGGCACTCCGCTACAGACACTGGAGCTGTGCTTAGGGGAAAGGACACAGCCCCAGGACACAGAACAGAGCAGTGGACTGAAGCAAGGGTCAGCACGGCTCACATCCAGCCCGCCCTCTGGTTCTGCTAAATGCCTGGCTAACTCAGCTTCTGCACCCCGGAAGTGACCACCATTACGGCCTCGGCGTGGAGACAGGGAGATGGGCAGCATGAGAGACCAAGGCGAGGAGGACCCAAGCAAGCCCCTGGGATTCTCTGACCGATCTCTCACGGCCTTCCCAGTGCAGCCCTGCATGAGGCAGAGCCACACTATCCCCCCGGGCCGCCCAAACCGCAGAACTAGGAGCACATAGGTGGTGGTGCGTGTTAGAACCACTCAGTGTTCGAGGCCACATTTCAAGGAACTGATGATACAAGGACTCCCCGTCCGTGATTTGATTCCTGCTGTATTCGTACTCGTTTCTTCATAGGTCGAACTCAAAACCAGGAAGACATCATCTCTAAGGCGCCGGCCTGCTTTCCTGTTTTCTTATTCTGCATATAGTTCATTTTCTCATTCTAGGGATAACGCTACCACTGCATTGTGCCTGATGAGTCCACAACACAGCCCGCCAGCTGTGAGGGATGCCGAGGTCCAGCAGATAAAGTGTGCACACACACAGCCAGGCACAGCTTGCACGGCACAGATGCAGCAGGCGGCACGGCCTGGCTAACGCACGGCTGTGTGTGTCTAGGTTTGCCCGGTGCTTACAATAAGCAGACAATGCTTTGGGGTACTTGGTGGTTTAGCTGTCTTCCACACCACTGCAATTAAAACTTCTCTTTGGCCCAAGGCTGCCCGCAGCACCAGGAGTAGCACGAAGTGGCCCGAGCACCGTCGCCTGAGCGCCTCTTGTGTCTCCAAAAGTCACCCGTCTGCACTCAAGTTGGAGAGCTGCACACGTCACTCAGAGACGTCACCGAACAAGGCCCCTGTTACACATGACTCCCCGGATCGCGCCCACACCGTGGCAGATTTTGCTGCGCACCTGCCAAGGGGCAGTGCGTACAGCGTCTGTGCTGTGGGCCTTGCTGTCCTTTCCCAGGAGGGAATCATGCGCACATGGAAAGGAAAACCCGATGCGAGCAGGGCCGCTGGGTGGCAGGCAGGCAGGCAGGCAGGCAGGCAGGCAGGCAGGCAGGCAGGCAGGCAGGCAGGCCGGCCTTGGAGGACCCACCCTAAGGCCTCCGGGACTCCTGGCGAGGGGGTGCTGGTGCTGACTGCAGTCGGACGTCGCGTTCCCCGCAGGCCACACGCACCGGCGCAGTGCGACTTGGCCAGTACAGTGAAAGCAGCCGGGCGCTGGCAGGGAGGATGTGGGGAACCCAGGCGGTCCAGAAGGAGGGCCAGGAAGCAAGGTCGGGTGCTGAACCGAGGCAGGAGTTGTGGAGGCCCAGGGGGCGCAGGGACGCGGAGCGCAGGGGTCTGGGATGGAGGGCGCAAGGGCCCCGGCTCCCAGCTCCTCTCACCCCGGCCTGGCGCGGGGCCTCCCCGCGTCGCCGCCTTGCGCAGCCCCAGCTGCAACTAAACGCGTGCGGCCGGGTGGGGTGGGGTGGGTGACAGGCCGGCAGCCCCGGCTCAGGGACCCCACACTGGTGTTTCTTGGAAAAATTCTTTCTTCCACGACATCGATGCCCAAAAGCGTTTTTAAAGAATTGTTTTTTAAAGTGACTTAAGTCGGAGCGCACAGCAGCCCGGCCCGCGCACCCAGCCAGGCCAGGCCGGGAACCGACGTGGCACTCGGAAGGGGAATCGGCCGGGCCCGGCCGGGCGGGGCGCGGGTGGCGGGCTGGGCGCGGCAGGGCGCGGTGCCCACGGGCCGGGGCGGTGACTCACGGGGCCGCGCGGGGCGGGGCGCGCGGGGCGGGGCGCGCGGGGATAAAGGCCCCACCCGGGGCGGCCGCCTGCGCTCGGCCAGGGGACGCTCGTAGTGCAGTGGTCGGCGCGGCCCAGGTGAGCGGTGCCCGGAGGGAGGGGGGGCCCGCGTCTCGGGCGGGGTCGGGCGGAGGCCGGGGTCCTGCGCCCCCGAGGTCCTGGCGGGGTGCGGGGCGAGGCCAGCGGCCTGGGCCGGGGGCGGCGCTGCGGGGCGCGGGGTGTGGCCGGGGCCGCGGTGCTGGGCGTTGGCCTCCTGCGAGCCTCTGAACTCTGGGGCCGAGTAGACCCCGGGAGCGTCCACTTACTCTGTGCTCCCCTCGGGGTTTCACCCCAACCTGGAGCCTCCGGCCCTCGGGACTCCTCTGTGGCCCCGAGGGGAGGGCGCGCCCGGGGGAGGGGGTCAGGAACCCGGGTGCAGAGGAGGGCGTGGCCCGGGCTCCGAGGTTCCCTGTCCGCGAGGGTGGTTTCCGATTCCCGTTTTTACTGCCACCCAGACACGGCGATCACTGAAGATTGCCAATCGCACGTTCATTCAAAGCTGTAAAGTGAGCCCTGCGCCCAGCGCAAGCGCCTAGGCTTCGTTTTTGTTCTGAGGTTCCCGGGTTGGAGCCCTGGGGGCGCTGAGCCTGCCCAAGGGCATCGGCCACGCGGGCGCAGCTCCAGCTGCCGGAGGCCTGGTCAGAGCCTGGGGCCCACGACTGGGGGTGCGCAGTGCAAAATGAGCTGTCCCACGGAAGCAGTGTTGTAGGAGGTGCTTAGGTTCCCAGCAAATCCCGAAGCGAAGAAACGAAGCACACTTACCGAACACTGCATTGTCTCTAAGTGGGGCCTGAATTCCTGGGGTGGGAGGAGAGAGGGTTTCTAGAAAGAGGTAGGGGACACAGTGTGTGTGTGACGAAATCATTGAAGCATTTTGCTAGTTGTCACTTTGGAAGCTGGTCCCTATTAAATTATTTTCATTTGGAAATCGTATCTTTGAGCTCCACTCTTTTCACTGCCTCCCCCTCACTGGCCCCCTCTTTCCTGACACATTGCGGCCACTACTCGGAATTGTCCCCTGGGCTCTGTGCAGTGCAGAGACCACACCCAACCCGACGGGAGGGTGACTGGATCCGCAGTAAGCCAGGAAGGGCTGGTGGCTCCAAAACGTTCTGCAACATGGAGCTGTGTTTTATAAAAATAATCAGAATTGAAACCTCATTCACCTGAGGGATCTGTTTGGGCAGTGTGAGGCCGCGGAACTAAGGGGCGATGACATAGGAATCGGGCACCGAGCAGGGGGATCCTAGCTGAGGCGCGCTGGAGCGGAACCTGTGGCCAAGGTGTGAGGCACTTCCTGCTTCGAGGTTTCTTCTCTAAGCCCCTCCACAGTCTAGAATTTCAAGGGTTTATCCAAAAGCATGTTTTGCATCAGCACGGGGAGGGTGTGCCCTTCACCAGGCTGTGACAGGTGCCTAGGAAAGTCACCCACCTAACTGGCTTGGGTACAGACTCCGCAGAGGGAGACAGAATATTTCACATCCTGTCTCTCTAAGCTCTGGAGTACCTTACTGATTGACATTAGGCTTGCAGCCATGGCGGTAGCAGTTAGTTTCCTGGCTAATTTCTGATGTAAGTGGTTTTCCAGGCAGGTAAATACTGGTCTGTAATTGCTATTGATTTTGAAGACAGTGGGCCTCAAGACTGGCTGGCACTGCGGCATTAGGAGGGGCGAGGCCTTTGTTCTCAGTCTGCCTAGCAGGCTGAAGGCCTGAGGAAGCCTTTTTCCATTAAGGGAGGGTGGATGTGTCACAAAAGGAGTCCCAGGCCCCTAGTGGACGATTCAAGCTGGCCTTGAGCTCACTATGTATCCCAGGCTGGTCTCGAACTCACAAAGATCCTCCTGCCTCAGCTCTCCCAAGTGCTGGGACTACAGGCATGAGCCACCATGCCTGGTTTAGTGGACAATTTTAGACGCTCAGTGGGCCCATGCAATATCCAGTAAGCACCTACCGTGTTACATAGTGAACAGACAGACGCCCCCCTCCTCCACACACACACACATACAACCCCTGTTCTTCAGACTTTAAATCTACTGGGGACAGAAGGATGCAAAATGAGTCAATTGTATGGATACTGATTGGATTTAAAACTTTATATTTTCACAAATTGTTGTTTGTTTCTGTCCTTGGCTGCGGGCTCAAGGCCCCTTGTAACTGAAGGGTCCTGACTGCCTTGTCCCACTCATCCCCAGGGATGCCTTGTTTAAATCCAGGGGACCTCACCCACCTTCTGGCTGGACTGAGTGTTTAGCAGGAAGGAGATGTGCCTCTTTTTTTTCCACTTGGGAATCCTCCTGCTCCTCCCTGGTGCCACACCCTGTTCTAGTTGGAGACCACACTGAAGGAAATTCCAGGCCTTTAAAAAAATTCTTTCCGCTCATTCACCGTGGGGTAGTTTTCCTTCTTCCCTGACCAGGAACAGTGCCCCTGTAACTAGAGGGGACAGGTTATCTGTTAGGAGCCAGGAGGTGGCTGCTTGTGATTCTTGGAGTTCTTTGTGCTAGGGCAACCCCCAAATCTCCTTTGAGGGTACAGCAAAGGCAACTGAGCCGAGTCCTGTTGGGGAATAAGCTCGGATCACCCGAGTGGACTATGTCCTAACCCCAGGCGTTTGTGGAGCACTGGGGATCCAGGGGGTAGCCCCGACCCAGAGCCCTGTGTCCTCGTACTTTGTCTCCTTACCACACCCAGACTGGCACTCTTAGCTCCCAGGGAGTCAGGGTCGCAGGGCCGGGTGCACATCTTACCTCCTCCCTGCCGCAGGAGGCATTGGTGATGTTGCTTTTCCTGCACTGGCCTCCGGCAGGGCTGGGACCCAAGCCCCCCAGACAGGTGAAGGCGGGGCTGTGCTGGGGCTGTCCCTCATGCTAGTGCAAGGATGCTATGCCCGAGCTGTCCACTAGGCTTTGCAGAGATGGGCAGAGACTGGGAATCATGCTTGGTTTTGAAATAGTGAATCTGAAGGAGGGAGGAAATGGGGGAAGGGGAGAGAGAATGTTGCAAAAAAAGAAGGAAATTAAGCCTTCTAAAACAGACCATTCCAGGGTGCAGCTGGATGCCCACTGTGTTCCTGGCACTGTGCCCAGGCCGCTGAGGCGGGAGGCAGGAGCCAGTGAGGTCGAGGCCCAGTGGGTGGACACTGTGGCCTTTGGACAATCAGCTGTGATGCTTTACTGACACAAAGTGGCAGGGCCCAGAGCATGGAGGCTGTGTAAGATTGGTAACATTAGCTACGATTGACCCTAAAACCACATTTGATACCAGCGGATAGAGACAGAGTGCTGTTGGTGGGAGGAACTTGGTGATTTGGCAGGGTGGGGCTGAGCAGTTAACAGTCCACTCTGATTTCCGTGCAGGCTGCATGTATGTATCTAAGGGAACCCAAGTAAACCCAGGGGGTGTAACAGCTTGCTTCTGGAGATGGACTTCTCTGTGGGTAGCTGGACCTATTGAAAGTGCATATAGGGGCCATTAGACATTGCAGCTGAATTGCAGAACTGGAGAACTGCGTTTCCCAACCCCGAAAGTGCTTCTGGCCAAGTGACCTCACGGCTCTTGCCGGTCTCCTCTTGCCCACTCCAACACCATCTCAGGAGACGGGCAGGGAGCGGCTCTGGACAGAGCCAGAGGCTGCAGCAGGGGTGTGGGCAGCAAATAAACATTGATTGAGATGAGACAGCAAGTGAGGAGAGAGACAAGCCAGAGCGAGGGCCTGCTGGGCCCTGCTCCATCTGATCAAGGCCACTGGGCTGGATTCCAGGGATTCTGGGGAACTGACTTGGCCCCCGTGACTCAGGCATTAATCAGCACCATAAAACCAGAGAGAAAAGTGTGTGCTTTCAAGGAGGTTCTGCTCCATAAAGATGATTTAGGGGGCAGGGGTGGAGGACAGTGGGAACTCGCCCCCCCCCCCCCCGCCCCACATTCATGCATTATTCTTGGCTTGGGATTCCCAGGCAGACTGGTGCCCAGGGCAGTACAGTCAGGGCTTCGGAGGGGAAACCCGGGCTCCAGCCCCAGCCTCCCACCCATCTGGTTTTGGCTTTGAAATCTTCCTTTGTGTCATCTACTCGGCTTGATTCATCGTGGTTGTTAGGGGTCTGTGTTGTGGCAACTCCACAACACTCCAGTTTCTGCTGGGGCTGGGTGGCTGGGGGGCTGGGGCTGGGGCTGGGTGGCTGGGGGGCTGGGGCTGGGGTTGGGTGGCTGGGGGGCTGGGTGGCTGGGCGTGTCCCTCCAACAGCCTGTTCCTTTCTGGCCCCTCAGCAGACCTGCCCTGTTGCAGTGTGTGTGTGTGAGTGAGAAGAGAGAGACAGAGACAGACAAAGAACTAACATTCAGGCTTTCTGGAGCTGCCTGACAGTTCAGTTCAGTGAAACTTGTTTTCCCTGTTGACTTCTTTGGGGTTTGCTGTTTTTTTCTGTTGGCTTTTTTTTGGTTTTATTGTTGTTCCCTTCAGACTTGCTTTGCTTTCCTTTTGGGGGAGAGAAACTCAGACTGTTGCATTTGTACCTTTTTTCTGTTGTAACTGTCGTTTTGGAGTAAAGCAGTACAATCTATAGTTTTTTCCCTTCACTTTATAAAGCACAGGCCCCTGTGTTAATTAGTCCTTATTTGGGGTGTGAGTGATTTGCTTTCCAAAGATGTAGAGCAGATTTCATTGTAGGCCCCCTGGGGCCTCCTCTTTCCCCTCAGGTGTTAACTCTCTCCTCTCAGGGAAGGACAGACCAGGGAGATCGGTCCCTCCTTAGTTAGGGTGGAGCCCAGCAGCGGTCCTGGCCCCCCTACCCTGCAGCCAGTTATTTCCCAGCAGTTGGAGGTGGGTGTGGTGCTCTCCCAGGTCTCCCTCTATTTTATTTTCCTAAACAGACCCACACGCCCTGATTCTCAGGGCTACTGCCATGAGGCTGGCAGGTTCCCGCTGTCCTGGGAACGCAGGCTGAGCCGCCCGCCTGCAGATCCGCTTACCTGATAGCTCCTTCTTTGCAGGTTGAGGCCGGTCAGGCGCTGGGCGAGGACTGGGTAGGGCACAGCACTGTTTCAGCCTTCTGGGGAGAAGTCAGCCAGCCAGGAGGGGCTGTTCGCTTTGAAGGCACGAAGGTGATGCTGTGATGAGGAGCTGGGAGGGTGCAGTTGGCTCTGAGAGCACCGGGTAGATGTCACTTTTCATCTTCAGAACAGTAGGCAGAGGGATGGCTTCAGCCGGGAATTGGGCTCCGGAGCTCACATTTCAGAGACCCAGGTGAAGATGCAGACAGGGCTGGAGCCACCTTGCCACTGGGGCTCCAGGACGGCCGCAGTCACACTTGCTTAACTTCCCACAGTTCAGACACTTCGTGCTGTGTGCTGGGCTCCCACATTGGACCCAGTTCCTTTTCCCAACTGACCTCTCATTCCCTCTGCTGGGGCTCCCTGATGGTGGGTCAGGGTCACAGCCTTGGTGTCAGGGACTCACTGAGCCCTGTGCAGGTCACACTGTTAACCCTCTGACCCTGTGCTCTGTCTGGGTCTTAATCTTCAGGAAAGAAGGGCTGCAGGAGTGGGGTCTACGGGGCGTTGGCCCAGCCATGAGGGGCTGGGGTTCTGCTTCAGCCTCACTTTTTGCTGGGGACCCTGGACTGCTGTTGGGTGTCTCCTAGAGCGGCAGGGCCTGTGTTTCACATTTCTGTAGGTGTCTCTCACAGATCTAAATAAAGGACAGACAGATCCAGCTCATGCTTATTTACGGGTTTGCAGATTGACTACTTGAAAATCCCTAGTATGTGTAACCTGTGGTGCTGCTGCCAAGACACGTTCCCATTAGTCAGAGGCGCTGTGTTAGGCTCAGGTTTTAACAAGCTGGGGATCAGCAGAACTGGCTGTTTCTCCTCGCAGCTCATCAGTGCTGCTCACAACACCTTTGCCTTCACAGCGAGGGCTGATGCAGGGAAAAAGCCACGGCCATGTCATATTTGTAAGCTGAACATGTGTTCCCATTGCATCTCCTGAAATTCCCAGTGTTTCCGTGGGCCCAGGCATGTGCAGGGCATATCAGCAAGCTCCCTGGGTATTGCTCAGTGGCCACGGTGACTGGTTATCAGCACATTTTTTTGCTTTTTATGCAGAATGATTATAAGTGATATAGATAGATGCTCCTCGTACCCAACAGCAGTGCGATATTTTCTAATGTTCATTCAGCACCTGGAGCACTAACAGTGAACCTTTTAGAGACTGAGTGCCCAAACTACAGCCCCAAACCCACATATTTATTGCAAAGTGCCAGACCTGCAGTAAAACCTGAGTGCTCCAATGCTGGGGCAACCCCTGGAGTAATTGGTTTCAGTGCCTGCTGCAGCCGTAGGTTGTAAGTTCACCACCTCTGACCTGACGTGCAGACGCCCTTAGCTTTCTGTGTGTGGGGGAGGGGGATTTGGTGGGAGCTGTGAGACAGAACACACCCCTTCCTGCCTGGACTCCCTCCTGCTCTGGAGCTTGCAGTTTGAGCCCTTGTCACACCCAAGGTTCCTTGTGCCCCTGGGGCTGGAATGTGACTGTGTGCTACAACACGGCCAGATCCCTGGGTCCCACCCCCACCGTGGAAGAAAGCCACAAATGGCCCTGAAAGGCAGGAGAGAGCTATGTGGAACAGGGACCATCCTGTCCCCATCCTGTTGGAGCAGATGCCACAGACTCCAGGGACACATGGGCTTGCTATGAGAAGTAGGTGGGGAGAGTCAGGTGGTGTAGGGGGAAGGGATCAGTTTACTGTAGGCAGGAGGAGGGGGTACCGTGTTTCAGGGAGCAGCAAGGAACGATCCGGTCCAGTCTGCTTAGCTGAGCCAAAGGGTAGGAGGCTGGGTTTGCACGCTCGTCTTCGGGGGCAACTTAATCTACGGGGAGAGGGGGGGTTCCAACTTGCGGCCGCCCTGTTTTTGTTTGTTTGTTTGTCTGTCTCTTTGAGGCAAGGTCTCGCCATGCAGTTGAGGCTGGCCTTCAGCTCCCTATGCAGCCCAGGTTGGTCTGGAACTCACAGTGATCTTCCTGCCACAGCCTCCAAGGTGCTGGTATTACAAGCCTGGAACATCATGCCTGGCTTGCCCTGTTTTGTTCTGTTCTGTCTTGGGTGTTCCTGTTTCTTAGTTGTTTAGGGCTGTGACTAGAATTCAGCCCTGTCAGCAGATGGCTGCAGCTCTGTCCGCTTTGGTGAGGCTCTGGGGAAGGCTGCCGGTGTGAGCCCCGCATAGTTCTGGGCCCACGTTGAAATCGGAGGTTTCTTGCCTTATCTCGTGAGACCTTTCTGTTTCAGCAAGAATCTCAAACTTAGGCTTGGCCCGACTGATTACTGCGCAGGCTTTTAGGTCAGACTGAACCCCGGCTCTCTGAGGCCCCGGTGAAGTAGGATGTGAGCTGCAGATGCAAACATTAAAAAAAAAAAAATTAAAACAAATAGGTGAAATTAGCTTTAACTAAAGTATTTATTAAAACATACCCAACATGTCCTAATTATAATATGTAATCAGTATAAAAATTACTAGTGAAAGATGTTCCATCCCCCATTTCAAAATCCGGTCCTCTGTACTTAGAGCACATCTTGGTTTGGCCTGGCCACATGTCGGATGCCCGCTGGCCACATCGGGCTGGCGGCTGGTGCAGTGGACAATTGAGTTATAGGGCAGGACATTTTAAAGAGTAGACTGTGTTTGTTAGGGGGTAATAGGTTTGTAGCAAAGCCCAGCAGCAAGTGCAGGGGTGCCTGCATCCCCCCAACCCCAGCCCCCACTCCGATGGTGGGTGACAGACACCCAGAAAGCGGGGAGGGTGTGTGTTAGAGCCCATGGATCTGCACTCAGACGCCACCATTGTCCAAAGTCCATAGCTTTAGCAAGGTCACTCTTGGTGCTGTGCGTTCCGTGGATTGTGACAAGTGTCTAGTGACATGTGTCCATCACTACAGTGCCACGTGAAATAATTCTGCCTGAGACATTATTTATTATTTATATCACTTACAGTAGCCTTTGTGCTCCATTCTCTCATCCCTCCCTCTCCCTGAACCTTGGCAGGTGCTGGCCTTGTCACTGTCTCCGTAGTTTTGCTTTTTCCGAAATGTTGTTATCCCACTGGGATCATTCAATCGATAGCCTTTCCCATTGGCTTTTCCCTTAAAGGCCCTCTGTGTTGTTACTTTTTCCATGATTTGATAGTGCATTCCTTTTTAGCACTGAATAGTATTTCATGTTTTGGGTGGTCCATTTCTAGAGCAACACTTTTTACTCTCCAGTGTGGTAAGTCCCGGGCAGGACACATGGGCAGGAGAGGATGCCCGGAAGTTGTGGGACTGGGCCAGTTGGAACCGTGCTGATCAACTTCCTCTTTGCCTGGTTTAAGATACTGCCATGAACCCAGCACGGTGGCTCACACCTGTAATCCTGGCAATCTGAGAGGGTCTCAAGCTTGTGGCCAGCCTGGGTGATTCAGATGGACTCTGTCTCAAAGGGAAATTTATAGAGGGTTGGAGATGTAGCATGACACCAGAGCGCTTGCCTAACATGAAGGAGGCCCTGGGCTCAGTTCCTAGCACTACAGAGAACAAAAAACCAAAAAGCAAAACAGCTGTGAACATCACGAAGCGAGGAGAGAGGGCAGGATGAAAATCGTGCAGAAATCCATGTATAACCCAAACCGAAGATGACTCTTCTCATTATATCCCCTCGTGTTTCCGCCTGCACAGGGCCTGGAATCTGCTTAGTATAACATTGTCGTATTACCTGGCCAATGACTCACTAGGCATGGTGGCCCACACCTGTAACCCCAGCACTCGGAAGGCTGAGGCAGAAGGATTGCAGTGAATTTAGGGCCAGCCTAAAATGGCCCTAAATTCACTGCAAGGCCCTGTCCCCCGCCAAAAAAAATTGGCAGATGTCTATGTCAGATACTCTGTACAAATCAGTACTACGAACGCATTTAGACTAAGCAGACAAACTGGCCAGAGACTAGGAAGGTGAATTTCCATAGGACCATTTCCTTAATCAGAGAATGTAAAGCGAAAAGAAACCTCTGCAGGGCTCTCAGGCTGCTGCTCTGTCCCTTGGCCCAGCTTGGGGGTGATTATGCAGAGTGGCCCATCTTGTCTCAGCTGAAAGGCACTTAGAGCCAGCTCAGCACTGCGGGGTGGCAGCTCCAAAAACTAAGTGGCTGTGGGCTGGAAAGGCAAGGCAAGGCATTTTATCAGACTGCGGCGACACTGCCGAGCAGGTAAGCGTGCAGGCTGGAAGAGGAGGACTTCCTCGGCACCGTTCTGACTCTTACATACCAGACGTTCCATGCTCTATGGGATGAGTTGTTGTGAGAATAAGAACCGTGGTCTTCCCCATACACAGTTCTGCCTCTTCCTAGCGTCCCTGGACCAGGGAAACAATCGTGGACCCCATCCCGGGGGTGTGGGGGGGTGGGGTCCGCTTGGGAAGGGGCCACAGAAATGCTGCTGACTGCAGATCCAGATGGTGAGTTACGTGGGTGTCACATGCGGGGATCATGACCTGTTTGACAAGCAGAAGACGCAGCTCTGTTTTTTGACCAAGTCGCAGCAGCCTCAGGAGCCTTTTCCTTTGGCCCTGGCTCGTTGGCCTGCCCAGGGAAGGACCGGCTAGCTCAGGAGCTCACCCCAACCCTGAGGGAGATGGTGGCTGGCTCTTCATGCTCCCTCCCAGCTGCCGATACTGGGAAATGAGAATCTGCTCCAGAAAAGCTACTCTCATAGCCTCGGGTGAAACGGTCCAAGAGGTGGAAATCAGAAGACTAAATCTCAGCTTGGGGGAAGGATAACCTCTTTATAAAGACTTAGTGTTGTACTTTTTTTTTTTTCCAGTTTCAGTCAAAATGTCCACCGTTCACGAAATCCTGTGCAAGCTCAGCCTGGAGGGTGATGTAAGTAGAAAGATTTTCCTTTGGGGTGATTTTTGCAAATTGGCCATCTCTGCTTAGCTGTGCTCTTCCCTGCATAGCAGAGGGAAATGGACCCGGCCTTTCATCCTACTGGGTTTTCCCCTCTCCCCATTACTGTACTGTTCTTTGACTTAATTTGAAAGCCACGCTGCAACCCTGAAAACTTGGGCCTCACGCTAACATTGGACAGAGTTAAAGACGGTGCGGTGACTGGGATTAGATCCTGCTGCAGTCACCTGTCAGTGGGAATCGATGTTACAATGATGCCCGAGTTTGTTTGTTTAACATATGCCTCAGCTGTATCAAAAATGATTCTGCATCTTTTAGACAGTGTCTAGGATGTTATTCCAGACAAGGACCTATATACTTTTCTTTTTAAAAACTTAGCACCTGGGAAAGCTCTTCTCTCAGAAAGCCAAGACATTTCTTTCTTTGTTTAATTAAATTATTATAATTTATCATATGTTGGTTTGGCTGTCAGGGAACTCGGAATTAAATTTGTCTTCCACAGGAAATGTGTGAATCGGGGACATCTTGTTTTTTTCCTGTCTCTCTGTGTGTGTGTTTTGAGACGGGGCAGTTTAGGCTGGCAATGAGCCCACTTCGTAGCCCAGGTTGGTCTTGAACTTGCAACAATCCTCTTGCCTCAGCCTCCCGAGTGCAGGGATTACAGGTATGCACCCACCATGCTCAGCTTTATTTTTGCTTTTTGGAGTCTTCTGGGAACTCGTGCTTTCTGTCTGGCAGTGTATCAGCTGCCTGTTAATACTTGCCAGTGTTAGGCACTGTGTTTCTCTAATGGATTTGGTCTTTTGATTGTTTTTAGTATCAGGTTACAGGAGAGCCATCAGGTCCCTCTGAGAGTGTCTCCACTCCAGTGTGACACATTTCTCCATGTTCAGAGACGGAACTCCTCAAAATGTCACCTACCCCCCAACATTGTAAGGGCAGAAAAGATCACTTTTGCCCTCAGTAATTTAATTTTCTTGACAAATGCATTTTATAGGTAAAAGGTCCAGTTGTCCATTTAATGCTGTTTCTAGAGATGCTTTAAAGTAACATAAAACTTTTACCTAGTTACTGTTGTTTTGAAATACAGTGGTATGTGGCCTGATAAAGTCTTGTGTGTGGTAAGGCCTCAGGCCAGACTGCCTGCCTTCATAAATTAGTAATGGATGGTGCTATTAAGAAAATGGCAAAATATTTTCCCTTGGATTTCCACCCACAGTTTGTAGCCACCATAGTAACTGTTTCAAAACAGCACTTTGTCTGTGTAGTTCCCTGAATGTTCGTTCCATTTCCATTGAGTTATTCTCCCAAAAAGTTTAAGTAGCGAAATTAGATGAAATATGCTTTGCTAATCCTCTTACGTGTCAAGGTGATATTACCCAGGTTTACCATTTGGCCAGTCTGTGTGGAAATGTATGCATAACCCTTAGGTTAGATTTCTACCATGTCCCGGGAGATCCTTGAGAGGTCAGCTGCTTACCTGTAACCTCATCTCTGTAAAGTGCTGATGATGAGCTGGGTGTGGTGCTGCCCACCTGTAACCCAGCACTCAGGAGGCTGAGGCAGGAGGATCACATGATCAGGCTCAACATGAGCTATGTGGGGAATTCAGGGTCAGTCTGGACTACATAGTGAGACCTTGTCTCAAGTCAACAACAACAAATAATAAAGTGGGTGTGGGGGGGGTGGGCTGGATGGGGCATGAGGGTGAGGTCTGAGAGGTAGGTGGGGACACTGCAGTGTGGGACAGCAGTGGACAGCATTGCTGCCGTTGGCCAACCAAAGCCAGTGTCTGCCCTCCTCTGGGGCCCGGAGACTGAGGCAGCCTGAATCCCTGGAAAGGAGAACTGATAGGGAAGCAGACCGGACTGCCTGGGGCCGGCAGGCAGAGCTCCGGCCTGTCCACCTAGGAAGGACCAGGGCTTTGACAGCATCGCGGAAGGAAGAGGGGGGGCCTGATGGGCCGTGAGCCCCGAGCGCTCGGCAGAGGGGCAGCAGGGGTAGTGCACAAGGCACTAGGAGAGCAGAGGAGACAGGAGCAGGAATTGGCCGCCCAGAGGGGATGTGGGCATCTCCCCAGACC
>PVLA01000047.1:867201-955681 GCA_004027455.1 Hydrochoerus hydrochaeris
CCCTCTCTCTCTCTGTCTCTCTGTCTGTCTCTCTCTCTCTCTCACACACACACACACACACACACACACACACACACACACACACACACACAATCTTGCTCAGTTTCTAATGCTGCTCTGGAACTCCAGATCCTCCTGCCTCAGCCTCCAAGTAGCTAGGATTTACATTTGCTGTGTAAAGATGTGAGAACTCAGCAGTACAGGCCCAGGGGACTTTCCTGTGCCTGGATAAAGACTTGACAAAACATCCCTGTCCTTCAGGCATTTCCGCCTTTCAGCATAAACTGCATTGTTGTTAGATCAGTTTAATGGTCACAGCCTTCCTGAATAAATGCTGGTCTCAGGTTCCCTGGCTTGGCATTAACTACTTTTGGGCTGTCACTGAAAGTGGAGACTGGAAGTAGAAACGTCAGCCAGCTGGTTCTGCCCCGAGGCCTCTGAACAGTTCCACAGTTCCGGGAGGAGTGTGCTCTCCTGTGTGAAGTGTGGCCGTGCAGGGTTTAGTCCTTAAGCTCAGTACCTGGGCAGGAATGGCTGGGGGGGCTTCGGGAGACAGGAAGTGCGCTGTGGGCATCGTGCACGGTGTCCCGGGTGTCTCTGATCCTGTCTGTGTCCCCGCTTTAGCACTCCACACCCCCGAGTGCCTATGGGTCTGTCAAAGCCTACACCAACTTCGATGCCGAGCGAGATGCCCTGAACATCGAGACGGCCATCAAGACCAAAGGTGGGTGACAGCACGAGGCAACCTCCCGCCCACGGGCTCTGCAGGGACTCGGGGCCTCTCTGCCAGCAGCGCCCCTGCGCTGGTCGTTGGACACACATGGGGCGGTAGGGGAGGTGGTACAGGCAGCCCCTCCCCTGTGTAACCTGCCATCCTTCCCTGTGCCCACAGTTCGGGTTGAAAGGGCTGCCTGATCTCAAGCTTCCCTTGAGTTCCAGGATGATGCGTGGGAGGCCGCTGTCCTTTTCAAAACAAAGCAAGTAAAGCATTTGATCAGATTGTTTGGGTGGCACACACCTGTAACCTCAGTACTCAGGAGGCTGAGGCAGGAGGATCATTTAGAGTTTGAGACCAGCCTGGGCTACAAAGTGTGTTCAAGGCCAGCCTCAACTGCATAGGGAGACCTTGTCTCAAAAAACAAAACTAAACTAAACTTGTTTGGATCCTCATCTCTTACAGATGTGCAATGTAGATGTGCAGCCCCTTTGGCTGGTGGTAGTGAAACAGACTAGAGGTTGGGCCGCACCCTGAATCCCAGGCATACGGGCCACTGTGTGGTCATTCTTAGAATACCAGTTTTCTCATTTGGACAAAGCCTTTCCTCCCACTGTGAGACAGGTAGGAGAGAAGGAAGATCCCTGCCTCCTGTGGTTGTAACAGAGCGTGAGGCTTTGTAGCACCTGCCCCTAAGCAGCCTTGCTTGGGGACATTGTGGGCCATCCTGTGTGGCCGCCCTTTCCACCAAAGGGGATAAGTTGTGAGGATTTTTGTCAGACCTTTAAGGAATCGTTTTTTGGTGATTTTGCTTTGTCTCGTGCTATGGATTGAACCCAGGGTTGCTCTACCACTAGACCATATTCTTAGCTTATTATATTTTTATTTTGAGACAGAGTCTTGCTAGACAGCTCAGGTTGGCTTCAAACTGTTGATCCTCCTGTCTCAGCCTCTTGAGTGCTGGGATTGTAGGCATACACCACCACACTTGGCTTTTGGTGTTTATTTTAAAGTGAATTCTTGTGAAAATCAAATCAGAGCAGGAGATGTCAGAGAAGCAATCCTGGCTAGCTCTGCTTCCCTGTAATGATCCAACTCCAAGAAAACTCCGGGCTCTGTGAGACTCCCATTTCCTCGCCTGTAGAGTGTTCCAGGTTGTTGTCAAGTAGGAAGCACTTGGTGCTCAGGATACATTACCATAGAAACAGGCAGAAGCCAGGCTTGGAGGTGTATGCCTGTCACCCCAGCACTCTGGGAGGCTGAAGCAGGGGGATGGAAAGTTTGAGCACAGCCTGGGAAACTTGGTGACAATTCCCAGTGGCATAGAATAACAACAACAGCAAATCATAGACATAGGAGCACACATACATTCAGTCTGCTGGCCTAAAACTCACCTAAAACTTGGCCTCTGTGCTAGTGGGTGTGCCTGGGTGCTTGTGGTGTCAAAGTGTGCGTGGCGAATGACCCCAGAGTTCAGCAGTTGACTCATTAGACAGAGACAGACTTGGTGCCTTTTATGGGCTGAGAGAAAGGGTGTTTTCCTCCCTGGGTGAGAGCTCTTAGACCACTGGAATGTAAAGGTTGCGCAAATGACCTGTGGTCACAGCCCAAGCTCTCCTGTTAATAAAATATCTCCAGGCCCTTCCTGAGCGAGTAGGAAAGTACTGTGGCTAACCAGCAAGCACACTAGGTGGGGGTTCCTGGGCTCCAGTTTGGTCAGAAGCAGCTGACACATTGTGATTCTCACCGAGCACCCTGGGAACGCACGGCCTGGGGGAACCTCAGATCCACCGCTGCTGGAATGTCCCACCTGCTCACTGCATGGGCCACTCAGCTCAGGGCTGTCCCGCCTGTGTCTGGCCCCGGCTCCTGCTGAGATTTGAACTCAGCGCTGCCGGGCCCGGGCACATGTGTCGCCCAGCTGTCAGGATCAGAACTGTTTTCTAAGCCTTGAAACTATTTCCAGGCATGAAAACTGTTGTCCAGCTGTGACCCTGTGGTCATCTGATAGCTGCACATTTGTCACTCAGGAGTGGTCAGGTTCCCCAACTCTTGTTCTTTTTTCCATACTTAGTGCTCAGCGTGTTTCACTAATGGACCACTTTGTAGTTCCTTATTTTTGGAGCCTGGTGGTTTCAGAGAGCAGCTGTATTCTCGAGTTAGGTCGATGGATCACTTAGATTAATTTCTATATTGTGTTAAAAAAATTAAATCAGGAAATGCTTGGACAGAAAGAATGTCTTATCCGTAAGAGCTCAGGATACTGTTCCGTGTTAATCTCAGTGACAGTGACAGTGAAAACCTGGATATAGCATTCAGTTGAGGGGTGATTAAATCACTTCAGGATGTCTAAAGAGTGTCACATGGGTGTGAAAAATCGTTTTAGGAGCTGGGTGTGGTGGTGCACGCCTGTATTCCCAGCACTTGGGAGGCTGAGGCACAAATTCGAGGCTGGCCTGAATCTCAGGATCAGGCGAGAGAGACTGTCTCAAGAGAACAAAAAAGGGCGTTAATAACAGATACATAGAATTATGCACACAAGTTTGGGACCAGCCTGAGCTACAAAGTGAGCCCAAGGCCAGCTTGAACTGCGCAGCGAGAGCCTGTCTCAAAAGAGGGTAACAACAAAAGATGATGCATAATTGATTTTGGCTTTTCTTATGCTTTCACTACTGTATTTTCCAAGTTTCCTGGAGTGGCCTGTTTCGCCTGCATAATGAATGGCAGCAAAGGTAGAAACAGAAGGAATTCGCCAGGTGGGAAAGGTCCTGCTGCTCTGACCCTTTCTCCTTGGCCCTTGCTGTGTCAGATGACGCCACCACTGGTGACTCCAGTGTGACCAAGGTGCTCTCGCCAGACCCCACCCCAGTCCTGGCCCCACCAGAGGTGCTTTATCTGGAGCTGCTGTTTGCTTGGCATCCAAGAAAACAAAGGGGGAATGGAAGCTGATGGAGGTATAGGCCAAAGAGCAGTCCGCAGGGTCCTGTCAACTCCCCTGCTCCAAAAGGGGGCGCTCCCTCTGGTGCCTGCTCTCCTTGTTTGTGCCTACAGAGCAGGGGGTGGTTAAACACCAGCCTCAGGCAGAGGTCTGTGCCACCCCTGTCACCACCCAGGCTGGGAGAAGTCCGTGGGCGCTGTGGGCTCCCACGAAGGTCGTGGTGAGTCTCTGAGCCACACCTCACAGGCTGTCTTTGTTGCCAGGCCCCAGCTCTGAACCTCTCCTTGGCCCTGCTGCAAGGTCCTCGTCCCTTCCCTGACTTCTTGTCCCCTCCATCCTCCTGCACAGCTCCTGTCACACCATTGTCACTGTTTACTTCCAGATTTGTCTCTTCTTAAGGGCAAGGACTTTATTTCTTTTCTTTTTTTCTTTTCTGTCTTTTTGAGACAGGGCCTCACTACACACTTCAGGCTGGCCTTGGGCTCACTTTGTAGTCCAGGCTGTTCTCAAACTCATAATGATCCTCCTGCCTCAGCCTCCCGAGTGCTGGGATCACAGGTGTGAGCTACCCTGCCCTGATAGTTCATTAACCTTTTCTAATGCTCAGGCCTGTGAGACTTGGAAAAGGTACAGGTTTAAATGTAATTAGCAGTCAAGGGCCCACAGGTGGGGGCAGAGCCAGCCGGCCACAGCAGGCAGTGAAAGATCCTTCCAGGAACCAGGTGACATCCGCAAAGAGGGAGAGTCCCCTGGAGCTTGGATCTGTTGTTGCCACTGCTGTTTGGTTCTCTCTCAGGGAGTGGCCCTGTCCTTTGCCTGGTGGGTGTGTCCAGAGAGCCACCTAGGCCTCACACTGCCACCGTGCACGTGCTCTGGCTTGAGGTAGTGTGTGCAGCTGCCTAGGTTAATTCATGTCTGGTTAGCAACCGAGTTAGACCATGCAAAAGTAATAATATTGCCTAATTGACAAGAAGTTTCTGCGATTTAATCTGTGGGAGTCTCTTGGTCTAGATTGGCCTTGGGTTAAATATATACTGTGGCGTGTACAACACAGCTGTGAATGGTTTACCATATGGGCCCAAATAACTGGGGAGGAAAGTCAGCTAAATTAGAAAAGGACCAATCTAGACTCCAGAAGATAGGTTCTAATTAGTGGCAGCGCAACCCCAGCCTTAGCGAAAGAGCCTTGGCCCCTCTGCCAGGGGAGGCTGTCGGCAGCCAGGTCTGATTGTAGCAGTTCTTGTGATCTCAGGGAGCGATGTGAAAGCAGGCGATTGCCCCTTCTTCTAAGCATAGCTACTGTGGAAAAGCTGCAGCCCGCTTTTGCACTGCTTTCTGCTGCTTTGAAAATGGACCTGCTTACCATTTGCAGCACGGCCCAAACACTAACACCCGATCCCATTGGAGATCCAGTGAGCCAGGTTTCTGTTTTTCTCCCCGCACTGGGAATTGAACTGGGGGGGGGCAGCACTGAGGTACATCCTCAGCCCTTTAGATTGTTTTGCCCAGGCTAGCCTTGAATTTGTGATGCTCGTGCCTCAGCCTCCGGAGTAGGTGGGCTTGCAGGCCTGTGTCACCACACCTGGGAAGGACAGGTACTTCCTCTTCACCTGCTTGCTCAGCCAGAGCACAGAGTGTAGCAGTGCATTGTCATGAGGGCCAGAAGGCAGCGGAGGGCACCACTTGCCCATAAGATTGGGGTGCAAGGAGCCAAACCTGGAAGAGCCTGCCCGGGGTGGAGGTCCTGGAGACGGTGCTTCCCAGCGCTTCTTCCTGTCCCAGAAGTGTCACAGGGCCCGGCCAGGCCCAGGCTGTTCCCTGTTAACGTTAGACCTGGTTCTTCTCTTCTGAGGCCCTGCTGGGTCACCACGCCTGTTCTTTGTGCAAACAGTGTTGTCTGGGGTGAATTCGTGTGGCCCTGCAGGTGCCGAACCCCTGCCAGGCGGCCAAGGCTGGCACAGGAAGGCGTGTTGGCCTCCCTCACCCCCGTCCGCCCCCTCCTGGCCTTTCATTTCTCGTAGAAAGTGTTAACTCTTTTCCTGGAGGAAATCCAAGTACTATTCTAGTTTACCCAAGGACCTGGGCGAAACTAGATTCTTATCTAGTGTCAACAGTACCAAGTATCGAGTTATGGGTAGGGCTGGGGGGAACTGGTTTTTCTTGGATCTGTTCAGAACTTTTCTTTCTCATGGGGTGGATGGAGCAAATGGTGCATTAGTCGGCTGGTTGATTGGTCGCTTGACTGAGGCAGGATCTCCCTGTAGTCCAGGCTGATCTGAATTTGTGATTCTCCTGCCTCAGCCTCTTGAATGCAGGGATTATGGGCTGGGCTGTTGCATGCGTTTTTCCATGTGTCACTTTGCTTATGATTTGATTTGATTTCAGTCTTCTGCCTTGTGTTTTCCCGCCAGTCCTTTGGAGCTTTTCACAGTCATACTTCCGTGTGGAAGGCAGACAGGGTCATGGATTATTCAAGTGTCCTTGGGGTTACCGAATAGATGAGGCCTTCAGTCCTTCCTGAGGGGTGCTGCTCAGGTGAGACCAGAACCAAATGGGAGGGGCTGGGGATTTAGCTCAGTAGCATAAGCACCTGCCTTGCAAGCATGCAGTTGTAAGTTCGATCCCTGGTACCGATGATAAAACAAACAAAAAAAAATGAGAGTGAAACCAATTTGATTTCCAGAGCCAGATTTTGGAGGAGCCAGCAGTTTTCCTGTGCAGTGTGTCCAGGCCTCCCTGCCCAGACCCTCCCGAGCCCTTCATCCAATGCACAGGAAACCTGCTCACACAGCGCAGTGCATGTGGGTCTGGGCAGCGCCCGTCTCCAGGTGTCACATCCGGTCCCTGAGCCGCCGGTTCCCTGCCAGGGGCAGTAGAGACGAACAATTCCCACTGAATGCCCAGCTGTGTGCTGACTGGGCTGTCCACTTGCAGGGGCGCCGGAGGCTGCTGGAGGCAGGTTGTGGGGTTAGGATCTGGCACTCATTTTAGATTTCAGGTCTTTTTGATGCTTGAAAATGTGGGTGGTGGAAGAGCCCCACTGTCCCTGGCGTGCTCACGCCTTGTGGTCCAGGGGTTCCTGGGGGCTCCTGCTTAGAGCTGCTACCCAGAGTTGCCCGACGTTTAGAGCAGTGACCTTTTGGGTACCCCTGGCCAGAGTGTCAGGAATACTGTTGCAGGGCTGGGAATGTAGCTCAGAGGCATAAGCACCTGCCTGGCAAGTGCAAGGTCCCCAGTTCAATTCCCAGTGGGGAGAAATATAGATATATAGATATATAGTCATAGCCAGCTGATTGGATGAGCTGTCTTCACTGCAGAGTGGAGGCTGGTAAACAGCTTTGTGCCCAAGGTGTCCAATTGTGCTTTGGTTCCTCTTTGCCAGTCTTGGAAAACTGTGACTTGTACTAGTCTTTGTAAACTCAGAGAAGTTAACCCGAGTCGTGGGATTTACTGTGCTCTCACTCACCCACCACAGGACCCTGACGGAGGACGTTGCTATCCCTGGGTGGGTCCTTGCTCACCTCGAGTGCCCGCCTGAGAGGAGAGGGACAGAAAGGGACGGGAGAGGCAGCCTTGCCCAGGTTTCTTCTTTAAATCTGCACACAACCTATGTGGCTTCTTTTAGCCCCAGGTTCTGCAGCCCGGCACGCCCTCCCGAAGCCCTGGAAAGGGAGAAGTCAGGAAGTCTGGGTGGAGAGAGACACAGCTGTGTCACCTGGACAGGTTGATGGTGACTCTGTCACACTTGGGCAGAGGACCCGCTTGACCTTGCCGCTGGGCTGGGTGTGGACTCCAGGTCCCCTTCCCGGTTCAGTCGGAAGGCTCTTTATGGGACTTTTCAGTAACTGGATCGGATTCTAGCTCTGCTCCGGGGAGGGCGGCCGGAGCCGACCCAGTGACAGAGAGCAGAGGCAGCACTGCTGTCAGCTGAGTGGCTGGATTTGAGGGCTTCGTTCTTCCCTTCCTTACTCAGGCCAGGGAAACTGTGTCTTTCCCTGAAGCCGAGTCAGCCCTGCACCTCACAGAAGCTGTGGGCAGAAGTGATGTAAAAGGCCTCGAACATGGGCAGGTCCCTGACCCTTCCCTTCCTCGCCATGCTTGTCCAGCTGTGCTGCTGGTGTGAGGAGTAACCAGGGGGTCGCTAAGAGCTGCTTCTGGGGTCCTCCACCCAAGGGCGTTGATCAGTAGAGTTCAGGTGAGCCTGGGACTATAGTTTTTTTTGTTTTTTAATCTCGTTCTGGGCATTGAACCCACGGTCTTCACCCTGAGCCGTAGCCCACCCTCCTTTATTTTTTATTTTGAGAACAGGGTCTCACTGAGATGGGCAGTAACATGCGACCCTCCTGCCTCTGCTTCCCAGAGTATTGGGATCATAGGCTTGTGTCACCATGGCTGCCAGGGACTATATTTTAAACAAACGCTCCAGGGAATTTCAGGACCAGTTAGCCAAGGACTGCATTCTGATGCAAATATACACTTTGCGTTTGTTTCCAAGAGAGTATTTTTTTCATGGGTTGGTGTTCTTAATATATGCTTAGGTCAACCACCCCAAGTTGATTTTAGAAATATTAGTTGAGGTTTGAATTGTATTTTGATGTGGTTTGTCAGCTTTTTTATATAAAGAAGTTGGTGGTTTTCCTGGTATAAATTTAAAGCCATAGATTTTTTTGTTTGTTTTGTTTTGAGATAGGGTCTTGTCGTGTACTCCAGGCCGGCCTTGAATTCACTGTATAGCTCAGGCTGGCCTCAAACTCACAGTGGTCCTCTTGCCTCAGCCTCCAGAGTACTGGGATGACAGGTGTGCAGAGCCACCATGCTCGGCTATCTATCTATCTATCTATCTATTTATTTATTTTTGAGGCAGAGGCTTGCTGTGTGGTTCAGGTTGGCTTTAAACTCACTCTGTAGCCCAGACTTACCTCAAACTCACAGAGATCCTCCTGCTTCAGCCTCCCAGGTGCTGAGATTACAGGGGTGTAGCACTACACTCCATTGGAGCCAGAGAATGTTTGAAAGAGAGGGGAGAGAGAGGAAGAGAGAGAGCAAGAACATATGGCTTTGGGTGTGCACACTGGGCCATCCAGCCCCCATAACTTTAATGAGTTGTTAACTACAGCTGACCTGTCCATACCTAAATAAAGCAAAACAGGAATTAAGGCTTCTTCTGTTAGTATCTGCAGGGGCAACGGGAAGTCCTGGTCGCATCCCTGGATACCCCAAATGTTTTGCACATATATTTCCACATCAGTGAATATTTCTGAAATGATTGCACAGTACCATTCTGTGGGCAAAAGACCGTTTCATCTAGTCTCTTGTTGTATATTGTGGGTTTTCCTCCTTTTAGTTTTCAGCATTATATACACACCAAGTGTCTTGGAACCCGACTGTTACATGCAGCGGTTGGGTTCCTGTGTTTGTCATGGCTTCCCTAAACATCAGAGCCGAAGTTGTAGGTGAAGCCGGCCACTGTATTGGTGTCATTTTGAAATGAGAATGTACGGAGTCTGCCAAAGAAATGCACACACACTTCAGGAAAAGACAAATTTGTAGACATATTTTAATGCTACAGTTACTGAGACCTCAGGAGATTCATACGAGTTACTTTTGGCCTCTGTGAATACAAGAGGTGCTCACAGTGGTGACCGTGAGCTTCCAGACGTTTGTTAGTACAGTGAGCTGCTGCTTGGTGACCTTGGCCACTCAGTCTTCTCTAAGGTCCAGCAGTACAGTGGGTTTTCTGTGATACACAGCATCCTCCAGGGTCCCCACTATGGGGATGCAACACCAACTATTCAAAAGTCACTGTTTTTCTTTTCCTGTAGAGTGTATATATTTTTTGGTGGCCTCTGTACGTTTGGCAGAAGGTTACTGCAGTTCTGCCCTCGTGGGTTTTGATTCTTCTGCCCCACTGGAAGGGTCAAGGTACCTCCTGCCAGCCCGTCGCTTGTCTTTGCCTCCCAGCGTCGCCCTTCTGGCTTCTCTGTCTCTGAGACACCTCTGACTCCCCTTAGGCTGAGCTGGCGGGTAACCTTGCAGGCTGAGACATTCCTCTCTGTCACCCCCGCGTTACCAGCCCAGTTATGCCAAAGACTTTTCCTTTTATTAAACAAAGGAGAGCGACCTTTCACATTCCAAATCCTTAAAGTTGTGCTTTTTTTCAGTTCAGTGGTGCGTTAGGAGCATTTCTGATATAAAATTGGAAACTTCCAGATCCCACAAGGCATTGCTTATCTGTGTAAATACACATGTTCCAATTAAAATAGCTACTAAAATATTTTGGTGGCACTTCAGACCTCCCAGTTTAGATTTAATTTAGATTAAAACACTTACTCTTTTTAATAAAGTTGTAAAATTGATTATTAAAATTGCCTATTGAAGACTGAAAGCAGTGGAATGTTTTGTTCTTTACAAAACAGTTTACTCTTCAATAAGTAAGATTGTACTAATCAATTATGCTATTAAGATACAACCGCCACATTAAACCTGACTCATTTGTCACAAGTTTCTATAATTATAGAAATTACACCTAACTGCTTTATATACCCTTAATCCTGCAATAAATATAAATAATTGTGTCGATTAATTCATTTTTGCAGTTACTGTCTGTTAAATCCCCAGTTAAATGGCAATTTGAGGACCTCCGTTTAAAATCCTCTTAAATCTTTATTGCTCAGCGTAACTGCCAAAGACCTGCAAATGCACCTCCTACCGTTGACCTCAGAAACAAACTTGTGAGTCAAATAGTTTCTAAAATAAAAACATGTAACAGGTCTAGTTGGGCTTGAGGTTTGAGGGTCTCAAGAAGAATAAGGAAGCGTGGCTGTTCCTCTGGGGTGGCTGTTCCTACCAGGTGGCCGTCTGCCAGCAAAACAGAACAAATCTCGGCACCTCAGTGTTTTTTTGTTTGGAAATCAGTGTACGCATTGCAGTTTGTAAAATTCCACCGAAAACCTCCTCCACCAGCCCAGAGTCCAAGTGGATGCAGTCAGGTGACCGCTCTCCACTTGTGTTTCCCCAGGGGTGGATGAGGTCACCATCGTCAACATTCTGACCAACCGCAGCAATCCGCAGAGACAGGACATTGCCTTCGCCTACCACCGGAGGACCAAAAAGGTACCGGCCACTGTAGGGATGGTGGTTTCCTCCAATGCCGTGTCCTTTGGTCATGACATGCGGTGCTCACCACCAAGAACCTTCTGGAACCCTTGGGGCATGCAGGGTTTCCCTCTTGAGTCCTCCTCTGCTACATTGCATGAGGACAACACGCTTTATTCCAACACCCTGCTCTTCCCACCTGGCGTATACAGAGAGGGCAGTGGCTGGAATCGAAAGCTAAGACAGAATAAAGACTAACAGGGACAGCCCAGGACGGGTGCCAGTGCCAGGTGCTGGGTACCGAGTGGATACTTGGGGCCAGTGCCGTGTCTGCCCTGCACACAGTGGCTCATTTCACCCTCATGACTCCTGCTGCCTCTTGATAAGCTGTTTCTAATTTGGTCTGGGGACTGTCACCTCCACTAAGTTTTGATCCCAACACACTCATTCTTTGAAAAATGCACTTGAAGTCTTAAGAGGTTTGTCAGAAGCAGGCTGGGCCGGCCGTGAACGTGGCCCGCTGGGCTATCTTTACTGAGCTTCCCGCCCCATGGGTAAAGGGTCTTTGTGAGAGTTTCACTTTGCCCGTGCACCAGCGATTAAAGAGGCAGCCCTTGTTCAGACTCGACTTTGTCACAGTGTTGGGGCATTTCATTTTTAAGGATGTGCTGCTGTATTTTTAACTTTTTGCTATTAAAAGCTTCTGATTTATTCTTGGACAGTGTAGTGGCAGTGGCTTCCCACAGCTCCCATTTGACTAAGGTCTTTCACTTAGTAAGGTGAGTCGCGTGGGTTCAGGAGAGACTTTCTGTCCTGGAAGTTGCAGATGAGACTTTGGGATCGCTCCCTCCTCCACCCTCTGAACCAGTTGAGAAGGACATAAATAGGAAAGCAGCGGGCTGCTTTCATGTCATGTGCACTGGAACTTCTTCTACTAAACTCGGGCTCATCTTCTGCAGTGAGCCTTTTCCCCACTTCCCCAAGGGACCTGTGAGCTCCTGGAGTCGGGCTCTTGTGGACAGTAGGCCCAGCACCGCCCACGCAGCTGTTGCTCAGAGTGTGAACTCTGGGTACACAAGAGTAGAGAAGCCACCCGGATTTTGCTTTCAAATGTGATAGATGGAAAACAAAGCTGTCTGAAAACCCAGTGGAGGGAACACGCAACCAGAATACTGATGGGGTTCGTCCACCTCGCAGGCTGTGCTGTGCCCGGGGACAGCTCACTGTCTTGCCGGTTCTTGACGACTCCTCTGCCTCAGGCTGGGAGAGTCGTCTCTCATAGAAAGGTGCATGAACTGCATACAGTCATTTCTGCAGGGAACTCTAGAAACAGAGTCTTTGGGTTTCAGTGAGTGGTTGGCAAGGACCAAGGCTGCCTGGGGGTGAGCCTGGAGACCTGGGCACAGCTCGCAGGAGAGAGGAGCCTGGGGGTGAGGCTGACTCAGTGTCTTCGGTGTTCAAGCGGATGGCAGGTGCAGGGTTCCCTGTGTAGTGAATGGTTGTGTTGTGTGTATCAAGCCTGTCTGGAGGTTTTGTTCAGTGCAAGACCTTGTGCTAGATATTATAAGAAACAGGAAGTTGAACATTTGTGAGGAATCATGCATAGAGGAAACCAGGAGGTCTGAGCAAAGAACAGGAAGTGGGCAGTGTCCAGGTAGGCTGAGCTTGGCATCACCTAGCCTCAGTTCCGCTGTGGAGAGCAGTGTTACAGTTGGGATCTCTGCTCCGAAGCGCAGTGTGTCCTTAGGACGTTGGGAAGCAGGAGAAGGCAGGTGGCCGAAGCACTGCTCCAGGTGGTTTGCAGGTCCTCGTCAGTTCTGATGGTCTTGACATATGTGAGCAATGTGGGAAGACGGGCTCTTCAGCAGGCCACAGATCACCTCTTAAGTTCGCAGGCGCCTTTGGGCTAACTTCGTAGATGCCATGGTGCTGGAGCAGGGGGAGAGAGAAGTCCAGTGGGAGTGCTCAGCTACCTCCCAGCACCCGTGGTCTGTGCGAAGTTTAATCAGGATGGCACCTTTGGCAGCCACATCCACTTCGGGCTGTCTGTGTGCCTGCGTGGGTGCTGCTCAAAGCTGTGCTTTCAGCACATGTGCCCAGGGTGACAGCAGAGCCCTGGAAGAGCACATTGTGGCGGGGGGAAGTCAGGGGACCATGGGGCCCTGGGGTCCCTATCCCCTCCACTGACCCCACCCTGACTTGGTGCGACCAGGAAGCGTGGACTCCGTATTTGATGGGGCGATTGCCCCAGAAAGCTGTCCGGCCATGGTGGGGTCCCGGTCTTCCTGGAGGCTGCTCTGCGATTGGAGCGGTGGGCAGCATTGAGTGGATTTCAGTGGATGCTCTTAGGGCAGAGGTAATCTTTAGGCTTCTGACATCCAGGTCTGATGCCGGGAACACAGGAGTTGTACCCGAGCGCCCAGGGCTCACAAACCTCCTTTGCACCCTGAGCCGCAGACTTCTGTTTCATGCTCCAGCGGGAGAGCCCGTATTGGTCACTCACCGCGCTTTCCGTGTGATTGCTTGTTTTCCCAAAGGAACTTGCGTCAGCGCTGAAGTCAGCCTTATCTGGTCACCTGGAGACGGTGATTTTGGGCCTGTTGAAGACACCTGCTCAGTATGATGCCTCCGAGTTGAAAGCCTCCATGAAGGTGAGCACGTGTGGGGTGTCACCGCTGTCAAACCTGCCATTAATATTTGTAAATTACAGCTTTTCGAGTGTAATTAGCTGATTTTCAGTTCTCTTGAATTCTCATTTGGTATTTTTTTTTCTTTTTTGAAGGAACCAAAGCTGAGTTTTAGGATTTGTACCAAAAATATTTCAATTACTTTTTTTTTTTTTTTTAAAGACTGCAAAAATTTCACGATGCTGAGAAGCCAGTTACCAGCTGCCACCTGGGTGATTGGAATACCATTTGGGAAAACTACTTCCTTGATTACACTTCCTCCTTAAGAGAGAGATGTTGTGATATTAAGGAGAAAGAAAAACTCAGAGCTTTTGTGAAACGGAGCTTGCAAATTCTGCCCAGGGTCCTGTGGATGTTTTACCCCTCCGCCTTCTCCCTGCCTGGTTCCATTGTTGAGGGCAGAGTGGGAACAGCATAGGGCATGGAAGGTGATTTCAGATGCTGGGTGGTCCCAGTGTTTTGTTGGAAGACATGAAGCACATACGTTTTTGTTTTTCTCCTGCAGTTATTTTGACTGTGAAATCTTAGGATAAATTAGGAAAAATTCTAAGTTGAAAGCGCCCTGAATTTCATGCATGCCTGAAAACACCAACTGTTGTTTAAATCTAACAGCTGCATAAATGTAAATAGGTGAGTGTGCGCTCCAGCAGAGATAGAGCTTTTTTTCATAGTGCCTGCAATGCTTTGAGTAATCGGATGTTGCCCTCTGCTGGCACAACTGGACATAGTCTCTGTAGGAGAGGGAAGCCACTTCTCTGATGTTTTTCTCAGTATTTTCTGTGAGATCACCGTTTCTGAATCTTGAGCTGACCAGGCTGTGAGCCTGTCACCAGAGCTGATGTCACAGTTCAGTTTTCACCCTTTCCCTAGAGAGCAGCTTCACTTGAACATGGGGCCTTTCCAGGGCCCCGATCTGAAGGCTCAGGGCTGCTGGAGGATGAGCTGCCGAGTCTCTTCCTTCAGCTCTGCAGCTTCTCCGAGCTCTGCTCCTTTTGCTCTCCTGGCCACCAACAGGCTGTGCTGCAGCGAGGGTCATGGAGAATGCTGGCCTGTCAACACCGTTTAATGATCCGGCTCAGGACCCGCTCCCAGGCAGCTCCTCTGGCTTCTTGTAATCCTCAGCACTCGGATCAGTTGACCATGTTTTCATCAAGAGTCCACTGGGTTTTGATCCTAGGTGGTTCTCCTCCTACATGCTCCTGGGTCTGGTGGCTGATGTAGGTTCAGACTCTAGCGGGGCTTTCTGTCCCTGCTGTCCTCTCTCTAATGGGACGTGGTGAAAGATGCTCTCCCTACTCCGTCTTGGCTCTGGTGCCAGCTCTTCCATTAGCTGTCACAGTCGAGTGCCCTTCTGAAAGCCATCAGGCTGGAAGAGACAGTCACCAAACTATGCTTTAAAAAAACCTGTTTTGACTTCCGGCAATAGCTGGGACGGTGTCTGCCGTATGTCACCAGAAAAGTAACCTCATTGTGACTGAGAAATCTGTGGAACACTTGGGCTTGGAAATGGCCAAGGTCACCTTTGTGTATGGACGAACACACGTTTAGGATTCTCCTATGTTAACACTGGTGTAGCAGGGACAGAAGGAGACAAAGCTTCTGTCACTAGGCCTGTGTCGCAGTTCCACAGTGTCAACATAGTTTCTTCCAATGCCTTTGTTAACTGTTACACCATATTTCTATCATCCTTGAGAAACTCTGACTAAAAACATTCAGAGATGCTCAGTATCATTTTATAACGTCTGTATGGAATGCCATGTGAATCTTTTGCTAACAAAAGGGAATTCTTGGCTTTGCTGGAACCTCTACGAATCATAATAAAGATCATGGAAGAAGAGTCTTTGGCTCAAAGATTAGATTAAGAATAAAATTCAAAATTAGCTATTAACCTGAGGCTTAGCTTAGATTATAGAAGCCACTTTTTCAGGGGCATATAAACTCTAATAAGTTTAATTAATACCTGACACACTTTTCATGTGGATAAGTTTCTTATTGTATTAACACCTTGTAATTGATTTACATTTTAAACAGTTGTAATTCTACTTAGTTCAAAGTGATATTTCCATATTCGGAAAGACAAGTATTAGAGAATCCTGATTATTAAATCTTGACTTTGATTATGAAGCCAGCTTTGAAATACATGTTTCATTGAGTCCTTTCAAGCTATCTGGCATGCTCAAAAGTGTATATATTAAATTTGAATACATCACTCATCGAATTCTTATTCCTTAATAAAGAGTTGGTGTCTGGTTTATTTGGCATGTCATTATTTCCTTTTGCTTGCCTAAAGTGCCTGAAGAGTGCATAATAATCAGGCAAAAATAGGAGTACAAGAATGAAATTTTTAACACTAACCCAATTTTACATTTCAAAGAAGAGAAGCTAAAAATTTTATCTTAACTGTACCTTTCTCTGGTAAGAAGACTTACCCTAATCTTCTCATGCTGGCTGCATGTGACAACATAAAATATTTTGTATTCCCTTATTTTAGATTAGTGAGAAGAGTTGTTTGTTAAGGAAAATCATTTCTCAGCTATTGAAATAAGGAGTGCCTATTATAGACATGAAAAAATAAAAATTGTAAGAAGAGGAAGCCTATCACCAGTAAACAGCCACTTCGAATTTTGGTGTGTTCTGTTGCTGTCTCTTCCCGTTCACCCTTAAAAATAAATAAGAACTCAGCTTTGTTTAGCACACACAAGACTCTGGGTTCAATTCCCCAGTACTACAAAACAAAAACACAGTTGAGCTGAAACAGGCAGCATTTATCATCTTGCACTCTGATGAAGGATTTTGTAGACTAGAAAATACCCCAGATACTCAGGGAGCACTGTAGGCAGAGAGTTTGGATAGACCAGCCCAGGTCTCTAGGTGTCCTGGTGGGTGGAGGTCAGTGACGGAGACCATTGGTGTAGAAGACTGCTGATGTCTCTGTTTCTTGGTTTGCAGGGGCTGGGGACAGACGAGGATTCTCTCATTGAAATCATCTGCTCCAGAACCAACCAGGAGCTGCAGGAAATTAACAGAGTCTACAAGGAAAGTGAGTAGCCCTCTCTGTGAGCCCTTCTCCTAGCCCAGGGTCTGATTCTGTCATGGCGGCGGGGTCAGTGTCACGGATGGGGCGCCATCTTGGTCCGATGGGGTAAGCGGGCCATGGTTTCCTGCTCCTTATCCTCCATCTCCTTACTTTCTGTGATTTCAGTGTTACATTGCCCTAGAATGCCTGCAAAGGGATAGGCCAGAGGGAAAGGAAAGGAAAGGAAACGAAATGTATTTCAGAAAAGGATTGGATGGGGGAGAAGTAGAGAGCTCAGCGTTTATATGGATTCCATATCCCAGGAGTGCTCTGGTTTCTGTTTAAGAAGTTCCTAAGTCTAGACTGTGGATAATTGAACAATTATTGCAAGAGGCCCACGGACACCAAGCCATATAGGAAGCACCGGGTGGAATATAAAATGCAGCTTACATTGCTACTGCAGTGTGGTGTAGATACTATTTTGAAAAGGGAAATACACATTCATTCAAAAGTATTATTTCATTTGTACTGGCTTTTGCTGTTGGTGAATTTTTTCAATCTGTGACTAACACTAATCATTGTAGGAAGGGGCAGCACCACCTTTGTTGATGTTAAAGATGATCATTCATAGTCAAGGAGGATGGGAACCAGCAGTTTAAGTCTAGAGGGAACCTGATTTGATTTACACATGTCTGTCCCTGATAACTCCAGCACTGACATTTGTGGGCTTAAGTCAGCCTAGAAAGTTGACCTTAAGTTTGGGGTTCAGGAGCTTGGATGCTTCCATGGCAACCCAGCCATTCCCACATTTGGAGCCTGGGTGGGTGGGCAGGCGGGATCACTGGGCTGGGACCGTACAGGCTGGGAGCCTCACACACACGTGCTATTTTCCAGTGTACAAGACCGATCTAGAGAAGGACATCATTTCCGACACATCTGGCGACTTCCGCAAGCTGATGGTGGCCCTTGCCAAGGTTGGTTTCTTTCTCACTTTCTTCCTTTGCCTTTCCTTCCTCCCAGGCAGGTCACACCCCTCATTTTATACGCGGGGGTGAATTAGTTAAACCCACTCTGCCTGCATCTGAAATCCCACTGCCTTCCTGACAGCGGGTTTGCAACAACTGGACTTCAAGGGCCAGGCAGGAGCAAGGTTCCCTCAAGCTCTGGCCCGGATTCGTGTGGCAGCCCTTAGTGCGCAGTAGGGAAGGTCACTGAGCCTCTCTGCGGGGCTGTGCAGGACCCACCAGGAGTGAGCACTTGTCTCTCACCTCTCCCTTCCTATTGAGACCATTGGCCACGTCATCCTTTGTCTGCCATGGGCCCTGCGGCGGGGGTGCAGCTGATGCGGGCATGTTTGCAGGGATGGAGGGAGCCTCCCCTGAGAGTCTCAGTTCCAACCACACTCCTGAGAGGGAGAGGGCAGCTCTCTTCACCAGTGGCCTGATTTGTGCTCTGCCTCCTGACCATGTGTGTCTCCACCTTGGACCCGCCCCCCTGCCCTCCTCTGCTGCTTCCTGTGTTCCACCATCCCAGGGCTTTCAGCATTTACTGCTCTGCATCCAACCCAGACTCCAGCTGCTGCTGTCCCGGGTCCCCTTGGGCAGTGCCAGGTCCTGTGAGCCTGCCCTGCCTTACCTGTGCTGTGCCTGGCTCCAGCTCCTCCTTCCCGAAGGAGAAGCCCCCCAAGTTTCCGCCTCATTAACCTTGTTTACCACCCATTCTCCTCTTGAGAGAATCACAGGTCCCGCCCATCGCGGCACCGCCAGGTGGGGCCGGGGTACCAAGGAGCAGCAGCACAGTGGTACCATTTCCTGTCTTGTCCAGACTCAAAAGTAAAAACGAAAAATTTTGAGTGTTTGTTTAGGAAATGAAGTAGTGGCTCCTGTGGGTTGGGGAGAGAAGATCTACCTTTTTAAAAAGACTCATAGAGACAGATCTGATGGGCTTTATTTCTCATTTCCTGTAGGGTAGACGAGCAGAGGACGGCTCTGTCATTGATTATGAACTCATTGATCAAGATGCCCGGGTAAGTGCCAAGCTTCTTAGAGTGAGTTTCTATTTCTGGTCAAACTGTGTGCAAGAGCTTGTATAGTCATCTGTGTCTCTGTAACAAGTTACCCCTAAACTTGGTGAACCACTCAAGAGGCTGAGGCAGGAGGAGGATTGCAAGTTGTGAGGCAAGCATGGGCTGCTTGGCAAGACTCTGTCTCAGAAGAAGAAAATTTAAGAAACAGCTGGGCATGTAGCTCAGTAGGTTGAGCACCCTTGGGTTTTGCTACTGGTACTGAAAGCACTGCCACCACTACCAACAACAGATGCTTAATATCTGTTCTTGGGTCAGGAATTGGAGAGTGGCATGGCCAGATGGTTTGGCCCAGGGATGCTGGGAGGTTGTTGGCCAGGGCTTGGTCCTCTGAGGGCTTGATTCCTGGGCTGTAGGGGCCCATGGGACTGTCGGTGGGGCACCTTGGTGTCTGTCTACAGTCACCTGAGTGTCCTCACAGTATGGCAGCCAGCTCTCCAGGGTAGGAATGACATGAACCTTGGTGACCTAGTCAGTCCAAGGAGCCTCACGCTGTCATCACAATCATCCCCATGTCTGTTCCTATCAACAGGAGGTGCTAAGGTGCCACCTGTGCAAGGGAGGGTCCCCAAGAACATGTGGCGAAGCTCATTTGGTCTGCTCGGGACTGTTTGTCCAATCCGGGGGGCCCAGCAGTTATCTCAAAACAGGTCATAGCAGCTGCAGGAAAAAAAAAAATTACATTCATTTTAGTTTTAAATTTCAATGCATTCTACACAGCGCTTTCAGTCAGAGGTAGAGAGAAGTTGAAAACACAGTAATAAAAACTGGGTTTGCACCTCCCAGCTAGCACAGGGTCGCTGGTGAATCTGTTCTTACTTCTGACCTTCCTGCCCTGCGTAGCATCACTTAACTGCTCCTAGGTTTTTTTTTTTCCTTTTGTTTTTGTTTTTTGTTTTTTTGGAGCAAGTGGCTTATTTGGAAGGAGACATCAGGAAGCAGTGTGATGACAGTGGGGGATGGATGGGAAAAAGAGAAAAGTCAGCAAGGTGTTTAGGAGAGGCTGCCTGGGGGAAGCCAGAGTGTAAGCCCGTGAGGTACTGAGTCTGTGTGGACAACATGGCACCCTTGTCCCACAAGGCAGGGGCCCTGAGAGCCTGTCTGCATGCAGTTGGGTTAGTGTCTCTTGCCATACACACATTTATGTGCACGTGTGTGTGCGTCTGTGTGTGTGTGTGTGTGTGTGTGACTGCTCCTAAGTTTTCCAAAAGCTGGCAATGAGATCAGGTGGCTGCTTTTCCTGCTCTGTCATTTCCGGAGTCCCCCAGGAGCTGGCCTCTCTGTGGGGCTTAGGGGTGCTAAGCTTAGGGGCACCAAGCACGCTCAGATGTGCTGGTGCCTGCTGACACCGTGTGCGCTTGGGGAAGGACGGGCCCCCAGTCTCCCACCGTGTCTGTCCGTGCCTCTGGGATGGCGCTTGTGACCCCGTGGGTGTTGGCCGTGTGCAGTGCAGTCTTCCTCGCTCACTTGCTCCTCAGCATGTGTGGCGAGTGGGCTGAGGCCGTGACCATTCTCATGACCTTGCTCATGACCTTGATCCTGTGCATGCAGGATCTCTACGATGCCGGGGTGAAGAGGAAAGGAACAGACGTTCCCAAGTGGATCAGCATCATGACCGAGCGGAGCGTGTGCCACCTGCAGAAAGGTGGGTGCTGCGTGGGGGAGCCCCAGTACCCGGGGCTGCTCAGGTGGCCCTGCGATGTCTGTGCCGGGGCTCGGGTCTGCCAGGGCTCGGCTCCTCTCCCCCAGCACTCGCATTGGCTCCCACCCTCCTCTCCCCAAAATATCTCCCACATTGAGTGCCGTGGTTTACTTCTCTTCGTCCTCCCCTTCCCCTTGCTCCTCTCTCCTTCCTGTGTGGATGAGTGAACCAAAGGCTTTGGCCCTGAGCTCTGTCCTGTCTTTATTTTATATTTTTGAGACAGGATTTGGCTGAGTTGTTAGGTTCCCCAGACTGGCTCAGGTTTGTAATCCTCCTGCCTCCCTCCTGCAGAATACTGGATTGTGGGCCTGCACCACCACACCCCGCTGCTGCCCTTCATCTTTTTTCTTTCTTTCTTTCTTTTTTTTTTTTTTTTTTTTGTCTTTTTGAGACAAGGTCTCCCTTTGCAGTTCAGGCAGACCTTGAGCTCGCTTTGTATCCCTGGCTGGTCTTGAACTTGCAAGGATCCGCTTGCCTCAGCCTCCTGAGTGCTGGGATTACAGGCGTGCACCACCACACCTGGCTTGCCCTTTCTTTGTCTTTGAGGGTCACTGTACCTCGACATATTTGTCAAAGTAAAGGATTTGGCTGGTTTTCCCAGCTGTGATTGACAACATCCAGGCAGAATGGGGTCCCTTCAAGGGAGACAGACATAGTTAAGCTCAGTGGCCCAAGCGGTGCCACTCGGGACGGTTTCAGAATGCAGCGGCTCCAGGACTGACTGGCGTGAGGCCTGCTGTGGTCTCCCTGGCAACCTCTCACCCCTGTGATGCTCTCAGGGTCATCAGTCATCTTCATTTATTTTTATCACGGGACAGGACCATTTGAGGGATTCCTGTAGCTTCGACTGGCAGCTCTGATCTAATTACCTGCTCCTCTTCCTTAGTATTTGACAGATACAAGAGCTACAGCCCGTATGACATGTTGGAGAGTATCAAGAAGGAGGTCAAAGGAGACCTGGAAAATGCTTTCCTGAACCTGGGTGAGCACGTCTGGCCCACTACACCCTCATGGACTTCAGGTTTCGGTGGGGGATGGACAGTGCAGAAGCAGGAGGGACAGTGGCCACCCCCTTCCTTGAAGCCTTCTCAGTGGTTTGGCTTCTCTGTGTGATGTGTAACCATAACTATGTAAATTTAAGGATGTGATGCTAAGTAAAGGCTTAGGTGGACCAGAGGGTGTCCGGAGAGGACTGAGAGGACAGGAAAGGGAGGGGGTCCGGGGGCAGAGCACTTGTGTTCCTGGCCGTCTGCAGCCCTTGGAGTTGTCTGGTTGGAACCTACAGTATTTCAGAGGCGCCCTGGGCTCCCTCAGATCCGGTCTGTGGGTACCTGGGACGTCATCAGCCCGGCACTGGACCCTGATGGGTTTTCTTCCCTCCACAGTGCAGTGCATCCAGAACAAGCCCCTGTACTTCGCTGACCGGCTGTACGACTCCATGAAGGTACATCCCTGTCCCCACCCGCCCGGCCTTGTTCTGTGCCCTGACTCACAAGCGTCCTGGGTGCGTGGTCTGTGCAGGGAGCCTGGCGTCTGGGTCTGCAGCCTTGTGATGAGAATGAGGAGGAGGACAGGGGCCTGACCTGTCTGGCCTGCATGGACATGCTTTTGGGTGCAGAGGGTGAAGTGCAAGGGCCAGAGGTTCTGACGCCTGCCAGCGTTGCTCAGTGCAGGCTGGGAGTGCCCACCGGCTGCTGTGGCTGGTCACCGCCCTTGCACCTGACAGGAATCCTTTCTGAGGAGGAACTCTAGGGATTGAGCCCAGAGCCTTCCCCCTGAGCTCTGTCCCCAGCCCTCCTCTGCTTTTAATTCCAAACAAGGTCTTGCTTAGTCACTGAGTTGCCCAGATGCCTCAGCCTCTCAGGTATTCTTCATGGATGAAGAGGCTGGCGCTCACAGAGCCTCAGCCTGCCTGAGCTTGCAGCTGCCCAGCTGCGGAGCCAGCCCTGCACCTCTCGCTAGGCGAACCCCACCCTATCTTCCACGCCCTGAATGTTCCTGCGTGTCCTGGCCTCCATGCCTTGCTGCTGCTCCCTGCAACACCTGGTGCTCACACTGCCTCTGCCATCTCCCCTGGGGCCTCTTGCCACAAATGCCTCTACCTGAGGCTCTGGAAATAGACTCTCGGGTCCTCATTGCCTGCCCCGTCCACGACGGCTTGGAGCCCCAGAGAGCCTTTTGCTGGCACCTCCTGAGTCCCCAGAACTGTGAGCGCTCACTGTAGCTTCGACTGGCAGCTCTGATCTAATTCCTGCTCCTCTTCCTTAGTATTTGACAGATACAAGAGAATAGAAACAGACCTTTTGAGCAGGGCCTGGCTTAGGAGCTCAGTATGTGTCTGTCGAGTGCAAAGCAGGCTTTGTGCTGATCTGAACTGAGTGCATTTGGAATGCGATGCTTCTCTCAATGGAACCATTTCAGTCCCGTTTGAGAGCCACCCCATACCAGGGAGTGTACTCCTAGGGCTTTCATACTGATAGCACAGGCAGGAATTGAATCTGGCGCACCAACTTGGCTTCTAGGGCAAGGGAACACGTGATAAGGTGCTGATCAGAATCATGGTCTCCCGCTGTGAAGTGGACATGCTGAAAATCAGGTCTGAGTTCAAGAAGAAGTACGGCAAGTCCCTGTACTACTACATCCAGGTGAGGCCCGTGGAGCCGGCTGCCCCTGTCTGGCCATCTAAAGGTCACCTGCCTGGGGCCCCGGGGCGGTGCATGGTCAGGCATAGCAGACTGGTGACTTGCTGCTTTCTGACTCCGTGGGGATGAGGTGTTGGTCATTAGATCCTAGGAGTTTACTTCAAAAGCCTGGTCCTGTACTCTCCGCTATCAGGCCAGCGTCCTTTGCTCCCCATACCTCTCGTTCTCTTAGAATCAGTGTCTCCTACAAGACCTTGACATTTCCAGGAACCTATTTCTGGTCACCAGGGTTAAACTTAGAGGTGCCTGCAGAGGCCCGGGGTTTAGTTGGGTGCGTGTTCAAAGTGTAGCATCTTACTTCCATGTGACCTTCTTCGGAGTCACAGGACAGCAGTGGGAAAGCGGGGTGTCTGCGGGACCTCACAGCCGTACTGGGACTGGGTCTCCCCGCACCTTCGCCACCTGCTCCCCCAGAGGCCTGCAGAGCCCGCCCTCTCAGCCTGAGAGGGGATCCCACTGTGTCCCGAGGCCGCCCGGAGGCTCCCAAGGTGCTGGTCCTTCTAATACAATGCTCTCTTCCCCTCGGCCACTTGCAGCAAGACACCAAGGGCGACTACCAGAAAGCGCTGCTGTACCTGTGCGGTGGAGACGACTGAGCTGCGACTCCCCGTGCTCCCCACTAACATCCTGGAGAATCCGCTTGCGACTAACAGATCCCTGGCCACTCCCGAGAAGTTCCTCAGCGCTGCCCCCTTATTCTAGTGCCTAGGGTGCCCAGCTTCCCCTTCCCCCCTCCTTTAAGCCAAAGAAGCGAACATTCCGAGGAGTCGGAAGTGAAGTCTGTGACGTGAAAGAAACACTTTCTTCCTGTGTACTGTGTCATGAATAAACTATTTTTACTTTAGAAACAACTACCGCTCTGGCCTTACTTTCCATCTAACAGAGGAAACAACATCAGACACGCTGGAGATGGTGTTGTTCAGCTGGTGACGCTTTCCTTAGGGGAACACAGCTCAGTCTCCGGGTGAGGCTGTTTGGGGATAAATGTGTTTAACCCACACCAGGTTAAGAGTGGGTTTTTCAGTCACACTCCCTATGTCCCCCCTTTCTTCCTTTCTTCCCATTCTCCTTCCTTTCCTCCCTCCTTCCTCCCCACCCCCCAGTACTGGGTATTGAGCTGGGAGCTTTGGAGCTGAGCCACACCCTGCATGTTTTAGTTGTTGAGACAGCTTTCAGTCCTCCTGCCTCAGCTTCCCAGAGTGCTGGCCTTACAGGAGTGGGCCACCACTCACATTTCCAGTGCTCAGTGTTCCCTGTGTTTGCATTGGGCATATTAGCTGGTGCAGGTGGAGAACGTTTCTTCTATTTTTTTCTTTGGAACTGAGAATTGAACTTGGGACCTTGCACTTGCCAGACAGGTGCCATGCTGCCGAGCTGTTCCCTTGGGCCAGGTGGCGAATATTTCTGTTTAATGGGATCTCAGGGCAGTCCTATACACCCTCCCAAGGGACAGGAGGACCTTGGGGAACCCAAGACTGACTGCTCTGCTCACCCGCTTGCATGGAAATTGGGTGGAAGCAAGGAGAACCAGAGGTGGGGAGGTGAGTGTTCTGTTCAGGCATTGCAGACTCTGGAAGCTGGAGTTAGTTCCTGCCCCTGCGTCAGGACTGGCCACTGGACTGTGGCTTTCTTTTTTTGTATCAGGGATCGAATTTGTGACCTTGAGCTTGCCAGGCAAGTGCTTGTGCTACCAGGCTAAACCCGAGGCTGGGCTGTGGCTTTCCTGGGGCAGTGTGGAGGGGAAGTCGATGTCTTCTGACAAGTTGGGAGTGGTGAAGTCTGAGAGCTGGAGGAAACTCTCCTGCAGATGCTTCTGGGCTAGGTCCACGGCTAGGGAGACATCCACATCTCTGGCATGAGTCTCCGACTCCATGCTGCAAAGACCATGTTGCCCACCCCACACCCCCAGTTTCCCCGGTTTCTGCTACATCCTGGTACCAGACTTTTGCACAGCACACATGCTAGCTTATAGACGGGGAGGTGCTGTGTGTGGACTGCTACCCTGGCCCCTTGGGGGCTGCTGACCTAAAGGCCTTCCCCAGGCAGAGTACAACCAAGGTCAAGGTTGACTGAGCAGTACCCCCTGCATTCCACGCACCACCTTCCCTCCTGCTCAGGAGCTTCGTGTTGGTGGTTGAGTCCAGACACCTGGCTGGTGGAGTGCAAACCCCACAGACTGCAGACACCCAGAAAGGAGTGGAAATCAGTGTGTAAGGGCATGGTGGGGGGCGCGTCTGGAGACCTAAAAGACACTTTGCCCCACTTGGGGCTCAAGTTCAGTTAAAACAACCACAGCGGCTACAAGGGGTTGGCCACGCCAACTCAACTGCCAGCCGACTGGTCTGCTGTTGTGACCTCTTCTTGGGCAAACTTTAGATGAAATTTGTACCGAGTGAGGCTTGGGTCACAGAGCGCTGTGAAGCCCCTCTCGGGCAGCTGAGATATCTTTCAAGGGTGGGTTATGCCAAGAGGGTGTTTGATTATATGTGACCTCCAAGGCAGGTTAGAACAAATGCCCAAATCCAGAAACACCCTCTTCTGCTGCTTGAGGTGGGATTTAGAACTGCAGAGGAAGGAAGCAGGACCTTTCTCTTTAACCCCAAATTACCTGCTGAACTTGGAAACTGTTGGGGCTGGCCGACCACTGCCAGGGGCAGTGATTCAGATGAGCAAATCCGTGGGTCTGCAGAGAGCTCCAGGTTGTGCGGGCAGCTGGAGGAGGAGGAAGAGGAGGGGGTCTCACTTCTGTCCCAAGCTTTCTTAGGGCGGAGAGGACCTTTGGGAGATGTGAAATTCACTTAATGAAGACATGGGAAGGCAGGCTCTCACATGTCATGTGATGGTAACCACAAAAAAAGTTGATTTTATTTTTTGAAGAAAAAAGAATAAAAGGCTATGGATGCACAGTATAGCTATGGAAACTTGCCGCACTGTGGCACCATGACCAAGAGCATTTCTTTCCTGCACTCTTCACGATAGCCCGTGTGTATATTATCTTCTCCAAAATTGTGCAGTGGTCAACCTAAGCAACCATACACAATGGACTTGTTTTGGTCATAACCCCCAGCATCTGTGAGATGGATGGTTAGGCTTTTCCCCACGGTGGCGGCTTGCCCGTTTTACTGGGCTATGGCCACATGCCTATGTATATAAATCTTCCCCAGCATGTGAAGTTCCTGTGGTATAAATTATTAGTAAAGATAGCTAAAGCAGAGAAAACCAGGCTCACAAAGTAGCTGCATTTAGCAAGAAAAATGATTTGAGGACGGAAATCTTTTAAATCAATTTTTATTCTTTAAATGACTCCAATCTCTAGGCCTTTGCTTGCGTTTTGACGAATGGCTTTGGCTTCTTCCCCACATCAGTTTATTTGACCTCCTTTTTCCATCAGTGACCAAAATGAAAACTGCTACTGCAAGAGAAAGAGAGAGAGCGAGAGAGGGAGCAATTTGAAACATCCCACAGCAATGAGGCAGAACATGCTATAGCCATCAAGTTCTAGTTGTTCATTCTATTTATTGAGAAAAGCCTGTAGCCTGATTTCTTTTATGCGAGTACATTTGAGCAAGCAAAGTTTATAGAGATGACTTATCTCATTACATTAGAAGAGTGATTTGCTATCTCAGCATCTATAAGCAATTTTAACAGACATTTCCGGATGAAGAAAAGCTTTTGTAAATATATGCGAAAGACACGATTTCATCAAGCATTAAATCGGAGGTGCCCTGCAAAAAATATTACATTTGTGCATTCAATTAGCTTGATTATGGCTGAATTTCGTCCACCAAAGGCAGCATTTCTGCAGAAAAACAGCAGCATTCCCTACGTCAGCAGGTTTCCTGAAACAGAAAAGCTGTTTTCCCCCTGCACATCCTATTTGCATCTTTGCAGCTCCCAGCTCTGCGTTCCTAATCGGGCTGCTCAGCCTCTTCCTCATAGCTGTGTGAGGCCAAAGCCACTTTTCTTAGGCCATGGAGAAATCCAAATCAGACGATCCCAGCTTAACCAGCCTGTGGCCGGTCTGCAAGTAGGGCAGGCTCTGGGCAAAATTGGGACATGGACACAAAAGGACAAGTGTCCTCCACATTTCCTCCCTGTCCTTGCCGGCCCACTCTGTCCTTCCAAGTTCTGCAGGAGGGGTAAAAGCCTGGGTCTGGCTGCTGCCCCAAATAGATGCCTTTCCCAGAGGTGAGTTTACAGGATCTTCCCTCCTGCTAGGAAAGCTTTGCCCTCTGGTTACTGGAAGGAGAGGACTTCATGAAGAAATGGAGAACAGTTGGGTTGTAAGAGGAATTGGCCCTTGAAAGCCACAGTGAAGCAAAGGATTAAGTATAGTCACGCATCCTTTGTGAGAGGTACATTTGGAGGCCTGAATCACTGGGTGACTCTGTCACCATGCCAGCATTATCTTATTTAGATGGCTTTGACTTCTTATGGAATGACCATTATATATGCAGTTGACCATTGCCAAGAACATCGTGGTGAAGTGTATAGGATACTCACCAGTCCTGGAGTATGGAACCAGGACTGCCCTAACTGAGGGAGTGAAAATCAGGAGCTAAGGTGGCTTTTGGTTTTTCAAAATCTAGTTCAAGAGGATTGGGCTGGGATCATCTTCAAGGAAAAGGGTTCTGGGATGAAAGGGAGAAGGAACTGGCCCATCCCTGGGACTCCTAGGCAGCTAGAGTCTGAGAAGGGGGAATGCAGGGGTCAGAGGGCCCCGACCTCAGACAGGGGATCAAACACTGACCACAATGGTGTCGGGTCCCTCTGGAAAAGTCTTAGCAATGGGTCATGGAAAATAGGGTATGAGGCCCTGCCCAGTGTTTACAGCTACACTGAAACCTTAATCTGATTCCAGGCCTTTCGGCTCTTCCAGCCCAAAAGCAGCCCACTCCCTGTGAGGGAGAGCTAGAAGGGCATCTTTTCATGCATACATTGGGGCTTTTTCTTCTTGATATTTAATGATCTTTGGTATCTACCCCAGATATATCATCATAAGTATTTCAGATGCTTGAGGGTGGATCTAACGCCATGCTTTGAAGAAAGTGTTATGGTTTGTGTCTAGATGTTCCTCCAAAGCCTCATGTGCACATAGGTAGGGCTTTGCAGAGGTGGCTGGATCTAGAGTATGTGATACTAGAATTAAGGATGTGTGGTTACTAAATCGGTCCATTGGTTAGTTTTGCACAGTTCTGGGTGTGGATAATGGGAAAAGCCAAACTGGGTGTTGGTGGCACCGCCCCAAAGGCTTATAGACAGGATGGGATAAAATGGGAAAGGAAGTGGGCTTTGCTGCTAGTTGCCTGCTGCTTTGTGGCTCCTTTGCCGTGGACTGTTCCTCCTTCCTGGTGCCCTTCTGCCCTCCACCTAGGGGGCTGTAGACTGAAACCTCTATAGACTGTTAACTGAAATACACCTTTCCTCCTCTGAGTGTCAGTGTTTTGTCTAACCAATGAGAAAAGTAACTAAGAAACTAAGTTAGCTAAATATCATATATCCAAGAGAACAAAAACCCTGTTAAAGTCAACAGGCCACAGAAAGAATGTGAAGGCTGTATTTTTGGATACCATGTTCCAAGTTGCTGGGAAAACAAAGAAACCTCCAAGAATTATTTCAGAACAATGATAAGACCAAGGAAAAGGTGGAACCAAAACCTTTCAGCTCTACAGAGGGATGATTTCCAGTTTTGTTTCTGTAGGGGGTTTCCAGGTAGCTGACCTTTGGCTTCCAACAGTGAGAGGGAGGTAAGGGGCCACATTCATTCCTGGGGCTCTGATCCTCTGTGCCTCCCAGGGGCTGAGGCCTTGTGTTGGTTGGATTTGGATAAGGCTTTCTCCCAAGGCTCACACGTTGGGGTGGTTGGTCCCCAGGGTGGTGTGAGACGTGGTGGGGCCTACGACGGGCAACATTGCAGTGGAGGCCTCAAGACCTGCCCTCCTCCTGGTGCCAGCTCCCATCTCCCCATGGTCTCTCTCTTGTGTCATCCTGTCATTGCGGTGCCATCAAACAAGAAGTGATGCTGCCCAGAGGACCCTCACCAGATCCAGAACTGTGCAATATGGAGCTCCAGTGTAGACTAAATCTGGGCTAAATCTCTTTTTTTCTGTGGTGCTGAGGATTGAACTTAGGGCTTCATGAATGCTAGACAAGCACTCTACTGCTGAGCTACATTCCCAGACCACCTTTTTCTTTTATAAACACCTAGCCTCATGTATTTTGTTAGCACAATGAAAAGCAGGCTAATATAGGCTTGTAAATCCCCCTTGGAAACCAGTCTGGCCCACCCCAGGTGTGAGACCTGCTTGGTCCACATATGGGACACATAGCCAGCTCTGTCTCCTGCTGCTCCTGACACTGTGTTGGCTCCTTGCTACTCCAAGAAGTTGTGCCTGGGGTTCCCATTTTGTCCTCAGCACTGTGCTTCCCACCCTGCCCCAGAAACCCTGTTGACTATGTGTGGACTAAGCCTGTGATAACTCATTTCCTGCCCTGGTAACTGAACACTTCTCCCAGGTTCCTGAAGCCCTTTCTACATTGCTCCTCTCCCCACATCCAGGAACCCTGTTTGGGTATTTCCTCTGCCTCTACAACACTGCTTCTGAGGTGATGTACTTTCTGATTTTGATACAGTGAAATACCAGCTGAGGTACTAGAAGGTTTGGGGGACTCCTGTCAGAGATGAGTAAAACGAATCTATCATTTCCCATCCCACCAAATAAAGAAGGCAAGGTGGAAGATGCCCAGGGCCAATTTGCTGGGTTGCACATGTCCAGTCTAGCTCTGGGGGTGGGTTGATGGTGAGAGAGATGCAGGAGACTGTCCCTGGGCTAGACTCACCCCCACACCCCAGCCTTTCCCCCTTGAGCCCCAGTGTGAGTCTGGGAATTCTTACAAACCGCAGCCTCCTCTTCCCTGGGAAGTAACAGGATCTACTTCAGAGGGTTGGTGTGATCATCAAATGAGCAGAACAGGTAATGGCCCTGGTACAGTTCTTGGTTAGAAGAAGCACTTAATAAGTCTGGCAAGCTAATATATAGCCAGGTGGATACAGTATAAATAGGCAGCACTGTGTTTCATGGACCAGGAGAGACACTTCCTGCCATGTGGAGTTTGCCCTCAGATGTACCCACCGGAGGCACTGGAAAGCCATGTCGGGGCTCCTAACAGAGTTGTCCTCCTTCTGTGGCCCATTTCCCTTCGGGATTTGCTTGTGGAGTTGTAGGTATTCTTGAGCTTCTGGAAGAGCAATATCATGTGTCTTCTCATTTTTTAATGTTTCTGTCAACTCTGGAACTTATCAAGCTGACAAATGTATGCAGCCAGATAGGGTAGAAACTAGCTCTTCAGTGACAAATCCTCCTGACCCAGTCAGATAGACCAATTCCTCCAGGGAGAGGATTGAATGGCTCATGCTCTGGAGCCATGTGGCTATGATTCTGCTGCTAGCGAAAGCCAGAGGTGGGGAAACGTCAAGGCAACTAGACTCAAAGCAGTGCTGGTCCCACAAGATCAGAACACATTTTCTGGGGTTCCAGGTTTCTACTGCTTACGGACAGGTCAGTCCTACATCCAGAAATGCTTGGTCCTGGGAACCTTGCATCTGGGGACATCATGGGGCAATGACATTTTGCATTTATTATATAGATCAGGAACAGTTCCATTATAGGAAAAGTTATAATATATAAAATTTATAATCATAGATACACAGGTTCCATGCCTCAAAAATATCTGCTCAAAATGTTTAGGAAATGACCCATGTGGGGCTGGGGTTTTTAGCCTCCTTCTCATTTCTGTGTTCTCCTTTCTTCCCAGAATCTGGGCCTGCTTGGGCTGGTGGTGGGAGACTCAGGGTCCAGGACCCTTCATAACTCCCTAGGTAAAAAGGGGGCATCCTCTCAGAGGATGGGGTTGGAATGGCTTCCATTCTTCTCCATTTCCCCCTGTTCCCTGAACTTGCCTGACTCCCTTGAGACAGGGGGTTGTCACACACATTCCTAGGAGGATTGGGTTTTCTTTGTCATTTTGTGTTCTGTTCTGAGATTCGCTGACTTTCTAATCTTATTTCTAACTTGAATCTAATTTATAGTATCATATGGAAGTTTATCACCCTGAAAAATCTACTATGTTCCTGAGCGTGGTGGTGTATACCAGTAATTCCAGCACCTTGGGAGGTTAAGGCAAGAAGACCACAAGTTCTGCCTGAGCAACTTAGTAACTTAGAGATTGGCCCTGTTTCAAAAAAAAAAAAAAAAAAAAAAAAAAAAGACTGGTAAATGTAGCTCACCTTGGAGGCTCTGAGTTCAAGCCTGAGTACTGAAAACAAAGAAAAACAAAAATTAAAATATCAAAACAACAAATCCCAAGCCTCTGTGCTTTGCCTACTAAATTTCTCCTCTAACTTTTGACAAAAACGGATCTGTTTACCAGCTTTACTTTTTGAAAATGTCATATAGTCGAAATAAGCAGATAACGCGTAGGTCTTCTTTCATTTAACAGTACTTACAAAGATTCAACCACTTCTCTTATCGGCTTGAGAGGTTATTGTTTAAAATTGCTGTGTAACAGCCCACCGTGCGGATATAACGCAATGCCATGGGTTGGACAAGCTTCCCCAGGAGCCTGGTGCCAAGGGCTGGTGCTCCACTTGTGGCGCCATCTGGAGGTGATGTACCTTTAAGACTGGCTCCGGGGATGGGTTCCAGATCCTGGCCCCTCCCCTTCCGGTTCTGAGACCCTCCCTTCCGTTTCCGGCCCCTCCTCTCCCAGCCTTTGCTTCCGGTCTGCCCTGAGGTGAGCCACTTTCTTCCTGATGTCCCTTGCCCTCACTACAGGTCCAGAAGTTTTGGGCCAACTGGGTGGGTGGGGGCTCAAAGTTCCTAAAACTATAAGCTGAAATAAAATTTCTCTAAGTCTGCAACCTCAGGAAAGCTGCTCAGTGCATATGGTTGGTTTCTCTATGAAAACAAACTTATGACAGGATGCACTGGTTGCTTCCTGTTGTTGGTGACTATGAAAATATTCCTGTACAGGGGAAAAAAATCTTTTTCGAGCTGGAGTCTTGGGGTGTTGCTCATGCTGTTGTCAAATTCCTAAGCTCAAGCAGTCCTCCTGCCTCAGCCTCCTGAGTGCTGGGACCATATTCACGGCCCCCATGCCTGGTTCTCAGCAAGTTTTGTGGGACCGTGTTTAGCTGGAAGGCAGCACTCGATGACCTGGAGCCTGATTGCTGGGTTGCATGGTAAGATTCTTTTTATTTCTGTAGGAAATTGCCAAGTTGTCTTCCTGCCAATGATGAATGGGTTTCTGTTGCTCTGTGTCCCCCCTCCCTTCCCCTTCCCCACCCCTTCACCCCTCCCCTGCAGTTTTGGGGGCATGGCCATGCTAATAGTTCTATCTCATGATTGTGTTCAGTTATGATTCCCTAAGGACAAATGAGATTGAGCACATTTTATATACTTCTTTAGTACAGTGTCTATGCTTGTCTTTTTCATCTTTTTAATTTGTTGTTAGCTTTTGTCCTTTTTTCTCTCTTCCTTTTATCTTTTCTTGCTTCTTCTCTTTTTTTTCCTTCCCGATATTGTGGTTTAAGCCCAGGATCTTTGCACTGAACTGTATTCCCAGCCCTGTAAAATTTTTAAAAAGAGTGCTGTTATAGGACCTTGCTAAACTGCTCAGGTTGGGCAGGAACTTGCAATCTTCCTGCCTCAGCCTCCTGTTCTTAGTTTTTTTGTTGCTCAATTTTAAGAGTTCTTTCAGAGGGCTGAGGCTGTAGTTCAGTGACAAGGTGCTGGCATGGTATTTATGAAGCCCTGGGTTCCATCCTAATACAAAAAAACTCTTATAAATCCATTATCAGATGCATATTCTGTAAACATTTTATTCCAGCCTATGGCTTTTTTTTTTATTCTCTTAACATTGTTTTCCATAGAGCTGAAGTTTTTAATTTTAGCGATGTCCAATTTAACAGTCTTTTATTTTATGGGCTGTGGTATTGGTGTTATCTTTAAAAAGCCATCACGAGACCCCAGGTCGTGTAGATCCTCTCCTGTGGTTTCTTCAGGAAGCTTCGCAGTTTTGCTTGCTGCTAGGCCTGGTCCTATCTGGTCAGGTTTTCTGTGAGGCATGCAGTCTCTGTCTAGGTGCCCTTTTTGTCATACGGGCAGCCAGTTTTTCCAACACCACTTGTTGAGAAGTCAACACTAATCTTTTTCAGTACTGGGGATTAAACCCAGGTTCTTTGCACTGAACCACACCTAGAGCCCTTTATTATTTTATTTTCTTTAGATTTTGAAACAGGATCCCTCCAAGTTACCCAGATGGGACTCCCAATTTTTGACCCACTGTCTTAGCCTCCCAGACATCTCTGGGATTATAGGCATGTAGGGCTTGGCCAACATTAATTTTATTTTATTTTTTATTTTTTGGTACCAGGGATCGAATTCATGACCTCACGCTTGCAAGGCAGGTGCTTATGCCAGTGAACTAAATCCCCGGCCAACATTAATTTTTTATTAGCAAATTATTTCTGTCCTCTTTGTGAGACCAAAATGCTGTTTCAGCAAATCTGAGCACTCCAGCACAAAACAGGGGCCTTTCTGATGACCTCTGTATACTTAGGGAAGTGGGCAAAGGCAGAACTGGCAGGCCAGCAGGGGGTGTGGTGATGGTGGGGAACCCTGTGGCAGAGCTGTTTGAGGAGGAAGAACCCTTGGTGGGGAGCCTCTCCTTCAGCCCTGAAGAAGGAAAAGGTAACAGGACAGCAGGGTGTGGTGGTACATGCCTGTAATCCCAACTACTTGAGAGGCTGAGGCAGGAGGATATTGAGTTTGAGGCCAGCCTGGGAAATTTAGTGAGACACTGTCTCAGAATTTTAGCTCAGTGATAGAGCTTTTGTTTAGCATGCACAAGGCCCTGGGTTTGATCCTCAGTAAGGTAAACAAGACAAAACATACCACAGCTGGATAACATAATTTTGAGACTGGTTTTGCCTTCTAGGAAAAACTTAAAGTGTACACACACACACAAACAAAACCAAACAAAATGTGGTACACACACTTCCCACTAAGGCCTGCCCTTCCCAGGCCTTGGGAAGTCAGGCAGTTGTCCCCTCCCTGCATACCTCTTCCTCCAGGAAGTGGGTTCAAGTTTTTCTAACTGTTGTACTGGTTCCAACAGGAAACAGAGTGAGCTATGAGATCCCCTGTGTACTTCACAATTCCAAGATGAGTTACAAATAGAGAAGAGCACTGTCTTGTGGGCATACAGGCAGCCTTCAGAGCCGCAGCCAATCCTGTAAGAAGCCCATGCATGGCCTGTGCTCTGGGGACAACATGTTCACTAGCACAGCTCCTGCTGCACACTTTAGGGCAGCAGCCCATAGGTTTCTCTTTAGTTTAGTGTTTTCTTTTCTTTTTTTTTTTTTGAAACCTACAGTATGATCAACTAGACAAAAAGTCAGCAAAGAAATAACAGAACTGAATCAAACCTGTGAATGGACTTAGTAGACATTTACAGAGTGTTCCACCCAACCACATCAGAATACATATTCTTTTTAGCTGCACATGGGACATTCTCTAAAATAGACCATATATTAGCCCATAGAACATTCTTAAGTAAATGCAAAGGGATTGAAATTATCCCATGTATCTTATCTGACCATAGTGCATTGGAATTGGAAATTTATGGCAAAAGAAACTGTAAAACCTACATAAACACATGGAAATTAAATAACAACATCTTGAACAACCAATGGGTTATAGGTGAAATTAAAGAAGAAATTAAACAATACCTACAGTTCAAAGAAAATGCAGATATAACATACCAAAACCTGTGAGATGCAATGGAAGTGGTCCTAAGAGGGAAGTGAGCAGTGAATGCTCACATCAGGAAAGCAGAATGAGCACAAATATACAATCTAATGCTACACCTCAAGATTCTAGAAAAAGAAGAGCAAGTCAAGCCCAAAGCTCAGAGAAGAGAGGAAGTTATAAAGATCAGAGCAGAAATTAACACAATTGAGACTAAGAAAACAATACAAAAATTACTAAATCAAAGAGCTGGTTCTTTGAGAGAATAAACAAAATTGATAACTCTCTAGCCAACCTTACTAAGAAAAAGAAAGAAAAAACTCAAATTCATGCAGTAAGGAATGAAAAAGGTGAAATTACTATAGATCCCATGGAAATTCAGAAGATCATGAATAACTACTTTGAAAACCTTTATTCAGATAGGGTGGAAAACACAGTGGAAATGGACAGATTTCTAGAAATATGTGAATTACCAAAGCTGAATCAAGAAGGTATAACAATTTTGAATAACCCAATATCAGTTACAGAAATTGAAAATGTGATTAAAAACTTACCAACAAAGAAAAGCCCAGGTCCTGATGGATTCATGGCTGAATTGCATATGAAATTTAGAGAAGATTGAATGCCAGTACTCCTCAAACTTTTCAATGAAATTGAAAGAGAAGCAATTCTTCTTAACTCATTCCTGCAGACAAGTATTACACTGATATCAAGACCAGAAAAAGACCCAACCAAAAAGGAGAACTATAGGCCAATCTCCCTAATGAACATCGATGCAAAGATTCTCAATAAAATACTGGCAAATAGAATGCAGCAAATCATCAAGAAGATTATACATCATGACCAAGAGGGATTCATTTCAGGAATGCAGGGATGGTTAACATATGCAAATCAATAAATGTAATACACCACATCAATAGAGCCAAAACAAAAACCACACGGTCATTTCAATAGATGCAGAAAAAGCTTTTGATAAAGCCCAACACTTGTTCATGACGAAAACCCTACAGAAACTTGGAATAGATGGTATTTACCTCAATCTGATAAAAGTCATCTATGACAAATCAACAGCCAACATTATACTAAATGGACAAAACCTGAAAGTTTTCATTCTAAAACCAGGAACAAGACAAGGATGTCCACTATCACCACTCCTATTCAATATAGATCTAGCAACATTAACCAGAGCAATTAGACAAGAGAGAGAAATAAAAGGAATAAGGATAGAAAAGGAAGAAGTAAAATTATCACTATTTGCAGACCACATGGTACTCTACATAGAAGACCCCAAAAACTCTATCAAAAGACTATCAAACTCACTGAGAAATTATGGAAGTATCACCTTTCACAATAGCATCTAAAATTGAAATACCTAGGAATCAACCTAACCAAGAATGTAAAAGACCTATATGGTGAAAATTATACTGCTCTTAAAAAGGAAATTGAAGAGGATATTAGAAAATGGAAAGATATTCCTTGCTCTTTAGGAAGAACCAACACTGTGAAAATTGCCATACTCCCAAAACAGTTATACAGATTTAAAGCAATCCCAATCAAAATACCATTAGCATGCCTTACAGATGTACAGAAAACACTCCTAAAATTCATTTGGAAACAGAAGAAACCTAGGATAGAAAAGGCAATGCTGGGCAACAAAAGCAAGGCAGGAGGCATTTTAATTCTTGACTTGAATATTGTACTACAAAGCCACAGTGATAAAATCAGCATAGTACTGGGAAAGAAGTAGACCTGAGGATCAATGGAACAGATTAGAAGATGCAACTACAACTATAAAGACACTCAGCTACCTTATCTTTGACAAAGGGGCTAAACATGTTCACTGGAAGAAAGATAGCCTCCATAATAAGTGGTGCTGGAAAAATTGGTTTTCCACATGCCAAAGACTAAAAATAGACCCATGCCTATCACCATACACTAAAGTCAAAGTGGATCAAGGATCTAAATATTAAAACAGAAACATTAAATCTACTGGAAGACAAGGTAGGTAGAAATCTACCTACCCCTATGTCTCAAGCTAGGAGACATAGGGGTAGGCAAAGAGTTCATGAGCAAAGTGCAAACTGCACAGGAAGTACTTCAAAGAATCAACAACCAGGATCTCTTATTAAAAAGTTTTTGTACTTCAAAAGAAATCACCAACAGAGGAAGAGAAAACCCACAGAATGGGAAAGAATTTTGGCTAATAGTCGGTTAGACAAAGAACATATATCTAGAACATATAAAGAACTGAAAAAACATCAGGCCCCTCAAAATTCAAAGACCCAATCCAAAAATGGGCATCTGAAATGAACATACACTTTTCAGATGAAGAAATACAAATGGCAAATAAATACATGAAGACATGTTTAACATTGCTAGTCATTCAAATGATGCAAATTAAAACCACATTGAGAGGCCAGGAATTTAGCTCAGCAGCATAAGTGCTTGCCTTGCAAGGCTGAGATAGTCAGTCCAATCCCCAATACAATAAAAAACAACATTGAGATTCCATCTTACTCCAGAAAGAATGGCTGCCATCAAGAAATCAACCAATAACAAATGTTGGCAGGGCTGTGGAGAAAAAGGAACCCTTCTTCACTGCTGATGGGAGTGTAGACTGGTGCAACCACTGTGGAAATCAGTATGGAGATTCCTCAGAAAACTAGGATTGGAAGTCCCGCTATTTCCCTTCTTGGTATTTTCCCAGAAAAATTGAAAATGTCATGCCACAGCAATATATGTGCACCCATGTTTATAGCAGCACAAATTATAATAGCCAAGTCTTGGAAACAACCAAAAAGAAACCCACAGTGAACAGCTCTATTGGCTTGTAATAAATGACCAAAGTTTGTTAATAATCATAAAATCAGTCACTAAGAGGTAGTTCTAAAATTGTTTATATTCCCTCCACTCCAATGGTTGACAAACCTGTGGTGTTCAAAGCGCAGGCCAGGATTCTAGACAGCTCCCAGGAGAATGTTTGATTTCCAGGATTCTGTAGAGGTTGGTTGTACTTCTCAGAAGTTGCCAGCTTGACACAGAGATCATTTTTTCATCATTGTGAAGGGAGAATGAGGACAGGGAGTCAGTAGCAGTGTAGGGCAGTGGAGCCACAGTGCAGACTGCTGTGAACGGCTGGATGCAGGAAGCTCTCTGGCCACACACAACCAAGGACAGTCACACTTGCTGTAGTTAGGACCCTCCCTTTTAGTCCCAGGCCTGCTGCCTTTTAGACAAGCCCATTCCCAATATTGTACCTTGGCTTTCTACAGCCTATAAAATGATAAATTGGAGGTCTGTACTCTCTAAAGTACCCTCAAGATCTAAATTGATGAGTCAAAGAGGAGTCTTTATCAATCCTTTTTAGTTTTCTCCTTGCTGGGACAAAACCCTACAAGTTGAGGAGGAATGGTTCATTTTAGCTCATAGTTTGTAGAGGTTTTAATCCATGCTTGGCTGGCTCCAAGATAGGGTGGCAAGGCAGGTGAGCACCACAGAGGAGAAATGGTTCATGGTGGCGGCAGGAAGGGGGCAGCCAGTAGAGAACCTTCCTTTCCTTTTTTTATCCCACCCAGGCTACAAGCCTATTGGTTGGTGCCACCCACACCCAGAGTGAGCCTTCCCATTATCTAAATCCAGAGCCATCCTAAGCCAATCAGTGTACTAATCCAGTATCACACACCCACGACCCAGCTGCCTCCCAAAAGTCGTACCTATGAGCACATGAGCTTTTTGGGGGACATTTAGATATAAGCCATATCATTTTTTAAACCCGGGTTTTCTGACCAAAGACAGTAATTTCTGCAGAGAGCCTATTTTAGTGAATATTCTATGTGCAGTGGGTTCAAAAGACCTAGAGTATTATGTTTTACATGGTTAACAAATGATGGAAACATGAATGTACAAATTTCCTTCTGCATTTTTTCTTCTAAATTCTTACATCCCAGTAGGAGGAGGTTTCAGAAAAGCCACAGTGGTGGCCGGGCCTTTTCAATGGAGATGCGTGTCCCCCTTGTGGGTGGGTGTGCTCAACAGTGCAGTATTTTAGAAGATTCTGGAAACAATGGATGACATTATCCAATCCTCCCCTCTGCAGGTACTACATCAATATCATACTATTGGTGTCTGACAGTGGAGCTGTCACTTGGGAAGGAAACCATTCTCCTCGTGACCAGCTGAAGGACGTTTGGGGATGGTGTCACATTGTGAGGAAGACTTTATGCTGAAATCACTGAGGAACAGTATGTATCATTTTTGGATTTTTAAAAGAGTCTGCATACACTTAGGAACTTTCATACGTGATTCTTTGCTTGAGTGAAAAATGCTTTTGCAGTTGTTTTTTGGAGAAGGGAAGAGGATCCAAAATTGCACTCCTGTGGTTTTGTCAAATGTGCCCTGAAAAAAAAAAAAAAGTGGGAGTGAAGTTGTGTTAGTGACATTTGATCACAAGAGGGCGCTCCAACAAAACACCTCAGCTCAAAAATCTGCCCATCTCAAACATTTACATGCTGCAGTTTGTGGCTGATTTTGTGATAGAAAGCTTAATGTCACAAATATTGTTTTAAACTTTATGAAATGTTTAAGTTGAGTGGGAGTCGGGGCAGTGAATTCTGAGCACAAGTTAAGACTACTTTGATTAGCTAGACATGTTTTATAATTTCTCCACCAGTTTTATATACACACACACACCCACACACAGAGAGACACACGAACAGGAAAAAACAGCAAAGATTTCAAAACCTCTTCTTTCACAACGGAGCAAGACAACCACTCTCAAAACATGTGTTTAAAATTTTTGTTTTGGAGCTAGAGCTTTTAGGAGTTATCTGCCAAGATGGTAAAAACCCTATTTTGCAATTGAGACATAAGCACTGGAGGAAATGCTGTTACCTCTTCCGCAATCCAGATAATTGAAACAGAAAATGGAAAAAAAAAAAAAAGCCATGTGATGGTTGTGGAAATAAATTAAGGCTTCTGAACCATGTTTCCCTAGCAGTCAGATAATACTTGCAGGCCTAATTGCCAACAATGAACACCCTTTACGTTGAACAATTTTTACTGACAATAAAATAATTAGGATAATTTATGTGCATTTGTGCAGTTATTAACATGGCTTTGCTTAAAGAAGATTCAGCTGGTTATTCACGGGTATTAAGGGGGTCTCCCCTCCCACCTTCTCAGGCGACATGTTTATACCCAGGCAGTCATTCTAAATTTTTAATAGAGAGGAAGAGATTCCATTTAATTAGGTGGAATGACTTGTTTATGTGCAGGTTATACATTTACGAGTTCTAATGAAGAACGGAAAATACCCACTGAGTAGCCTTTGAAGTTGTGCTTGTTTGGGGATAATTGTAAGCCAGGTTTGATACAGACAGCGTCTCAGCCCTGCAAATGATTTGAGGATAGAGTCAAATCCGAGTAAAATAATTGCACAAACTGCATCTTGATCAGTGTTCAAAGGGTTTCTCCCCCTCCCAAGTCAAATCTCTTCCATTTCACATTGGATCAGAATATCAAAACTGGATTATAAGAAAAAAATATTAAGGATGTAATAAAATTTTTTTTCCTGAAAAATAAAACCCAGCATTATGTAAAAACCTGTCTCTTTTTTCCTTTGGACTTTAACTTCATGTATTCTAGGTAACCTGTTTTATTTGCGAGTTGGGTAACATACATGTTACTACAAAAGCATTTTTCCGTGTTCATAAATCCTTTCTGAAAATGAGAAATTAATTTTTTCTTAGACTCTGACCTAAGGTAAAAATTCCAAATATTTGCGTGCCTCAGATGTACTGCAGAAAGGCCACCTAAATTAATGAGGTTTCTTGAAGTGGTGTACAGAAATGAATTACACAGCTTAAGAAGTCGAAGAGATTTCTCATGATTTTTAAAGCAAAATTAATGATCATATGTGATAAGAAATCGAGCTTTGTGTTACTACTATAGGATTATCTTTTAGTTCCTGAAAGCTGGTTTATTTATGGGTATCTAAGGTGGAATTCAACTCTGAAAAGGTTAATATTTTTTTAAAAAACTGTTCTGTTCAAGGTCTTTCTCCTATCACCTTTTATAAGTTTCTCTTTGAATTGTAGTTGCAATCTGCATTTGGAAGGCGTCCAGGAAGCTTGAATAATAATGTAATCCCCGGTGGAGCCGCTCTTCACATGGGGAGTGGGATAAATGAAATGCTACATACAGATTCCTGACAATATATTCATCCTGGTATCTCATAGCTGATGAATTGCAGTAAGGCCAGTCCTAAGGACTTCCTTTTACCTCCGTGGTATACATCATATTTTCAGGAAGAAAAACAATTCCAGTCTACCAAAGATAATAAAGTCATCCCTAATTGAAAAGTGGTACCTTAAAAATATTTGTGGAAAGGAAAGTATTTCGGGGAGCAGAGAATTAAAGACCAAAGGAGACTGGAGAAGAAGCCGGTTACTCCTTGCTCTGCTGGCTCACTGGCCTCATGGAAAGCACTTGAACATTTTAGCAGTTCTGCATCCGTTCTCTTTTTCTTCCTGTGTGCTTGTTGAATTTACTTTCATAAGGAAATGCTCCTCTTGTCTGGAGCCAGCATTATGTAGATGAAATCTTGGTTGATGTGGTTTTAAGATCAAACAAGCCCTAATAAGGTGGGATTTGTTTTCTTATTGATCTTAGGGCTTGGACCAGCTTTGAGATAACGAGGAGGTGTTAGGGTAGCAGCTCTGCAGAGAAACCTGTCTAGACTGGGGCTTCACCTTGAAATGGAGGACAAGAGTTTGCACACAGCTCCAGATGAGAGGGCACAAGTTTGCAGGATAGAGGGACCCAGGGAATGTCCAGCACAATAAATGTGAAAAGTGCAATATGTTAGCTGATTTATTTTAGGCTCTGGTAGCTGATGACCTAGATGAGATGTAATCAGCTTGCTTCGATTCTGGCCTAATTTAAGGGACAAAAGTTCCCCAACTTGGTGGGATACCTGGGCAGAAGAGCTAGGCATCATCTGTAGAAGAGAAAAGGGAAAAGTGTGTGTGTGTGTGTGTGTGTGTGTGTGTGTGTATCTTTATCTTTAAAGTTCATCTAGGAAGCAAAACCTAGCCGTTAAAAAGAAGCTAAAGCCAATTAAAGTGGGAAGAAGAGTTCTGCAAATCAAAGACGTCTGCCAGGAAATGGAAAAAAGCATTAGAAAAAGGATTTTTGGTGCTGGATGGGGACAGGAGAAGTGAATTGTTACTAAAAATATATCATCCTGGCCCAGTCTTTCAAAACTAAGGAATTGTACTAAACAACCACTCAGATTCTTATTTGATAACTTGATTGAACCAGGGAGCTTTATACTTTGTCTCTCACTGTAGTGTGTACTGTATGTTTAATTTTCTTACAGATCATGATGCTGGCATTTTTGTGTTGGTAAAGCAGAAAGTATGTCTATAGATTCTGCATTATTTTAAACAAGCACTTGGGTCAGCTCAGGCATAAGAGCTGATGTTCTGCTTCTGCCCGCCTTTTAGGACTGCAGAGAAGCAAGCAGGAAATCAGAACTGCAGGGAGTAGCCAGGACAAGTGAGATATCACCCAGAACCAGAGACTCCCCCCTTGGAGTGCTGCTTCCTGGAGGCTCTTTGCAGGCCAGGTATTTACAGATGCAGTATTTCTGTCACTCTCCTCCCTTATTGCACTCTTTGTTCCTTTAATGGGCGAATTAGCTTTAAGTTCTTGTTAAAGCTATTCCTTTTGGAAAAGAAATTGATGTACATCATTATAACCAGGCACACGGCTGCCAGAGCTCACATTCACTTTCAGGGATGCTTTTCCTTGAGGATGCGGCTTTCACCAGTGGCTGCACTTTGTGTTCCTTGGCTCACATTGTGTTTCCTTATCGTGTGTTTGTGTAAAACCCCAAAGGATGAAGGGAAAAGAGAGCTTAGGTTGCAAAGGCCTTACAGTTATATCAGGACTAGGGGAGCACCCATTACTGTTGGAGAGAGGAAGGTCTCATAGGTCAGCCACCCCACTCTCTCCATTTTGCAGATGGGCAAACCGAGGTCCTGACCAGCTCAGAGAATTGCATAAAACAAAGAAGAAAGTTAGCACTGGAACACTTCCCTCACTCATGTTTCTCTGAAGAGGAAGCTGCTGGGAAATAAAGACACCTGGCAGGGAGTGAGAGGGGTGAGAGAAGACAGGTATGGTACCTGCTCCTCCAAGAGTTCTCCGACCACAGCATTGACATTACCTGGAGTTGGCTAGAAACGCAGCATCTCAGTCCACCCTGAACTGAGCCACCCAAGCCACAATCACTTTAATAAGACCCTTAAGGGATTTCTGGGCATGGTAGGGTGTGGACACACTAAGCCCCAAGCCCAACTTCAAATTATGGGACAGCTCATAGATGCTCAGATTCTGGGAATGTCACAACTACTTCTAAAAAGATGCTCCCAAAAACGTCATTTTTAGCAAAGGTGAGTGCATTAAAATTAAAAATTGCTAAATGCAGACAGTAAAAAGAGTGCTCATATGCAGCCAAGGGGAGGGGAAATAGTGATATTTAATGGCTCAGCTTTTCTGGAGGGCAATTTGGTAATAGGTATTAAGTTTTAAAAATGTGCAGTCTTTGATCCAGTGGTTCATTTTTAGGAAGTTACTCTGGAGAACTAATTGGACTAGGTTGAAAAGATGAGTGAGTAAGAATGTAATGTTTATGGCGGCCAAAAAAATCTGAAGCAGTCTGAAGACCCAACAGTAGGGGGCAGTCGTTAAAGAAATTCTAATGTCAAATGTGCATTATACAGTCATTTAAAATGGTAACTTAGAGGTGCAGTTACTGTTCTAAACATGTCTGTAAGAGTTGATGGTTGAAAAGCTCAGGCTACCATTCAGTGTATAAAATGTCATAATTTGTTGAGAAATAGATATGTATTTAAAAGTCTGGAAGTCAATGTGACTAAATGTTAACAGAGTTGTTTCAGAAGATGATAATCCTATGTGCTTTTCTTCATCTTATGATTTTTTTTACAGCTGATGTGTTAATTAGCTATTCAAATGAGGTAACATAGTTATTGTAGAAGAATATTTTTTCAAAGTTCTTAAGAAGAATATTTTTTCTTACGTTCTTTAAGAATTTTTTTTTTCTTGAAGTACTTCTCAGATCAAATTCCTAAGGGGAAAAAATATTTTAACATGTTTAATTTTTTTCCATTCTCCTCCCCTCCCTTTAACCCCTCTTTCCCTCCCTATATTTAATTTTATCATTGTACCAAGTACCTTGCTTTATCTGTTAGCTGTCTCTTCCTTCTAAGATTGAGTCGTGGGCGTTTATAGCCAAGGTTTAGGACAGAGCTTTGGTATACAGCATGTGCTTAATAAGTGTGTCACAGGAATGAATGAATGAGTCTTGGATCATTGTCTCCATTTGTTTTTCTTCATGAATAATCTGCAGGATTGCAGTTCTAAGTGCACAGGATCGAGTTGCTATTGCATATAAGGAATGTATTTTTCAGGCAGGTGACTGTGGAGGGCACGGTTCTACTTGGACACTTGGTTTAGCTGCCTTCTCAGCTCTAGTGATAAATGACTCCGAGAGGTGTGGGCTGGGATAGAACGAGTCAACAGGTCAGCCGCAGAGGTCTCCAGAGGCTCAGAGGAAATGTGCTTTCCTTGGCTTCCACAGCCGTCCTTGCAGGGCTCAGTTGTGCCCCAGCCACAGGAACCCTAGGAAAAGCTGTCCTTCTGCCCACACAGAGGGTCATAACCAGTGGAATGGGCTTTGTTGTTGTTGTGGTTTTGGAGCTTGCCTTGTTAGGAGCTGGGTTTTTGAAGTATAGCTAACTATCACTAACCAGTGGGTCATCGGTTTCAGCCTTGCGTTGAAAAGTGATGGCCTTAGCCTTCTTCTCACTGCTTTCTTAGGAGCCAGCTGTCCATTTTACAGGGCAGGAGGCCAAATCTGAAAAAGCCTAACCTTCTTGCTCTAAGTTGAGGCACAGAGGTTGGGGGGCCAGGGCCCATCTTTCAGGCCTCTGGCCCCAGAACCAGGGCCTTCTGTCATGCCATGAAGGATTTGAGGGTGTTCTGAGGGCTTCCCCCAGCTCTAGCACCCTGGGGTGTGGCTGTGCCAGTCAAAATGTCCCTGACCACTAGGAATCCCCCTCCCATTCTTCTTGCTAAACAGGTTCTATTTAAAAATGAGCCTCCATGTTCTTCAATCATTTTTTTTCTTGTTCTTGGCTGTTAATTAAATCATCAGGAAATCAACTTCACAGTTAAAAAGAAAAAACCCTGAGAATAAAAATATTTTCAATAAAGTAATTTATATTATCTGGAAATAGTTATGAGGTTTAAGAAATTGGATTGTAGTTGGATATGCTAGCACATCCCTCTGGGAAGCTGAGACAGGAGGATTGCAAATTCTAGGGTAGCCTGGAAAACTTAGTGATTTAACAAGGCCCTGTCTCAAAATTTAAAAAGGTGGGTGGGGGATCCTGTACTTTAGCACAGAGGTCCTGGATTCATTCTTCAGAGCCAAGGTGGTGGGGGAGTGGATGGCACATGAGACTTTGAGGTAAATCCTAGCTTTGATTTGGTAGTTATTAAAAAAGTTGGAAAAAAATTAACCGAAGACTCATTGAAAATGTTTGACAATAGGATTATTTCTTAAGGACTGGGGATTTAGCTCAGTGGCATAAGCGCCTGCCTTGCAAATGCGCAGTCGTGAGTTTGATCCCTGGTACTGATTAAAAAAGCAAAGAAAAAAAAAAGATTATTTCTTAGGATGTTTCAGTTTTTGTATTTGGAAGTGTTAACAGGATTAAAAAATGAGTTGCAATCTGCAAAATTGATTGTGTGGTTTGAATGTGTCCCTCAGATTTCACGTCCTGGACACTTCGTTCCCAAATCTGAATGCCGATGGTGTTTGGAGGTGATTAGCTGAGGTTGTGAGGGAGGGGCTATCATAATGGAATTAGAGGCTGGGTAAGAAAAAGTGGCACAGCATGAAGCCCTTTCCTAGTGCTGGCACCAGGCCTGTGGACTTCCAGCTTTCCAGAACCTCAAGGCAGTGAACCAAGCAAACTCTACTTTCTACCTACCTGACATCTGGTATTTTGTCATAGCAACTGAAAATGAACCAACATAAGAGGGAAACTGCTTCTGATATTGAATAACATAATAATGAAATATATTTGTTTACAAATCTTTGAAATTTGCATAATATTACAAAAAGATTTTGAAAAACATGGAAGGGTCATAATTTGGTCCAAAATGTATAGCCAAGAGGTTTCAAAATTATAAAATGTCATGACAGTACTCTGGGTCCTTAGATTCTTAGTATGTAAGAATAGGTTACAGATAGATTATGTCTGAACTGTAACAGCTTGCAGCTTAGCTTATTTGTCTGGTGGATTGATGTCTGCCCCCTGATGTCCACTGCCCTTGCAGTAGACACATCTGTATGCTTGCACTTTATTTCTGATACTTGGCCCATAATAACATTTAATGGTACAGGTCAGGAACAGCAGGAGCAGCACCAGCACCAATAGTGAACAAGAATGATAACGAGTATACGTGTGTAGCCCCTACTAAGTGGCAGGCATTATTTTCAGTGCTCTATGCTTACTAATTTCATGTAGCTTTTCAACAAACATTGCTTGAATTAGATGAATGAGAAATAAATTTTGAGCTTGTGTATCTGATGGCTGTTGAATATTGGGGAGATATGGTTTGGGAGACTGTTATATTGAAAATTGGAAGACATTCTTTGGATTTGAAGTTATTTGGCAAAATGTGCCCTTTCTTTTTGGTATCTGACAAATATTTAAGTTTTCTTTGTTTTACATTTTAAAATTTGTTGTTCCCCTTGTCTCCAGACTTTAAGAAACAAGGTGAAAGTTCAGACACTGTCTAACTATGTAAAGAAAGAGTGCCAACACCATTCTCAAATTTGGCTCTAATTTTAATTGTGAGGACTTTGATTAGCAACTCTGTACTCCAGTCGTGGGAGGTTGCCTTTCAAAAAAGTTTTACGCCACCATCTATGTTGTGGCTGCAGTAATCTGCACTTAATTTATTGTCATTTAGTGCAAAAATTGATGAGAACGTATAACCCTTGTAAAGTTTTTAAATGTTTTATTGGCTATAAAAGATAAAATATTGAGTAAAAGGAAGTAAAATAGTATTTTGTTAGGTGGAGGGATGGATTTATGCTTTAACTAACTGATAGAATAATCAAAGGGTCGTAAAGATCAGAGTAGCTGCCTCCTATCTCCTCTTTTTATGAATGCATTCAACAAGCTTCTCTTTGTGGCTGGCAGACCCATGGGAGCTCACCCAAACACCAGGCCCCCTTTGTCCAAGGGTATTAACTCAGCTGTTTAGATCAAGAATATCACAAGGCTTCTGTTGCAGACATTAAGCAATTGGGATAAGTCTAAATGAATCAGATACTTGACATGTGCAAAGGGGATGTTTGTTCACAGGGGACTTGAGCGTTTCATTGTGCCTTCAATGAACAGGCAAAAATAAAGTGTGTGAGTTAAATTGAATTTTGCAGGAAACACACAAAGAGACTCTGATCTTTGGGAATTACCATTAATTGGGGTGTGGAGAAGGATGCTGAGAAGGCCCAACCCCCTCCCCCCAGCCTCCCTCAACCCACCCTCCCTGGCAACAGCAAGGACTCCCTCCAACTGGAAAAAAAAAAAACAGAGTAAGAAAGGCATTTAACAAATTTCAATGTGGTTAAGTTTGATAGTCTAAGCCTGTGGTGCTCAAACTTTGACACCTGCCTGAGGATGGCTTGTTAAAGCCAGATAACAGAGCTTTGCCCCTGGAGTTTCCGATGAGGGAGGTGAGAGCGGGCTGAAAATTTGCATTTATTTCTAGCAGGGCTCCAGGTGACCTGATTATGCCTCTGAGAACCTGGCCTCTTCAGTTTTCACTGTCAGTGGCTGAGCTGGGTGGGTGTGACTTATGGTGGTGTGGAAGTCCAGGGAGACAACTTCTTACCCAAGAAGTGTGTGGCTGGGGCGTCTACAGGTGGGCATATGTGTTTTTTGTGGCAGGCAAGCCAGGCCCTGCTCCCAAGGATGAACAACTGCTTTCATCTCTGGAGCTTTCAATGTAAGATTGGAGTGTGGAATGAAACATTCACATTTATCTCTTCCCGTAAGTGTCCTGTTCATTTTGTAGGTGTTGCTTCCAGAGTAAAGTTGATTGGAGCTCTTCCAGGGAGCCAGTCTGGTTTGCTGCAGCATTCTGGAGGCTGAGCACACAGCTATGCTCCAGGACCCATGTGGGGCTTGTAAGACTCGGTGCAAAATGGAAATGCCAGTTTCCTTATTAAAGAACCCAAAGGAGTCTGATTCCTGGGACAGCAGAGCATCTTCCTGGTGTGGGGCCTTCTAAATGCGGAGCCTATGAGAGAGAGAGAGAGAGAGAGAGAGAGAGAGAGAGAGAGAGAGAGAGAGTTGGACACCTAGCAAGCTGGCCCTATTTGTCACCTAGCAGATACTTAATAGAAATAGGCAATTAATTAGCTCCTTTCACTGAAGATCACTGACTGTAGATTAGCCAGGAGTTTCAAAGGACCTCTTGGCTTGATTCTCTCTTTTTATGGTGGAGACAAGCACTTTATCCTGGTTTTAGCATTTCTGTGGGACAGGAATTATGGTTCCCATTGGACAGAAAGCTGAGCTGGAACTTGACCATGGAGATTGAGACCAGTTTTCTGAAGCCCAGTACTTTTTCAATTGGCTCGTCAGAGAAGTTTAGCTCAATGACTAAAAATGCACAGTCCACAGAGAACCAAATAGGAATTTGAACCCAACTTCTAAATGTAATTCTTCTGCTCTGCATCACTGAAGAAAGCAAGTCTGGGTAAGTTCATTGATCTACTGGCCTACATTTTTGACCTATGAAGTGTGGCATTAACTCTGGTAAATCTAGTTGACTCTTGGTCTATTTCTGTGTGCACTTTAGTTCTGAGAGCAAATAGTACCTCAAATACATCCTTCTCCCAGAGGAGTCTGGCTCCTTCTGTTTTACCACTGATGGCTGCAAATACTTTTTTCCGAGTTAATCCTCACTGCCAACAGTGCTTTGCCTTGCTATGCACTGTCACATGAAAATACCTAGGTCTGGTACACTGAAATTCTCCATTCCCCTAATGTGATGATTTTTCTGTGTGTGTGCCTGACGCACACTCCCCTACTCTCTTCACCCCCAGGTTATAAAGGCAAGCAGGCGTGGTGGTGAAGGCTGGGCACTGGCCAGTGGGCAGACGCTCTTGGCTGGGCCCTGCTTCTACCTCTTATTGTGGATCATGGCCAACTTTGGTTTATCCACACCTGAGCTTGCTCCCAGACCTAACAAAACAAAACAAAGCAGGACAGTGCAGTTCGTACAGGCCTGTGGTGCTCATTAAAGAGTGTGGCTCATGCAGAGTGCTTTGGGAATACTATTGCTGGGCTCCGGGCTGGCCCCACGTACAGCTGGGCAGAGGGTCAAACTTAGTCACTCCTGTCTCCAGTGCTCATTTCCTGCTTCCTCTCCCTGGCTGGGAAAGTGCTGGAATGTTGCCTTTTTCTGTGGTCCATCTGCATGGCAGAACATTCAGGATTTCAGAAGCAGCCAGGCATGGTGGTGTTTGCCTATAATCCCAGCATTCTGGGAATGAGGCAGGAGGACTGCAGGTTCCATTTCAGCCTGGGCAACATAGTTACTGAGGGAGACTGTCTGAAAATAAAAGGTGAGAAGGACTGGGGACACAGGTCAGTGGGAAGGTCCTGAGTTCAGTTCCCAGCACTGCAACAAAACAAAACAACAGCTGTTGCCATAGTTGGCAGAAATAGCAGCAGACTTTTTGGGGGGAGTAGGGTGCCTTCTAGGTGGCCCTTTAACAGTGTGCACATGTGTATGTGTGCAAGTGTGTGAAGAGCTTGTAATCCTCCTCACTGGGATTTTCTTTCCTCCTCTAGGTCGTCAGTCTTCCCACATCTCCATTTTTCAAAGTTTTAGATGAAAACAACCAATGGCTGCATGGGGCTCAGGGAAAATCACTTTACTTTGCTGTGCTCACTAACCCTTCTTCCCAGTTCCTCCATAGGTCCCTGATGTTGGGATAAATGCAAATGTTTATTTACCAGGAGCCTAATGTCTTCTCCTACACATGAAACTACTTTAACACAACTGAAATGTTAAAGTGAGCATCAAGGGACGATGTAGAGAGGGGCCTAATTCCCGCTGCTGTGCCCTGATGAGAGTGGGGGTTGTGGGCTCATTCTCTTTGAACTGTCGCCACCTGCCTGCTTCATCCGCATGACCCTTCCAGCACTGGGCAGCAGCCAGTGCTCCTGCCCTGTGTCCTCCCTGTGCATCTTCCCAAGACCACCTGCCTGGTTGGGCAGTCATTCACCTCTTTATTGTAGGGAGGAGGAGCTTTATCTTGGGGGGCATGGGGTGGGGCTGAGTGAATGGGTAATAGAGGCAGATAGTGCTAAGATTGATCATCAAAGCTTAAGTGAAGGATTTACTCATTCTAAATGCCTATAGAATTCTCCATATTTTTGCATTTATTTATAATTCTCCATATTTTTGCATTTGTTTGTTTTTGCAGACTTATTTGATGGCACACATGAAATCAAGACTGTAATTTGGTTTATGACCACTTTAAAGAAAAAAAAACCCGCATTGTCAGTATCCAAAAAAGATTAAAAATGCATATATGAAGTTCGAAGATCAACTACCTGAGAATTACTCCGTGTCAGTCATCAGGCCTTTGCCAACACCCCCAAGTCCCCAGCCTCCTCTTCTGAGCTTAACTGCCTCTGTCCCCCAATGTTACTATGATCCTGAATTTTGTGGCATTAACTTGCTTTTACTTACAGTACTTAAAGATGCCACCTAATATATGCTTTTTTTTTTTTTTGGTATTGGGGATCGAACTCTTGACCTCGTGCTTGCAAGGTAGGCTGTTATGCCGCTGAGCTAAATCCCTGGCCCTTGCCACCTAATATATGTATCCCTATAAAATGTCACTTAAGTATGAATCCTTAGTTAGAACTTTACATAAATGGGATTGTCCTATTCATGTTCATTTACGACTTGCTTCTTTCTTTTTCTATGATGTTTATGAGATTTATTCTGTTGATATGTGTAGCTATGGTTCATTCTCTTTTTCATGATTATATAAATCCTACTTTGTGACTATATCATATTTTATTTACTGACTCTATGTTTGATGACTTGTTTCTAGGGTTTGCAATTATGAGTAAGATTCCTCTGAATATTCTTACTCATGTCTTCTAGCACATATACAAAATTGGACTAAGATAGCTATAGCTGGAAGAGATGTATATAGGTATATAGATGATAATGTATCACATATGCAAATATATATATTCCTTTTTTAGCGGGCATCTCTACATTTGCCAAAGTAGTTATACTGGGACTAGATCTATTTAATTCTTGGTGTCCATAGCACGTAGGTGAGTGAATGGCCAAGCACAGTTGTTCAGTACATACCTCACAGACTGTATTATCACATGCTTGTCTATGAATAAGAAACACTTTTTACTCTGACTATAGAGTGTGCCTATTGGATTAGTACAGAAGAATGAGGTTTAATAATAATGAAGATGCAAACAGTCCAATTATGTCTTGTGTCACCTTAAAAAAGATTCTTGGGAGATCCAGTTGAGATGTCTGTGCAAGGCAGAACCTTCAGAGCAAAAGGCATCCCAACTATCCTTTGGTAGTTAATAATCTCAATCCAGATGACCCACTGAGTCCTCATGATCTGCAGCATTGTTGGGACAGACGTGCGGAACTATATGTCTTGTCACTGGGTCTCCATAGATTCTTCAGTGCTAGGGTTGTAGGTCTTTAGCAGAAAGTCTGATGCTGCTAGAGGGGTTGCAAAAGATCACAAATTCACCAAGCTACAAGGATTTCCATATGGCAAAGCACTGCCAAGTCCTGTTAGATGCAAGTAATCCACATGGATAAACCTGAATTAATTCCCTATTTTGAAATACCTTTCCATAGAGCAATGCTTCAGGGGCCTCTTCTATTATCTATTCCTTATTTAATAAACTGGTTCATTAAAAATATTTAAAATAATTAACTTGTAATTTACATTTGTGTGTGTGTCTGTGTGTGTGTGTGTGTGTGTGTGGTGCTGGAGATTGAACCAGGGCTTTAGACTGAGCTACATCCCTAGTCATTTTGATAATATAGTAATACTTTGGTTCACAAATACTTCTGTTTGCAAATAGTTTGGTTCACAAACAAAACTGTTCAGCAGATTTTGCTTCTGTTTGCAAACTGCATACGGTGGCAAACATGACTATGGCCATCTTCTTTGCACAAACTCAAACCATCTTCAGACATCTTCCCCAAAATGATAAAATAAATTGACTTTGTAAATTGAGGCACTGTTGTATTTTATTTATTTTTATTTTAAAATAATAAAATCAAAATAAAATGCAATAAAGCCAGTTAAAACAAATCAGTGTGACACAGGACTACAAAGCAATACAAAATCAATGGTTACCATAATGTCTTATCTTCAAAATAGCTGCAGATACCTTCAGATAAAGTAAAAATCAAACAAAACAGAACCAAATAAAACCAAGAAAAACAAAAGAATGAATACAATAAAGGACTTCGAAACAAGACAATAGTAAATCCAAAATGGCTACCATAATATATCTTATCATCTTTGAAATAGTTGCCCATGCCATCAGAAATTACAAAATCAAACAAAAAGAAAACAGAATGAAACCCAACTCAATGAAACAATGGAAATGATACAGGACTTCAAAGCAAGATGATAGGGAATTAAGAGTGGCTACCACCTTCAGAAGGAGACCCCCCCTAGATGCTACACTGCATATTGTTATCCTCTGAATAGATGATCAGACCACCAGCTTTAGACCTGCAAGGTCAGTGAAACACTAAACACTGCAAGCATTAAATTGTATCTTACCTCAATAGCTGTTATCACAGCCTGCGTTTCTCTAGATTAGTTGGTTGCTTACAGGGATGTGGGTTGGGGTGTTGGCTCTTCTTGTTTCTCAGACAGCCATGCCTGAAGGGGCTGGCATCTGGCTGTCCCCTAGGGGCCCACACATGGCAGTGATTTGCAAGGAGCGCTTGCTTCTTGGTGACTTCTTGTTCTCTTCACCTGCAGTCCTCGAATGGCACTGACTCATGGGAAAAGATTGGGGTCTGGCTGACCCCCTGGTGGCCTGTGCATGGCACTGATTCACAGAGGTGTATTTTATTTTGAGATAGGGTCTTGCTAGGTCACTAAGTTGCCTAGGGAGGGCTGGAACTTGGGGTCATCCTGCCTCAGACTCCCAGAACACTCAGATTATACAAGTGTGTGCCAACATGCTTGTCTTAAAATAATTTTGTATTTGCAGCAAAGTTACAAAGGTAGTGCAGAGTTTCTGTGTGCCCTTCAGTTAGTTTTCACTGTTAACATTTTAGATAACCATGGTACACTTTAAAAACATTTTTAAAATTTTATTGGTACATGTTTGCAGTTCATGTGGTTTCAAGCATCTTGGGGAATGGTTGCATGTACAGACCATAGCTTATTTCTTTTCTTTTTTTTTCTTTTTATCTTTTTCTACTTCCCTCTACTTCTCTTCCTCATCCTCTAATTCCTTACCCTGTTTTTATTCTTGCTAATATTGCTAACCTTAGCTCATGTTATGGCATATAATGTTTGCATTAATTGAGGTTATTAGGTTCCTGCACATGGCATATCTTTTTTCTATTTATTTCCTCTTTCTCTCCTCATTGCCTTCTTGTGCTTTTCCCCTTGGACCACTTCCCTATTGCAAGAGACCCATCTCCTTGTTCCCTTTGGTCCATCCTTTATCACTGTCTTTGTTTGTACTTTGCCTCTCTCAAATGAGTGATGTCATATGGTATTTAAGTTTGTGTGTCTGGTTTATTTCACTCAACATTATATTTTTCAGGTACATATATTTTCCTAAAAATGTCTCAGATCTGTCATTCCTTACAGAAAAGTAGCAGTTTCATTTTTCTTTAGTCTATTGATGGGTAGACAGGATTTAGCTATTATGAGTTGTGCTGCTAGAAACATTGGTATGCATCTATTGATCATTTTTTTTGGTATCAGGAATTGAATGCTTGTATTGTTGTAGTATAAGAATTTAAGATCTTTTGGAAAGGTACCTAGCAGGGGGATTGGTGGGTCACATGAAATTTCTGGTTTAAGTTATTAGAGAAGTCTCCATACTGAGTTCCAGAATAGTTGTACTAGCTTACATTCCCATCAACAATGCCAAAGGGTCCTTTTTCATCATGGCCACACCAATATTTGTTATTGTTTGATTTTTTAAAAATGATTGCTGTTATTTCTGGAGTAAGATAGAACCTTAGCATTTTTAAAAGTTTGCATTTATATGATAGCCTGAGATGTTGAGCATTTTTTCATGTATCTGTGAAATGTCTGTTCATTTATATTGCCCATTTCTTGACTGGATCTTTAGTTTTATGTGGTTTAATTGTTTTTGAGTTCTTTGTTTTCTAGATATTAGTCCTCTGTCTGAGGAGTAGCTGGCAGAATTTTTTTTCTGATTCTGTAGTTGTCTCTTCACTCTCCCGACTGTTTTGCTGTGCAGAAGCTTTTTAGTCTGATGTAATCCTATTTGTTAATTCTTGCTGTTATTTTTTGTGCAACTGAACTTATGTTTAGAACATCCTGTGTCTACAAGTATGTCTTCAAATGTTTTACCTATATTATCTTCTTTTATCTTTAATATTTCTTTTTAATGTTTATATCTTTGATCCATTTTGATTTTAATGTAATATATGGTGAGAGATAAGTTTCTAGGTTCAACCTTCTCAATACAGATAACTAGTTTTTCCAGTACTGCTTGTTGAATAAACTATCTTTCCTTCAACATATGCTTTTGGTCCCTTTGTTGAAGATTAGATAGCTGAATATGTTTGAGGAAGTTTCTGCATTCTCAATTCTGTTCTGTTGATCCACATATCTGTTTTTGATCCAGTACCATGCTGTTTTTTATCACCATTGCTTTGTAGTATGGCTTGAAGTCTGGCAATATAAGGCCTCCTGCTTTGTGCTTGTTGCCCAAAGTTGCTTTTGCTCTTCTAGATTTTTTCTGGTTCCATTTGAATTTTAGGATTGTTTTCTTGAGATCTATAAAGTATGTTGTTGGTATTTTGATTAAAACTGCACTGAATCTGTATAACAGTTTTGAGAATATGACCATTTTGACAATATTGATTCTGCCTAGCCAGAGCAGGGTACATCTTTCCTTTTTCTAATATTCTCCTCAGTCTCCATTTTCAGAGTACTGAAGTTTTCTTTGTAGACGTCTTCATTCACTTCTTTGGTTAGATTAGTTCATACATATTTCATGTTTCTTGCAGCTACCATGAATGGAATTATTTTCATAATTTCCTTCTCATCCTGCTCATTGTTGTGTCAAGCGCTAATGTTTTTTGTGTGTTGATCTTGTATCCTGCTACATTGCTGAAGTTTGTTATTCATTCTGAGTTTTTTGGTGGAGCTCTTTGGATCTTCTATGCAGAGTATCATGTCATTTGCAAAAAATGATAATTTGAGTTCTTCCTTTCCTGTATATATCCGTTTTATTTCTTTCTCTTGTCTGATTGCTCAGGCTGATGTTTCAAGTATGATCTTGAACAGAAGAGGTGATAGTGGACATTCTTGTCTTGTTCCTGATTTTAGGAAGAATGCTTTTAGTTTTCCCCCATTTAGTATGATGCCGGCTATTGGTTTGTCATATATATTCCTTATCATATTTAGATATGGTCTTTCTAGTTATGTTTTCTTCAAGGTTTTTTTTTCACAAAGGGATGTTGGATTTTGTTGAAACCCTTTTCTGCATTTAGTGATATGATCATGTGGTTTTTGACCTTGCTTCTATTTATGTGAGGTATTACATTAATTGCCTGACATATGTTGAAATATCCTTGCATCTCTGCAATGAAACATACTTGATCATGATGTACATTTTGATAATGTGCTGCATTTTATTTGTTAGTATCTTTTTGAGGATTTTTACATCTGTGTTCATTAAAGAGATTGGCTATAGTTTTCTTTTTTTTTGTTGAGTCTTTATCTGGTTTTGGGATCTTGGTGATACTGGCTTCCATCAATGAGTTTGGGCACACTCCATCTCTTTTAAGAGCTTGTGGAGTATTGATCATAGAATGTCCTTACATTTTTGTAGAATTTAGTAGTGAAACCATCAGGTCTTGAGCTTTTTAAAGTTGTTACAGCCTGCCTGCCTGACTGTCTTCCTGCCTGCTGCCCACTTCTCTCCACTCCTCTTCCCTTTCCCTTTCCCTTTCCCTTTCCCCTTCCCTCCCTCCCCTCCCTCCCCTCCCTCGCTCTTTATTTTTTTGGCTTTCTTTTGAGACAGGGGTCTCACCATGTAGTGCAGGCTGGCCTTGAACTCAGAGCAGTTACCCTTCCTCAGCCTCCTGGGTACTGGAATTATAGGCATGTGTGATCAATTCTAGCAGTGTACTCTTTATTACTGCACTAATTTCATTGCTTGTTATTGGGTTGTTAAGCATATTTTTGTCTTCTTGGGTTAGTTTTAGTAGTTTGTGTGTGCTTAGGAATCTATTTCTTCAAAGTTTGTTAATTTGTTGGAATGTAATTTTTCAAAGTAGTTACTATCTTCTGGATTTTGATAGTATCTGTTGTGGTTTCACCTTTTTCACTTCTTGCATTGATGTGAAGCTTTTCTTGCTTTCTCTTGGTAAGATGAGCTAAGGAATTATCTATTTTATTTATTCTTTCAAAGAAGCAGCTCTTTGATTCATTGATTTTTTTTAAACTGTCTTTTAAATCTCAATTTTGTTAATTTCTGCTCTGATCTTTATAATTTCCCTTCTTAATTTGGTTTGGGACTGGCTTGTTATTTCTCAAGTATCTCATAAAGTTTCCCATCAGGTAGTCTATTCAAGCTTTGTGTTTCTAATGTGAGCACTGATTGAAATGAATTTTCCTCTTGGAATTGCTTTCATAATGTCCCTGATGTTTTGAGGAGTTGTACCATCATCATTAACTGCCATAAATTTTCTTCTTTGATTTAATCTGTAACCCATTGTTAATTTTCCAGTAGCTTTTGCCTTTTCTGATATTTCTTCTGTTGTGGATTTCTATTTTCATTGCACAGTGAATTGATAGTATGCATAGGGTAATCTCTATTCTTTAATATTTACTTAAGCAGGCTTCATAAACTAATAGGTGATCTATTTTGGAAAAAGTGCCACACACTGTTGAAAAGAATGTATACTCTGGTTTAGTGGTGGAATACTCTATATATATCCATTAAGACCAAATTTTCAAAGGTGTAGTTCAGCTCTGAAATGTCTTTATTGGTTTTTGGCTTAGTTGATCTATCTCTTTGTGAAAGAGGGACATTAAAATCCCTTACTATAATTGTTTTAATGTTTACTTGATCTTTTAATTTCAGCAGTTTTTGTTTGATGAAGGTAGGTACTATGGTATTTGGTACACATATGTTTATCAATATTACCTCTTTTTTAGATTTTTCCCTTAACTAGTAGGTAGTGGCCTTCTTTTTCCTCTTCTAACCAGTTTTAGCTTCAATTTCACCCTGTCTGATATTAGAATTGTGGCCCCTGCTTGTTTTGGGGTCCTGGTGCATGAAATGTTTTCTATCTTTTAATTTTTAGCCTATGAATATCTTTTTGGATTAGATGGGTTTCTTGCAAGCAATAGACTATTGGATTCTGGTTTAATCCAGTATTTGAGTCTGTCTTTTCATTGGAGAGCTGAGACCATTAACACTGAGAGGTGTCATTGAGATGTGTAGGTTATTTACTATCATTGCCTTCTTTATCTGTTGATATATCCTTTGTTTTTTTCCTAATTTTTTGTTGCTGTTTATTCATTGACCTCACTAATTACTCTGTGTTTTTATCTGTGTCTGATTCATTGTTTGTATTGGGGATGTTCCCAAGTATTTTCTCTAAAGTTGATTTAGCACTCACATCTTGTGAACTGGTGTTTTTTGAGCAAATGCCTTACTTCTCCATCTATTTTAAAGGATAGCTTTTCAGGATAAGTTAATAAGGCTGGAAGTTATTTGCTCTTAGGGCTTGAAATATTCTATTTCAAGCTCTTTTGGCCTCTATTAGGGTTTGTGTTGAGAAGTCTACTGTTATTCTAATTGGTTTACCTTTATATTTATTTTTTTTCCCTCTGATTGCTTCTAAAATTCTGTTTTTTAAAAACTAGATATCTAGTAACTTAATAAGGATGTGCCTCACTGTGCTTTTTTCATCATAATTGTTTGGTGTTCTGTAAGTGTTGCTTGTATTTTAAACTTTTCCTGGAAAATTTTCTTCCATGATTTCTATAAACATGTTGGTGAATTCATCTGTGCTATCTATGCTATATTCTATTTTTTATGTAATTTTTATATACTTCTGATAAGCCTTAGATTGGTCTTTTTCTTGTCATCTAGTAGCTGCTGGGTTGTCTTCTTTTTTTTCTCTTATTTTCTATTTGGCTTCTTTGAACTCTTTATCATAACTCGCTATTTTATTCTCAGTATTAGACACTGTCTTTACATTGGCCAATTCTGCAGTGTAAGAATTCTATAGAGTTTTTTATTTCAGGTGTTTTTGTTTTATCTTCAAGTTTTATTTATTTATTTATTTTTAATTTTAGGTATTTCTGTGTGACATCTTTTTGAGGATTCTATATTCTTGTTGAATCTGTCATTCAAATTTTGAACTGTTTTGATTAGCTCATTCAATTTTTTTTATCTGTTTCTCCCAAATTCATTATGGGCATATTGAGTAAAACTGCTGTAAATTTTTGGTTATTTCCTCTTTGAATTCATTTATCTTCTTCATCCCTTTTATGAACTTTTCATAGATTTTTTTCTACCTGTATTTGTTTGTTTCTCCCTTTGTGACTTTATGCTGTGCCTTAGGAGAGTGGGGAAGTATTGGAGGTCTGCTATTTCTTTGCTTCTCATTATATATATTTAAATTATAAATATATATTTAGATTACAAATATATATTTAAAATATAAGTACATATTTAGGTTATAAATATATATATTTAAATTATAAGTATATATTTAGATTATAAATATATATTTAAGTTATAAATATATATTTAAATTATATATGGTGCTTCTTTTTCCCCTTCCATTTTTGAGGGAGTTACTTTAGGCTGAGGACTAGAGAAGTGAGGAGAATTTGTTGCTTATATGGAGCTTTTTAGTAGGAATATTACCATCCCATGAATATTATTCAGATTTGTATGTGCAGTACTAGTATTTACTCCGTTATTTACTTTAAGCAATTTAGACTGTGTCTATGTTTTGCCAAAAGGATTAATTGCTTCTGGTTATAACAGCATCCATGGATTCAGTCTTGTGACGCTTCCGTGTGCTAGTCCTCGCGGTCATCCTTCCTCGCCTTGTCTGTTGTCTGTGAGCACTGTATCACTGTATTGGAAATTCTGCAGTGAGGGAGGGGAATTGAGAGACTGGGAAGTGGTTGGATGAGGAGTGTTGAACACTTGTGGGAGGATCAAAAGGGGGAACAGTAGTACATAACGAGAAAAGGTTGATGTGGAATCTGATTTTATTGAAGTCCTTTTAGTTGAGTTGAAAGTTTAATACTGAGAGTTTTCATAGGATATTTTATGGGGGAAAGGGCAAGATATAAGAGAAAGGGAGCTTAATTTGTGATTGAGGAAAGCTTTGTGGTTGTCAGAACTTGCTTATAGGGAGGGCAATAAGCTAGGTAAATATAGAAGAACCAAGGCTTAGGGTGGAGAGGATTGAGAAATAACAGTAGTGAAGAGAGGGGTGACTGTGAGGGAACTGAGTGTGGGGAATGTAAAAACTTGGGAGGAGGAGTTTACATGTTTGGAAAAAATAAAGAAATATGTTAATAATACTGTCTTGGAGGTTTGAGGTAAAGAAAGTAAACAGGGAGCTGAGACGAGGGTTAGAACTTAGACACTTATTAAATCAGAGCCAGTGAAAGAATAAGAAGAGCACAAAAGTAACACTCTAAGAAACATAGGAAACCATAAAAAGTAACCCCACATTACTAAATAAATCAAGAAGCATACAAAAACTTAAACCTGTGAAATGTCCAGTGGGAACACAGATTAGCTATCCCAATGAGATGCTGCAAACAGCATCTTTACCAAACAGCTTCTTTACCAGACAGTCTGAGTGCTCACACCCCTGTGACCCCTCCGACCCCTCCGACCCCTCTACTGCAGTACTGGAGCTGACTCAGACTCAGGACTTCTTTCCTCCAGATCGCAAGCATTTTTGCAGTGTCTGGCTCAGTCCGAGTTCTTGGGTTAGGAACTCTTGTGGTTCATCTTCCCGGGTGTGATGATGGATTCAGCAGATAGGTTAATGAAATTGGCCACTGAGTCAGGAAGATTCCTGTGCAATCAAGTCAACTACAGTAGCATCAGGCGAATTCTTTACAGTGGTATCTGTAAGTGCTAGTTGAGAAATAACATACCGTGAGACCCTGTTCTGGGTCTTCCTTTAGCCTAGAGAAGACATCCACTGTAGAGTGTGAGCATCATAACAACCCAAGTCATGGTCCAGAGTTAATGTGCCCTGCATGTGATGACCATAAATGTCTCCTTTAATTGTGATAAACAGCATTCAACAGTAATTTTAGAGAATCAGTTATCTAAAAATCTGGAGTGTTGGGAGCTGGAATAATCCCAGAGTGAGGAAGAAAAGAGGAAAAGAAGCTTTTGTTCTTTTCAAAAATTTAAAAAAATCTTCTGTTTCATGATCTTGGAAGGAGGAAATGAAGGGGGCAGAGAAAGGATCCTAATGATGCTAAGGGTATGTTCTGTATCTACAAGGGGATAACAGGGAAAACTGGGTACAAAATTGGTAATGAGAAATGAGGGTAGGATAAGATCCTGTAACTAATGTAAATCATAGAGGAAAAGTTACAGGGAGACAAAAACGATAAGAGGATGGCCAGGGATATAGCTCAGTGGCACAAGTGCCTGCCAGGTAAGTGCGAGGTTATGAATTCAATCCCTGGTACAAAAAAAAAGGTGAGGGGGAATTGAGAATGAGTAAGACACAGAAGAAAGAAGTCAGGCAAAGAGATATAGATAAAAATATGAAGGATATAAAGGGATAAAGAAGAATTCCCTTACTCTTAATAAACTTATTGGGAGGAAAAAGGCAAGAGGAAGAGAAGCATACATATACATTCATAAAAGAAAAAAGGATAAAGTAATGGAATAAAAGTATGGGGGAAATTTACAGAAGGAAGAAAACAGCAAAGGATAAAAAATTAAAAAGTAAAATAAAAACAAAAAATGAAAAATAACAATCAAATAAAACATAATAAAACTTTTTTACTTTTTTGGACATGTGGCACTTTTCTCACCCTAGGATTAAGGAGCAAAGCTCAAGCCACATTGTGTCTCTGTCCGTGCTGGCAGTCTAAGGTGGCAATCCACTCCCAGAACAGTGCTGTGTGTAGAGACACAGTGAAGTCATGGGGCTAATGTGAGCTTTCAGTCCTGTGTAATTCAGGCTGAACCTGGCCTCTGACCGCAAGAGCTGGTTCTGCATTCACTAGTCCCTGCCTTTCTGTCTCCCCCCTGAGTCTGCTGCCAACTGTCCTGTAACTGTCCTTCCTTCATCCATTTTGGGAAGTGGAGAGTGTGAGAGACTAGGTGTAGAGTTAGCTACACAGCCAGCAACTGTTTCTTCATTAAACCGTGGAACTGATCAGCGAGAGAACACAGCCAGATAGATCCTGCGTCATCTCTAGTTCTGAGTTGCTAGCCAGTTCCAGGTATAGGTCAAGTATCCTACTGGCAAAGCTTGATCTATTTTTGAACCATAGCTGCAAGGGAAGCTTGGAAATTGGCCATGTCTTTCCATGGCAGCGAGATCTCTGACTCAGCAGGCATAACCCAAGCACAGTCAAAGGATTCCAATACCAGCAGCCTAAATGAATGACAAACACAAATCCCTCTGGATAGGGGTCTTTTGAGCTGTAAATTTCATCTGATCCTAAAGTCTGTTATTCTTGAGAAAGAACATGTTTGAAATGCACTGTAATAAACATCATAATATCTGAATAATGCCATGACACTGTAAAAACCATTTTCCTTAGCTACATGTTGACTTGCTTCACATGACTACTATTGATACTGTGTCAAGCTTCTTTAGGGTATAATCTGAATATCTTTTTGGCTTTGTTGGTATTTATTTCATGAAAATTAGATGACCTTTTTCTTTAAAAATTTGCTATCATAAATTTATATTTCCTTCTTTTCATTTAGAAATATAATTCTGGTTCAAAATGGTGACTGGACTTAAACATTTATCCTTGCTTTTTCCTAACACTTCTCTGAAATGGCATAGATACAGACTCATAATAATGAAGACAATAAGAGAGGTGACATTACGAATAACATTTTGGAATTGAGAAATGAGGAGAATCAGAAGATAATTGAAATAACAGATCTCAAAACTCTGTAATTTAAGTTAACAGTGAGGGGACAATTTATTCAGCAGTCTACAAAAATGTATGGAGTGACTGATGTTACGGTTTGGGCGTGGCTTGAATGTATCCCCAAAGATTCATCTGCTGAAGCTTGATTCTAGTGTGCTGATGCTCAGAGGTGGTGGGGCTAGTAGAAGGGATCAGTGCCAATCCTGTGGAGTGAGTTAGTTCTTGTGAGAGTGGGTTGTTGTAAAGTAAGACCAGCCCACACACCTGACTCCTCCCCCTTTCTGCATGTAGCTATGATCTTTTCTGCTCTCCCCTGACATAGTCAGGGAACCTCTCCCCAGTGTATGACTAGATACACTGACTAGACTTCTGGTCTCCAAAACTGTGTATGTTTTCCTTTATAATGTACTGAAGCTAAGGTATTTTCTTACAGCAATGAAAAATGATTAAGGCATCTGTCTTGGTTACTTTTCTCATTGCTGAGACAAAATACCTGGTGCCCAAAATGAAGGAAGAAAAGGTTTATTAAGCTTACAGTCTGTGGTGGTTTTAGTTCATACTCAGCTGGCCCTAAGGCAGGGTGGCATGACTGAGGGGCAGCTGTTCATGGTGGGCAGAAGGCAACAAAGCAACAAGAGCAAAAGGGGCAAAAACAGGGAGCAAGTCACTTTCCCTCCCTTGTATTTTATGCAAGCTATCTGCCCCAGAGCAGGTGCAGCACTCATGACACCAGTCCTAGCAGTAAAGAATCAACCAATCAGAAACTCTAGATTCAGCCATCTTTGAAAGGCCTGTCTCCCCATGACTGCATGAGGCTTTGGGAGGACACCAAGACACAAACCATAACAACATCTATGTGTCAGGTTTTGTTCATTAATGAACAAAGCAAAGTCTTTGTCTTGTGGAATTATCATTGATCAGTAGAAACCAATGAATCAGATTTGTTTCCCTAAGCTTCCAAATAAGCTCAAGAATTGGTGATACCAGTTATCCCTGGAAAAGAAAGTAAATGTAGTGGCAAAAAATAAGGACTAATTGAAAGTCTATTTAAGAAGCTGTTAGCTGGGCATGGCAGCACACATTTATAAACCCAGCTACTTGGGAAGGATTACAAGTTCAGGGCCAGAGTGGATAACAGAGACTCAACCATCCCCAAAACAAAAACAAAAAACAAACAAATAAGCAAACACAGGCAATTAAATTACCATTTTGTAATGATACTTTCTGCCATGATAAGAGATATTGTGTATCTGTACTAATACAGTAGCCACTGGCCATGTATGGTTATTGTGCAATTGAAGAATTAATTTTGAAGTTTTACTTAAGTTAAATGTAAGTTACCACTGTACCCTGGTGTATTGGATGGCATGGTGTTAAAACCTCTATTTCCTTTTCCACTTGAAGTGGCCGAATGGCTGCCCTTCCCTCAATGCAATGACAATTTTTGAGGTTTGTTTTTTGAACTAAAGGTTGCTGTGCACATAAGAGAGTGGGGAAACCATACTGAAAAGAGGGGGGTTACCTGAATTTGAGAAACTAGTCATCCCCCACTTTCCAAATGCAAGCAGCCGCCTTATACTTCAGGTATGAGATTACAAACTTAGTATCTGATGAATCTGATTAGTCCAAGAGATAAGACCTAACTATATTAACATATGGTAGTGGAAATGGACAAATCCAGCCAGATTACCTAGACTTATACTTGACAGCCAAATTAATATATTAGAGCTTCTTATAATCTTGCATCTTAAATGTGAGAAAAGGATAATGAGACATCTGAGGGTGCCTCCCATCTGAAACTAAGGACAAACACTTCAAGAAACAAAGAAAAACTGAGAAAGTAGAGACAAGTCATGAAAAATAATTTTTTTTAAACCTAAAAGATGCTTTTATATTCTAAGTATAAGAATAGAACACTGTCAATAAAGAAAAAGTCAAAATAACAAAACCTAAAATAGTTCTTGAAATAATGACATAAACCACAAGCTTTACATAAAGTTTAGAAAAAAAATTTAGAAGTATTCTAGAAACTGGATAGAATAAGAAGGCAAAAAAAAATAGTAAGATAAGTAGAAAAAGAGAAGAATATAAAAAGTACCTTAAAACTAGAGAGTTCAACATCTAAATGATATAAATTCCTGAAATGCAGAACTGAGTAAAGGAAATCAGACAAATAATTCAAGAACATTTTCTCAACCTAAAGGATATGAGTTTATAGAATGAAAAGAACCCCTAAGAGCCCAGAAAAATGGATGGAAATGCATCTGGACTAAGGTCCAGTGTGTTATTTCTGGGCACAGGGGACAAAGAGAAGGTGTCAGTCGTCTCTGGAGAGCAGATGGGAAGGTTATACACAAAGAATCAGGAATCTGAGTTACTTTGGAGATTATTTTCCAACACAGAATTATATACCCAGCCAAAATATCAATTATAAGTAAAAGTTGAATTAAGACATTATTTTAGCTGGGAATGGCCTCAAACATATTACCTTTCTTGCAGCTTTTTCTCATAAAGCAGCTATTTTTATTGTATAAAAATAAACAAATGATAATGATGATATGGAAGCTAAAAATCAGCAATTAATATAACAGTAAAGAAAAATTTCAGTACAATGGTAAAGGAAAATTCCCAGATCAATATGTACAGTGAACCAAAAGAATAGCTAGGACACTGGAGCAGGTCAGAAGGTTCAGGAAGTGAAAATTCCAAAAGATAAAATGGATAGTGTTTGAAGATATTAACCACTTAACAGTTCACCCTGAGCATCACTTGGGCAGTGCATTTGTTTACATACTGAGTGTGGCTGGGCAGGGGTCATTTCTACCAGTTAGTTCTTGCTTGCATAAGATGTACTCATATGTCTGTTTGTTTATACCTCCTATTTTTGTATGATTTTTAAATTTAGAATGTCATCTTTGATATTTCTTGCAAAATCTAGTAATAAGTTATTTTCTTTACTAATTGTGTTTATTTTATTTGTGAAAAATAACAATTTTGTGCTACCATCTATAAGAATTAGTTTTTTAAAAATTTTATTTTAAAGAGGATAAAATAGAATAAAACCAATGAAAACAAACCAGTGTAAGTGATACAGGACTTCAGAACATTACAAAATCAACAATAGTTACCATAATGCCTTATGATGTCTTCAAAATAGCAGCAGATACCTTCGGACGTGGTAAAAATCAAACAGAACAGAATAGAATAGAAACAATAAAAACAAAACAATGAAAGTAATAAAGGACTTCAAAACAAGACAATAGTAAATCCAAAATTGCTACCATAATATATCTTGCTATCTTCAAAATAGATGCTCCTGCCATTGGATTTAACATAATCAAATATAACAAAAAAGAATAAAACCCAACCCAACAAAACAATGGAAACGATATAGGACTTCAAAACAAGACCATAGGGAATCAACAATGGCTACAACCCCCAGGAGATGCCCCCTAGATGCCATACTGCATACCACTATCCTCTGAACCTGTGATCAGACCACTGGTCCTAGACCTGCGATGTTAGTGTAACACGAAAGCACCACAGGTATCCAATTGCATTTCACCTCAATAGTTATCCACGGCATGTGTTTCTCCAGCTAAGCCAGTCACTTAAGGGGAGGGGTGGGATTGGTACTTCTTGTTTGCCAGCCTGCATGCTGGAAGGGGCTAGAGTCTGGCTGTTTGAAGTCCAGCAGTGGCAATGCATGGTGCTGGTTCCCAGACTGGGCTTGCTTCTGGTGTGGCCTTGTTCTTTTTCCCCGCAGCCCATGAATGGTGCTGACTCATGGAGAGAGGCTTGGGTCTAGCTGTTTCCAGTCCAGTGGTGGCCTGTGCCTGGCGCTGGTTCCCAGACTGGGCTTGCTTCCTGGTGTCAAAAGCTCTTATTGTAACAATGTTAAATATAATTTTTGTACTTCTTCAGAACTCATCAATATTCTTTTACAATATAAAATGGACATATCTAGGATACTAAGACTGACCAGGAAGGAAGTACCAAAATATCTGCAAATAAAAAAGGGGGAAAGGGAGAAATATTAGTATATCAAAGAGGAAAAATCTGTGTTATGAAATGAAAAGACAAAATAGATGCCTCCTCACTGTCAGCTAGTCATAATAAAAATGATAGAACTTGAAATAAGAAACAAAGCTAAAAATATTCCAGTAGTGGCCAATGATTATAATAATTCTACAAGTGCTGTTGACAGAGTTGAATAGTATCTAACAAGCTAACTTGTAATCAAAAAGTGAGGAAAATATTATTATAAAATATTTATGTGCCAGGGATATAGCTCAGTGGCACAGGTGCCTGCCTGGCAAGCATAAGGTCCCGAGTTTGGTTTCTGGTACCAAAAAAAAAATTATGCATCTTTCTGGACCAAACAATATGGAACTCATTTGTTACTTATTCAAAACAAGGGAGTTCAAAAAGTCATTTAGAATTTAGATTAGGTCTAATGGACCAAATGAAAAATTTGGGGTAGCAAAATGCCATGCAGGACATCCATCATTAACATCTTCACCATTATGTTAGTAGGTAGAAATTTTATTGAAATTATACCTTCCACAGAAAAAAAGGAAAGACCAACATGACAGTGTAAAGTGTGTTGTTCAAAGGAAGACAATAATGCAAAAAGAATTTGGGCAGTCTAGATAGTACTGTCCAGATTGTAATGTTATATTGCATATTGAATGTTTTAAGATATACTATACACAGAAAAATTATCAAATGCATTCGGTAAAATAGTCACTTTTATATTTCCTATTATATTATAAAAATTAATGCAAAAGTATGCAATTTTTGGTCACCATCTATCTAAATAACTGGCCTGGTAAAGAGTTGAAAGGGAAAGTTACATAGATGATAGATAGGGAGAGTCTGGGGAGAAAGTAAGTAGTGAGAGTTCATAAATGTGAAATACGAGAAAACAAACACACAGAACCCCAAGTACCTGTTATCATAGACATTCACCTCTTGTCCATAGGTGCCTCCTGGGGTATTTACAAACATTTAGTTATAATTTGTATTTTCATTATTTTAAGTAGTAATGTCAATAATATTATTTTTATTCAATTCTATATGATTATTTTATAATTTAATATTTCCACATGTGTTGCAATAGGTGTACTAAATTCATCTGTCTGGCTAAGAATCTTGGCTGGGGTTTATTTTTGAGGTAGGACTTTTATTATAAACATCGTGAAAAGTTATGGCTTACTTCCCAGTTAGGTCTTTTTTTCAGGGAAATACAGTGGTTTGTCAGTTAATACAGAGAACAAAATGCCTGCAACTTGCTGTTTGCCCTTTAAAATATCAAGTTATGATTTGATATTTCATAAAACAGCAAATGTAAAGAGTTAAGGGTTATGTGTAGGGTCTGATGATGATCATCCAGACAGCATGCTGACATTTTAAAGAAATTTGGACCAAGTGTAAAGTGCAGTTTGTACCTCCCTGGGGCTTAGAATCAGTTACAGAAAATGAGGTAAGCTGGTGAAAATTTAAGTGCTGTATTATAACAGAATTTATGAACAATAATCCAAAAGTAAGATGTCATTCTCCTGAGGCAGAACCTGGCCCACTGAGCCCTGGACTCACTGTTTGTCCTCCGTATAGACTCATCATCCCCACCCCACTTTCCTATTTCCCCTCACCCTCAACTAGTCGTGAACCAAGACACGGTTGGAGAACCCCAGCCATGCACGGGGGCTCAGCAGCCAGCCTGCTTTTCCAATCACCAGGCACCATGGGGACACACATGGAGGGCGGAGTTAGGAAGGAAGCACGGAGGGAAGCGCTCTGCTCTTCCAAGGACCAGGAACGCAGAGCCAGCAGGATGCTCTGCAGAGCTGGAGGAAAGGCTTGACCGTGGCCCACTCCTCCAGGATGACCCTGCGTCCGTCACATGCTCCCCACTTCCTACGGGCAACCATCGCTCCGAGGAGGAGGAGGAGGAGGAGGAGGAGGAGGAGGAGGAGGGGATGGCGAGGTGCCAGCCATAAATAATGAATGGCACCCTCATTTGCATTCTTTTTTAGTGGTGCCTGTTTGCACACAGCAGAGCAGGAACCTTGAGCCCGAGGAAATATGACTTGGAGCCGGCTCAGGCTCCCTCCCTCCAGCGTGCCTAGCTCAGGAAAAGACAGAGCTCTTCCCGGCAGACCATCTGGCTCTCCTCAGTGTGCTTATTAGTAGCAGTGGAGTTGGCTCCGTCCGCCTGGGACAGCGTCTCGAAGACAGATGCTGAGTTGATGTGTAAAATATGGCTTCCGGCCAAAGCACTAATCATGATCACCTCTGAAGTGGTTCCAATCGTCTGGATGAGGCGGCTCCGACTCTTATGTTGTTTGTACAAGCTGGTAGTTAGAGGTGTTGTGTACAAGATATTTGTAGTCATAATTTCTCCAAACAGGTTAAGGCAAACATTATGAAAATCAGCATATTAATGTGCTATGTTTCAAATTAGAATTATAAACATACTTTCCTCATTGGAGGCCTAATCTGCTAAGAAGAAGCCAGATGTTTAGTGATGAAACCATTATTCAGGAGGACCTATCAAAGTAAAACAAATTGTTGTGGTTTGAGTGGAGGGGGAAAACCTGCTTTGTGCAAGGGAGCGTGGAAATCCTGCTTGGAGTGGATTCTCACTTCTGTAGGACTTCCACATGCTTTTTGCTGCTGCCCTATAGCCAGGGTTTCTTCTAGGAGCTTTGTTCAGCAAACACGAGTCTGCTTTCCGAGGATGAAACGGGCTAGGACCGTGCAGTTGCTGGGGCCTAGGTGGGAGCCTTAGTGACAGAGTAGCAGTTGGGAGACATTCATCTAAGAGGCTCTCTGATGTGAACTTTTGACATTAAGTCCCTTCCGCTCATGGTGCTGTTTCTAAGCAATGGGCCAGGAATCATGTTGGGTGATGGTGTTCGTGGTAACCACTGGTCTTACGGACTTCCTCATGAAGCCCTGGCTCCCATACTCCCCTTGTTCAGGCACAATCAATGCATCAGCCTCTTACTATGTGTGAGGCGCCCAGCTCATACCCTTGGCATCTGCCTTCAAATGTATCTTTCTTCTCTCTCCTCCTTTTTTCCTTTCTGTATTTCATTCCACTCTCCCATCTGTCCCTTGTATCTCCACCTTCCTCCTCTTTCCTCCTCCTTTCTCTTTTCTTATCAAAAATGTGTCTGACAGAATATATCCAGTTGCTCCACCACACCAAAAACTGTAAGATGTGCAAAGATGGGGCCCACGGATTGATTTTCAGAACCTTGACATGATCACGTCTTGCCCCAAACATCCAAATGCTTAAGTGTTCCTGTTTATTCATTGTGCTAGAACTTTACTTGCTGCATACATTTCGTGGACTAAATCCTTTAAGCGTACATAAGTGTTTCCTAGCCAGTTAACTGAGATTGTCTTTACATGCACACGTTTTTAGTAATTATAATGAAAGGTGTAGCAGAGAGAAGTGGTTATAATCCATGGAGGGTCTGGAGGCTTCCTTTCTGCTGGATTCTAGAATCTGGGAACCATCCATTTCTGAAAGGAGCTAAAGCTAGGAGGATACATGAGGCCTGGAAGGCTCATTAGCTCTGTCAGTTTTGTATTGTAGGAGACAGAAGAAATCAACCCATCGAGATGAGAATTTGTCCTGTTACTGAGGATGCCTTGATTTCTGTTAATGGCATCTGCATTTCTTTGAGATAATTATTGATTTCTCCTTCTGTTTCCTCTGTCTTACATTTTTTTTTCACATTTCTATCCATTTGAAAAGCATCTATTACATGTCCCTTGCTGGTATCTTCCTTTTTTATTTTGGCAAGGCATAGAAATGTGTTCTAACACAGCTATTCATCTGATACTTGAATTTTCTCAATAGCATTCTCTTCTTTAGCATTTTATATTCTTCCACTGGACATGGTGTCATCCAACACAGCCTATTTCACTCCTGGGTGACTCTAATTGTTTGATGTTCTTCTATGTCTTGGTGACTTCCAGTTATTAATATTGGAGTTGTCGTGGCAGTGAATTGGGCTAATGAATATCATGTGCTATCAGAATGTATTATCAACATTATTGGCTCACACTTTGTGCCTCAGAGTTGTTTAATACCAACCACTTCTTCCCCGTGGAAGCCTTTTGCATTATTGAGAGCAACTACCATCCCTCTTTGACCCTAAATCCTCCTTCCACTAATTAAACTAAACATTCCCTTTAATTTGAATCATTCCTTACCTGACAGGGCTTGAATCTCTTCAATATTTTGGTTACTTTCCTCAAACAGGTGAGTCATAGCTTCCAGGTACAGCAGCTAGAAGAGAAAGTAGTATCCATCCTGGTGTGGTGTGGGCTGGGAAAGGTGCGGCAGCTGGGAGGGGTGGGCGGGCTATGATGTGTGTAGAGTCCAGTAACTGTTAGTGATGCCCAAGTCACAGTGTCTTTTCTGGTAGCTACATCACACTGATGATTTATGCTGGGTTTATTGTTGAACAAATTTGTTTCTTTTTTTAAAATGGGATTCTTTTCTGTAAATTCATTGGCAAAAGCAAGCACAGTTAAATTTATCATAACTAAAATAAATAAATAAATACTTCAAATAAATTAAATACTTGTAGTTCATTTTCCTAGTTTTCAAAGACTCGTTTTGATTTCCTCTATGTTTCATTTCCTTGTTGGTCCCATAGAAATGCCTTTCACTGTTCTATGTTTTGAGTTATTTTTGGAAACTATTTTTCTGCAAGTGGAAAAGACCAGTGAAGGTTGGGTTGGTTAGAAGTGAGGAGAAGGGAGCTCAGGTGAGCACAGCTGTTCAGAGTGGTAGAGTTGTTCTCAACTAAGCTAGAATGTGAAACAGGAGCAGAGAAATAGGTGGACACAACAGTGTGGGCGACCATGGCTGTGGGTGGAGACATCATGAAAACTTGGTAATAACCTAACTATTCCCATCAAATAAAATCATAAACCTGGAATTTTAAATACCCAAGTGAGAGCAGTTGTGCAGAGATTTTTTTTCTGTGATCAAAGTGTTTTCTTTCTTTCTTTCTTTCTTTCTTTCTTTCTTTCTTTCTTTCTTTTTTTTTACTTTAAGGAAAAAAGTGAAACAGAAAGGGGGTAGAAATAATACATAATTTCAAAAAGAAAAAGGAAAAACAGTAAGAAATCACTAGTTGATAATTACATATTTTCCTCTTAGAAGTAGTTGTTCAAGTTACAAAAGTAAAGCTTATAAAGTAGACATTCAAACAAGTGAGACTGCAATCAGTTTTGGTCATCTATCCAATAGAAATTTAGTAATATGGTTATCAATCCTACACACTTAAACATACATACAGTTATATCTTTTAGAATACTTTCTTTTCCTCTCTCTTTTTTTTTACAATAACTATAATCAATTCTCATAAACTGTTTAGAAGTTCTGCACATGATAAGGTCTACATGTATACCTAGCCTTTCTGTATTAGAGGGAAAAACAAGTCAACAATACAAATCCCTAGAGAAACATGAAATGAAAAGGACATATAAAACCACAGTACTAGGTTATCTATGGTAGTTACTGTGATGTTTCTTGTTATTTTCAATAAAATTGTCTATATCATCAGGCATAGTATAATTAAACGTAGCAGTACATAGCACTATTAATAAAAACCAAACATTGGAGACATTATAGGACTTCAAAGGCAGTTAATAATCAAACCAGAATAGGTATCCTATTGAATCTTGTCATCTTCAGAGTAGTTGCCTCTACTCTCAGACTTGATACTATCAGGCATACCAGATTCGAATAAAATCAGTCAAGACAAAACAGCGGTATAGCCAGTCTTCTATGCCTCATTTCTGCTATGCTATTTTTGTCATTGTTTACTTTTCTCCTTCATTCCACTGCCCTTTCATTGAGGCCTTTCTGCCATTGTTCCTGGAATCCTGGTGATTTTCTTCTCTCTCTCTAGAATGTCCTTCAGTATTCTTTGCAGTGTTGGATTGGTGGTCACGAACTCCCCCACTTCCTGTTTGTCATGGAAATATCTTGTCTCTCCATTAATTTTGAGAGTCAGTTTTGTAGATTACATCAATCTGGGTTGGGGGTTATTTTCTTTCAGGGCTTGGAATATTTCACTGCAAGCTCTTCTTGATTTGATAGTTTGCATCGAGAAATCCACTGTGATTTTGATGACTTTTCCTTTATAGATAATCTGTTTCTTTTGTCTAATCATTTTTTATATTCTGTTTTTGTGATGGATTTTTGGGATCCTGATTATTTTATGTCTGGGTATAGATCTTTTTTGGTTGTAGCTGGCTGGAGTTCTGTATGCCTCATATATCTGAACATCACTTCCGTTTCCTATGCTTTTCCTTAGTTGTTTATGTTTTCCTTAATTATTTTTGTGAATAGCCTTTTTATTTCATTTGTATTTGTCCCTGATTCTTTGTTCATATTTTTTATTCTTAAATTATAAATCCTCTTATCATCTTTTAGCTTTTGTATCGTTACTTTCTGGTTCCTTGTTAAGAGATCATTCCTTTTGCAATCATACATTGCAAAACTATCTTCAAGTTTTGAAAGTCTGTCTTTAGTTTCTGTTAGGAATTTTTTCTAGCTTTCAATGGAGTTTTTAATTTCCTGATATTCTCTTTGGATCTGTTTCATGTGTTCTAGATTTTGTTTATATTCTTCATCAAAGGCTTCTCTCCTTTCTCTGGGTTCTTCCATTCTTCCATTTGTGTCTTCTTGAGGAGTTCCCAGCATTTCTTTTATTAATCTTCTTATATCTTGCTTCACCTGAGTTAGAATTTCAGATTTAAATTTGTTGATGAGGTCATGGAAGTATTTCTTTATTTCCAATGAGGCTGTGTCTGATATTGCATGTTTGCTACCCTCAATCTCCTCTGTATTTACTTCTTCTGGACTTATATTCCCTAGGTCAGTGGTTGGAAGATTTTTGCTATTTCTTGTCATGTTTCTGGTTTCTTTCACACAGGTGGATGCTGGAGGTCTCAGAACCTTTTTGTATTGCTTACAATTTTTCTGAAGCATACTGGCTAGGGGACTGCTACTCTCTCCAGTCCGCTACTGATCTGTGAGGCGCATGCAGGGGTGATGTGGGCTGGCCCCTTCCCTCTAGGCCAGTGAGAGTCTTCAGCACGTTAGTGTGTGCCCTGAGGATGTCACAGGTTTGGGACAGCCTCATCCCTGGCTATTGGGTCCTGACCAGGGGTATGGCCCAGCCCAGGCAGATCCCACCAATCCACTTTGGGCCAGGAGCTACCGACTGATACTGCCTCAGTTGTTGAACCAAGCCTGTCCTGCCCAAATCCAATATGTTGTCTAGCCATTTGTCCTGCTCTAGGGAACCCAGTTCCCAGCACTCACCAAAGTCCATGCAGGTCAGTTCGCCATTTCCAGTCCCTGTTGCAGAGCCTCCTCCCACCAAGGGTCCTGAGCTCACCAATCCACACTCTCAGCGGGGATGCCACCTCAGCTCGATTGTGAGTTGCCCGACTCCAAGATGCACCCAGCATAGCGACGGAAGCCTGCCTAGCTCCAGCCCTCTGTCCACGCTTCTTCCTTTTTTATTTTTTTTCTTTTTCTCAGTTTCTTCCTGGGTCGTGAGAATTCCTCTCCTTTCATTTGGTCCTCTGCCTGGTGCTACATTCCAGCATCTGAGCTGTTCCCATTAGAGAGGCTCTCTGTTATGCTACCTATCAGTCGGCCATCTTGGATCTCCAGTTGTGCAGGGATTTAACATTTTCCCTAAAGGAGGAGTTTCAGGATTGAATGCGATCATATATGGGAAAGCTTAGCTTGGAGGTAGACACTGTTTGAGAATCAAGAAAAAAATTGGTCTATCTTCATCTTTTTTCCCTAAATTCTCATTCTCTCTCTCCCTCTCTCTCTTTCTCTCTCTCTTTTTGGTCTTTTTTGAGATAGCATTTCACTATGCCTTGAACTCACAATATTTTTGCCTCAGCCTCCCAAGTGCTGGGATTACAGGTGTGTACCATTATGCCTGGCTTTTCCTATATTCTTATGTGTAACTGTATCTAGTCCTTTACCTCTTCCCACTCCCTACGTGTCTAGTGTATCTGTGAGAAAATCCATTGTTGTGCTCTTCTGACTCTTCATGACTTCATATCCTTTATTTGCCTTTTGTTCTCCATTGTCTCAGGTTAAAGAGTCCTAAAGTCCCCACAACACACTGCCACTCTTCTCCCTTTCTCCATCACTGTGCTCAGGACTTTCCCTAGCTCTCTGCCTTTCTTGAAGAAGAACTTCTTGTGAGGCTTGGCATGTGTCTCTCTAGACTCACTGATCTTGCCTAGGCTTCTGGCATTAAGAATTTGTTTCCTCATCTCTAAAGTGGGACAGAAGAGGATGTGATTTTTATGTGAATTGGTGAACATCAATTTCCTAAAACAGTGCCTTAAATAGAGGAGCACTCACAAATATCATAGTGCTATTGTTGGATCTGAAATGTCCCCAGAAACCCATGTATTAAAGACTTGTTCACAAGCCCATGGCAGTGTTCCTCATTGAGGAAGACAGGTGATTGGTGTTGTACACTTGGAAAGAAGGCTGAGATTCTGGTTCCTTTCTCTCCTTTCTTGGTTTATACCTACCATCAAGGTGTGGAGGACCTCCTGGATGACTCTCCTTGAACAAAGGGCAGTCGCCTCCACTTTGGCTAAACCTGGCCCCATCCCCATGTACTGATATACACAGAGCTGGCCAGGCTATTTCCTTTTCCCTTCAGCTGGCTCTAAGCAATGTAAATAGGGCTGAGGTGTTGATGTGGAATCTTTGAGGCTAGGTGACAGTCACTGTTTCCCCACCCCTTGATTCCTAAAAACATAGTCGAGCCTGGTGGGATGGAAAGCCATGGCTCCATGGCTGTCAACTGGATTTGAGCCTCAAGAAGAGGCTATGACTTCCAAGGCAGAAGAGTTTTCCCATCAGAGCTGAAGCGCCAGCCCCATAAACATTAGATGCTACCTCAGTGTGTTATGTGAATTGGTCTTTCTGCATATCCTTCTCTCTGCATATGGCAGAGGCTTTCAGGCCTCCTACATAGCCCCGTTCACAGTACTCATGTGTTTCCCACCATTCTCACAGTCAGTCATCCTCAAGCAAGCCCCTTCTTCACAGATTAATAAAATCTGGGTTAGGTACTAGGTCAAGGCCTTCGTTCCAGTGAACCTTCATCCTGGCTGAATTTAGGACCCCTTAACTCCCCATAAGTATAAATATGTCTTATTGTCTTTATTCTCACTTTGGGTTGCACTGGAAGTGGCAGATTGGAATTAACTTGCTAAATTCCATTAATGTTTCCATTGGATTACAAATATAAACTACCCAGACTGCAGTGAGGTCTGGGAAAAAGGCTTTCTATATCAAGGGGACAGGCTGCCTCCATCTTGCGCTCTGCCATGATGGACTGTATTGCCTGCTGCAGGCTCATATGTCCATGGACCAAATCCTCTGAAGCCATGAGCCAAAATCTTTCCTCCTCTTAAGTTGATTTTTCTCAGGTACTTTGTCACAGCAATGGAAAACTAACACACTTAATTTAAACATTCTTTTCCTTGTGTGTATGTGTGATACAATAAATTCCCAACTTATGAATGTTTGAGTTGCAAACTTTCATAGATACGTATGGACCTCCCATTACAAACATTTGTAGATGCAGACAAATTGCGGAGGCAGTTCATGTGCCTGTCTGACATTGTCACAGCTGTGATGGACAGCAGTGCAGTGTGCACTCAGAGCCCAGGATGTCTGGAAACAAGAGGAAGAGCAGTGGTGACCTGGAGGGGACTGCTAGGAAGCATGAAGCAATACACATTGTATATTTATGTCAAAGGTGTCTAAGACCCACTCTGTCAGACTTACAAACAAATCTGACTTATGAATATTGTCCTGTACTGGAACTTGTTCATAAGTCAGGGACTTACCAAGCTCAGAAGTGAACCCAGAAAGTGCTGAACTACATCCCAGCCTTTTACAGTTTTGTTTTTGTCTTGAGGTAGGGTTTCATTTAGTTGCCCAGGCTGACCATGTAATTCTCCTGCTTCAGTCTTCCAAGTGACTGGGATTATAAGTGTGCATGTCACCTTCACTAAATAATCACATTCTTAATAAAGTATCTTTTTGTACTGGGCTTAGTACTTCTTAGTGTGAATGCAAGCATCCTTGAAGACTAGTCTGCAGATTTCTGATGATGAGAAACCCAAGAATGACTTTTCTGTCTGCTAACATGCCGGCCTCAGGGTGCCACGTTTTGGTCACTTGTGTGTAGAGTTGTGAGAGAAAGCCATGATAAAGCAATCACTCTGGCCTCCTGCCCTGCAATCTGTTCCTTTGGTGATTGACAGCTATCAGGAGCTGGATTTATGTGTTCTGTCACCTTCAGAGGACAAATCTCTGAAAAATTACGTTTATGTCCCCTGTGAACCTATAAGTCATGATGAAGGGTGATAATAATGCTAATAACAATGATGACAGTGTCCATTATGAGCCACTTATTGGGTGCCAGGTAATGTACAGGATCCTAGAGTCATGAGGATGAGTAAGACAGTCGCAGATTAGAAATGTCTACATCAAATTCCTTCTTCAGTGCTAGGCACATAGTAGATATTCAGTAAATCTTTGAGGGAAAATATAAGTGGTACCCAGAAAGTCTGAAAGTCTGAGTGATCTTCAAGATGTCTAGGATTTTTTTCATACTGGGAATCGAACTCAGGACCTTGCACTTGTGGCAGGTACTTATGCCTCTGAGCTATATCCCCAGCCCTCTGTGGAATTCTTGGGGAAAAAAAGGTGCATTTGCATGGGGTCCCAAATACAGCCAGTTTCTAGTAAATCCAGCTCCTTGGTGAGTGACCAGACTGGCCCCTGTGTAACTCCAACATTTGAGCTTCTGAGTTCCCTCCTCATTGGTCTTTCAGATTTCTCTGGGCTGTGCCCCAGTGCCCCAGGCTGAAGCTCAAGATGTGTATTGCAGAAAGAGCAGTAAGTCTCAGTCCTGGGCAGTTTCTAGGTCTGAGTGCCAGCCAACCCTAACAAAGCAGTGCTTCGCTTCGCTTTTTTCTCTTTTTCTCTCTTTTCTTTTCTTTCTTTTTCTTTCTTTCCTTCCTCTCTCTCTCTCTCTCTCTCTCTCTCTCTCTCTCTCTCTCTCATTCATTCATTCATTCATTCACTCTTGTAGTATTAGGGATTGACCCCAAGGCCTCCCACATGCTAGGCGAGAACCCTACTGCTGAGCTACATCCTCAGCTCTTCTTTTATATTCATTCTAAGATGGACTCTCCTCAAGTAAACTTCCTGCCCCAGCCTTCTGGATTGCTGGGGTTAAAAGCTGTCGTCACCTGTCCAGCTCCTTTAGAGCCCCCCATTCCTAACTTTTAACAAGTGCATATTAACTGTTAAACAAATTAGCTATTTTTAAGTTGTTTTAAAACTACGGATGTCAGTTCGAGAAGTCTTGGAATACAGCAAGATTGTCACAGCAGCCATAATCTCCATCCCCACCCTGTGTGTGTGTGAGTTCCATGAAATACTATGGTGTATGTGATAAACATTCTTGAATAGCTTAGTTCACACTCACACAGTTCTTTGTGACTTTAAAGTTTTAAATGACTTGGGGGTGAGTATGTTGGCGACATTAACTCTTTCCACCCCCTAGAGGAAATCACTTCTGAGTCCTAAGGAAGTTAATGCCCCTATTGAAAGTGAGCAACTTTATTCTTGAGCCTTCCACATTAGAAGGATCATCTTCAATTTTTTGAATTACTTAAGGATGTGAAAAATATCTTTATTTTCTATCTGATGACACTTGTAGGTAATGTGAGGAATTATAGAATAATGCCTTAGCTTGGGAAGGATTGTACTCCAAAATAAAAATCAAGTCAGATTCTCAGCTGTTGCCTGTTAAGTGCCAGTTTGACATTCGAAATGATCCAAACTTAGTGATTTAGAGAACCCCACAACCAGCAGCTGTAACTTTCATCCACTTGAAACCCATTTGGCCATGAGTCATGAGGAAGCTCATTTTATTTGGGAGGATTGAGTCTGAGCAGTTGGTGATGGAAACCTAAGTCCTAATGATGGAGTGTCTCCCGAGCAGCTTCAAGGCTCGAATTTGCGTTCATTCTAAGATACACACTTTTACTTCCCTGCCTCTTTTTCCTTAGGAAATTTAGGATGGAATAAAAATAAAACTAATGTTGAGAGATTTTGGAAGATGTAGAAATATTCTCTTGGTCTTAGGTGGCGTTGTGTATTAGCCAAGCGTTGTTGCTGGAGCTGGGTACTAATTTTTCCCTTGGTAGCAGTGTGACCTGGGCCTTTCTCAGTGTGATCTTGTGCAGCCTTTTTTGGCCTCCACTCTTCAATTATAAAATAAAATTGCAAACAGTGCCTTTCACAGAAGGCCAGTGTGATGATTTAGTGAGTCATCCCAGGTATCAGGTTAGCGGGTAAAGTATTTCTTAGGGTAACCAAGGTGAGATTTAGTGCAGCTGATGAAAGTTAATTTAGGACTCTTCACTCACACATACTTCTTTTAAATAAACATTCACTTGTGTGCCTGATTTCATGTTTATTATTGTTGTGTTTTTCTCAAATAAGGCCTCCAAAATTACATAGTTCCATAAAGCCTAAATTCTTTCTTGTCAAGCCCTCATTATTAAGATTATTCCATTATTTCTCCTACTTTAGTGCAGACTTTAGAATTCATCAATTTAAAGATGCTTTTAATAACTGCTAAAAATAAGACAGTATTTTAAGAGCATCTGTGTGATGTATGTTATGATAGTGCTCTCCTAGGCAGAAATCATTTAGAGGGAGAATTAATTTGTTTCCACACACATATTAAATAATGGATTTATTTCTGGCAAGGAAAGCAAGTGTGTAGAGCTTCCTTGATGAGATTTAATAATTTGTAGACTGATGCACTGATGAATATCACCTGATGTTAGAACAATAAACCTACTGAAATAAGATACATAGTACTCATTAAATGCTTCTGATCCGAAAGCAGTTATGTGAATAGTTTATTGTATTTGGTTAAGTGGACGAGTTTGTTTTTTGCAGTCTTGGTTGTATGTTTATCAGGTCTAGGAAAGCTGAGCATCTTTAAGGGACAGAGTTTGGGCCCTTCTAACTGGAACTGTCAAGCAAAGGCATTTGGACAAAGGTGTGTAGAGGAACATAAAGGAATCCTGAGGAACATACAGTGTACATTAGGTTCTTCTTTCTGAAGTAAGCAGACTTTCTTATAGGGAAGATAGAGCTTAGTAAGTGAGATACTGAGAATTTGTTTTGTTTTGTTTTGGTTGTATGTTTCACATCAAAAGAGGCATTCTTCAGGAGACACATGCTGCTCCCACTCACACTGACAGATTAGAGACTGTCTTAGTCACTTTCTTGTTGTTGGGACAACCCTGATACCTACAGGCTAAAGAAGGAGAGGTTTATTTCCGTTCACAGTCTGTAGAAGGTTTAGTCCATAAGTGGCTGGCTCCAAGGCAGGGCATTGTAGTGGAGAGGCACAGCTGAGGAGAAACAGTCCATGGTGTGGCAGGCAGGAGGTAGCAAGCCTGCTTTTCCTCTCTTCCTTTATGTTTCAGCCAGTCTATCAGCTCACTGGTGGGTTGGCACCACCCACAACTAGGATGGGATCAATGCCATCACTAAATCCATTCAGCAACACCCAGCACTATGCCAATTCAATCAGTGGAATAATTGAGTTATCACATACCCTTAATCCATTTCACACACCTGTGACCCAGCTACTTTCCAAAAGCCTCACCTATGAGGGCATGAGTTTTGGTGGAGGGGCATAATCTAAATATAAGCCAGAACAATGAGTGGTTGGAGAATATAGAGATGTATAGTGAGAGAATGAGCAATTTGAAATGGAGACAAGACAAAATATAGAGTGCTTCCTCAAATGAAGGTGCCTGATGCTGGACTGATTCTGAGAGGAAGGAAAATAAAACAGAAATTTTAGCTCAGAGACTAATTTTTAAGCTGGAAAATGTTTAGAAATATTCTGCTTCTGAAGAGAACAGGAAGGGCAGAGAGAAAGAGAGAGAGAGACAGACAGACAGACAGACAGACAGACAGACAGACAGACAGGAGAGGTGATCACTGGGCTTCTGGCTCCTATGGACCACTGGTGTGGCCTGAGGCAGGCTGGAGAGGGAGGCCAGGCTGGGCTACCATGGCTGACAGCTGTGAGCCTGGGTAGGAGAAAGACATCTTCAGGCTAATGGATTCCATCAATTAAGAATTCTGTAAGTGTTCTAATGCTTTGTGATTTCTTTTCTTGAGCAATTCATATTCATTTCATTTATTAGTTACTTAGTGCTATTGGTTTATTAAACCCCACCCAGTACTTACATTTTATTGGTACCGGTAAATACTGTGCCTTATTTTTTTTAAATTGGTGCATACAGTTAAAAGAGTCCTGTAGCCGCAAGATTTTCTGCTAAAGCTACACTTAAAGTCTTAGTAATAGTGAAACCTGGAGTTGGTGAGGAGAAATTCTTGGTGGGGAGAGAAACTGGTCATTTCGCTGATTATGCAGGCGAGGGTATCTGCTGCAATCATTTGCAGTGACCTTGCACCCAGCTCTTTGCTGATTGTGGTATAAAAATCACTTAAAGTTTAGCCCCATTTCCAGTTCCACAGTTAGCCACTGAGTGCACCCACCCGAGCTGGCTCTTTGGTCCCCAGGAACTGCTGATTGTCCATCTCTTCTCCATGCTCCTTCTGGGGTGTCATCTCCATTGCTTGCAGTTAGCCGTGATGGGAGCATTTACACCACGGAAACTGGATATCACTACCACATAGGATTTGTCCCATCCCTGGAGGGCAGGTGGTTCAACATTTGCCATCGCATACCTGTCTCGTGAGCAGGGTACTGTGCCGGGGCAGTAGGAGAATTAAGATGTGAGAGAAATGTGTGCTGGCACTTCAGTAGAGGGAATTAATGATAATAAACACCTGGTGATCACTTACCATACTTTGTTAGAGCTTTACAAGTATTAGTTTATTAAATCCTTACAAAAAACCTTACTGGATTTGACAATACTTCCGTGAAGACCTATTCTTACTTTCTGAATGAGGTAAAGTGAGGCTCAGGAAGGTCATCTAACTTACCCACAATTCACCTGGTGCATACTGAGGTTGTGATTCAAGCCCAGGCACTCTGATTAAGTATGTTAGGGACACTATGATGGAACAAATGTTCTAAAAAGAAACCAATGGCTATTCTGGGGAAGTGAGAGAAATGAAAAGTGGCTTTCTGGAGTGGGTAGAATTTCAGAGGGGTTAGGTTTCAGTTGGAACAGGTGTCATGTAGTAGGAAAGGCTGTGTAGAGAACAGAGGCACAGATGGGAGGATGCAGGGCAGGTGTTCAGATCAATGAGTGCTGTGGCCCGGCTGTGTTTAGGGACATGAACCTAGAAATGGATGTAGAGCTGCAAAGGTAGGTGGGCTGTATGGGGGTTCATGAGTGTTGGATGGGAGGCAGCATGGGCTCTCTCCCTTTCTTTACATTTCCTGTGCTCAATATCTTGGAAATGGGTCAGTTAAATTGAACCAAATCAGCCCAAGCTGTACTCTAATTGTTAGAGATTTTAGATTTATTGTAGATCATATCAATGAGCTAATATGGCACTCAGTTGGAACCCAGTTTTTTTGCAGCTCTGAATTAGTTGTGGGACATTCCTTCAAATGGTTGTATATTAGTCATTTTCTCATGTTTAAGACAAAAATACTCAACCCTTACAACCTAAAGGATGATAGTTTTATTTTGGCTCAAGTTTTGGGTATTCAGTCCATGGCTGGGAATCTCCAAGGCATAAACAGCATGGTGCAAGGGCATGGCAGAGAAAAGCGGTTCACATAGTGGTGGCCCGAGGTAGAGAGAGAAGGGAAGAACTAGGGACAAGAATACACTGTTTCAGGTCATGCTCCCAGGAACCAACCTCTTCACCTTGGCTCCTATGTAGCTCTCGACTTATCATTGGATTAATCCGCTGCGTACAGCACTCACAATCCCACCACCTCCTCTGAAACACGTGAGACTTTTGTTAACAGTTCAGATCTAAACCGTAATAGGCAGATGCATATTATTTCATTAGCTTTACTACATATTCTAATGACTTTAACATGGCTCAAAGCCAGTGCATCCCCTGTTGGGTCACTGTGTTTATGATTTAGGAATCCTTGTATTTATGAATTAGGGATTAGGGTACCACAAGTACACTAATCATTGGCTGTCTGGAGGAAGACACTGATATCACTTGGATAGTTTGTTTTGGTTAAGGTAGCTCCTCTACAATGTGATCTATATATTGTTGAACATTACATTTCTGGAGACAGGGCTAGGGTTGTAACTTATCACCAGTTCAGTCCCCAGCAGACCCTTCACCAAAGAAATTCCTGAGAGGCAAGAAACATGTTTGACTGGTTTTCCACTGTGACCCTCATCTCTGACAGTTTCTGCTCAATAAATACTTGATGACATGAATATCCAAGTTATCCACCATGGATTGGATTGTACAAAATCAGTGTCCACACTGTTAGTTTTCCATAATTAATAATTTTCTGAAGACTTTTAAGAAAACCCCAGATTTCTCCTTCATCTGTATTTGTGAGGTTTCTTCCTTGAGGCAGCAGGCAGAGGAGCAGAGGCAGGGAATCTGTGTGTTCTTTTGCTAAGCAACATGTTCTCTTTTGATAAGTTTTGAAATATACTTTGTTCAAACATAGTCTTTTTCCTCTCTCCGCGTGGTCAGTTTTGAGGAATAGATTAATCAGTTCCTTGCTCCTACCCCACCTGGCACCTGGCCTTCCAGATTTCCCAGTTTCCTGGTTTCCTGGACACCCTGAAGTTGGACCCACTACCACGTGGACTCAATTTTCTCCACTTGACTTTAGTACTCCCCTGAGGCCGGCCACACTCTGGTTGACACTCAGCCCTCAGGAAAGAAGAAATGCTGATATCTCTTCTCATTGGTGGTTGAATTATTTGTCCATTGCGAGAGTGGATCAACAGAGGACCACCTTTTCTGTGACTAAATTTTGCAATATCTTCCCTGTTCTGACCCATGATCGACAGATTAAAACGCAATACTCTTCTACTCTGTAAAAACTCTTTTAATTAAAGGGTAGTGATATTTTGGGTGATTTGTGTTTTTTATCCTGGATTCGGTGAACTCAATCTCCATGAGACAGTGAGATAGTTTGGCCATTCTGCAATGGTTATAATGCACCCCAAATCCCCAAACTTCAGGAGAAGGTACTTCATTATTTCCTAGTAGTGGCTTCCTTGCCAAGTTGGCCAGGGGCAGGATACAGCGCAACTCTCTGTGAATCACCCGGCTGACTTCATAGCAACAGTGGCAGTGGAATTCAGGTATTCAGAGTGTTTGGCAAAATCCTCAGACCATGCCCTCGCTCTCATCTACTGTGTATCTTGCAACTCATCCCAGGTTTTGGGAGGAGCCTTTTACTAGCTGCTCTTCCTTCTCAGTATTATGTAAGAGTATGCCTGTTGTTGCTGAAAATTTCAACTTCAACATATTCTTTATAGGACTTCTATGCCTTCTTAGTTTGCTCTCCTTCTTAAAGAAAGACCCCTCCTAGGCAGGGATGAACAAGACAGGAGAATTTGTGTTTGTAATACAACAATCTTCGATATAGTTTTATTCCTTATTCCTGTGACTATAATTTTAGCTACATTTGGGAGGAATGGGGTTATATTCAAAGCGGTGCAATATGAGGGGGAAGCTGGGAAATTAGTTTGTGTTGAATGACAATGGAAAAAGTGTTTTACCCTGAATGTATGTTTGCAGTGTCAAAATTGCCCTTCCTTCTGCTACTCTACACCTGCTCCAATTTTATTCCAGTGCTTTGTGAACACACTCACATTTAAGCATCTCCACTCATCAAGACTTTAAAGTCTTTGATCATTTCCTTTTCATTCTCTCAGACGAAGGGCTCCTGAGATTTTTAGCTTACCAGTCTATCTATCTTTCCCTCACTCTCACCTCCTTCTTCACACCTTCCCTAGCTTATGACCATTCTCGAAGGACATCTTGTTGGGATTTCCAGAGGATACCACAGTCCCCCTGCTTGTCTTGAGGTTGTCATTTGAGGTACAAACACAATATTCATATCTTAAAGTCTTCAGTGCATTACTCAAGAAGGAAGAAAAGATATACATGGTGTCATGTCTTCAGAGCAACAGGTTTTCAGGTTCATAAATATTTGGCATTCTTATAGCACCTCAGACATCAGAACAAAGGACTTTGGGGAAATGATTTCCCCCCAGCTGTCTATTGAGAAAGGTGCACAAAGTCAGTCCTTCTCTAGATTTGTACCATAAGCATACTTCATAAAGCCACCAGGAGTTCTTTTGTTGTGACATTCTGCTCTTTCTTGGCTATTTTGCTCCAGGTGCAGGTAAAATCAGAATTGGAATTGGATTGTTCTTTCAAGCCTTCATACTATTCATTGTCCCAAGACATTTATAAGACATTTTGTTTTTCTGAGGCAGAAATGTACATACCTGTGGGTATGCATGAAAATTCTAGCTAAGGAAACCTCAACTTGATTTACCAACTTTCTTGGTCAAAAGGGAAATACAGCAAGAATCAAGTGTTTGGTTTGAATTGGAAGAAGAAGAGCTCAGTCTTTGGTCTGGAGCATTTAGTTATAGCCAGTTCTTTCCTTTCCTTTGGACTTCCTTCCTCAATTAATGTCAATGTGTTAATGGGCTATGATTTCCCTAATAGACAACACTGATAATATCAGGGGTGGGACTAAACCTAATGTTTTCTGTAACATGTTTAATTTCTGACGGTGCTGTTAAATGTTGAGGAAAATTAGTCACATTTAGAACCATCTGTTTCCAAAAGTGGTTAAAGTGTGGAGTGTCTTCCTACTAGCCATTATATGGCTTATGATGATAATTGTGGTGTGAAATGGTTCTTTTTATTCTCCTTCCATGTTTTCTGCTATACATATGCATTTGCTACTAGGGAACTGGATTAAAAATGTCAGAGAACATCGTGTATGTGAAGAATTTAAAGTCTCACTTTTCTGGTGGGATCCTATTATACCTTATCTTCCATTAATTTAGCTACAGATTGGAAACGATGGTTAAGAAAATGTATGTAACCCTCAATGGTCACAAGCACTGGGTGATCAATAAGTGGTTGAGACTGAGTGGAGAGGAATCTGGTATGAGCTTCCTTGGACGTTTTGTTTCCCAGGTTGTTGGTATTGAGTGCAAGGGAAGAGGAAGGAGAAGGGAGAAGGAAGAAGGAAAACTGATTTTTCAAGCAGACAGCCACATAATGGGGTTAGTATTTCCTCCAGTTTTTGCATGCAGAATGAGCATTTGTGAAAAATGGGTGTAACAGTTACTTACATAGGACTGTCTAGTCCTCTTAGTCAGCAGATCAGAAATTCACCAAAGACGTTTGTTAAGTGTTTAAGATGTTACCTAATGGCTTTCTTTAAAAACAAGAAGTCTGCCAGGAGTTGTGAATGTGATGCTTGATTTTGAGTTGTTCCTGGGATCTTTGCAGAGTTTCCTCATGTTGCATAACTCCCTGATACAGTGCTGAAGAAATTCAAATTCTTTTTCTTTGTTGAGTGACTATGGATATGTTCATCCATAGTGAAGCAGTTTTGTTTTCCCCTACTTTTAAAATGATCTAGATGTGAGGTGAATTAAAAAAAAAAAACCTAAGATGTTAAGGTAATTTTAGCTTCCAGATATGTAAAGCAGCAAAACCTTAAGTCTGCAGCAGAAAGAGGCTTTTGTCAGGTCCTCAAGTGTGGTGACAAGCAGGACACTTGAGCTGGTCATGACGTGAAACTGTGGGTGTTCTATCTGTGAGTTATTCCCCTGGCAGTAGGATGATTCTTCTTCCACTATGACGTTTGTCTCCTATTAAGGCAATAGAACTTATTGCTTGCAAAATTTCTAAATGGTAGCTTTTTGTATAGTTTAGAGTCCAAATGTGAACTGAAGCACCTTAATTGGGCTGGTGCAAAAATTAAATGGCATGGAATCCTTAACAAAAGTTTAGCTGGAGGAAACTTTTTTTTGGGTTTTGTTTGTTTGAAACAGGGTCTCATTATGTAGTCCAGACTAGTCTCAAACTTGCTGAGATCTTCCTGCCTCGACCTCCTGAGTTCTGGGATTACAGACTTGACCTGCCACACTCTGGTTAACAGGAGAACTTTGATTTGTTGTAGTACACTGTAACAGGGGAGCCAAATTGCTGGCTGCCTGTGGAATCTGTGACAGATGGTCAAGAGCTGCTTTGGCGACGATCAGTGAGGACCACTTCACTTGCACTGTGTGGGCATTCTCTGAGTATCTCCAAGCCCTCTCTGCCCTCCTTCCTCCTGTTCATAGCCTTATGTGTATGACTTCCTTGGAATCTAAATAACTTTTTGGCTAAAAAATAAATAGGGATATGAGAAAAGGAAAGAGAGGGGACTAAATATGTTTCTCCTCTGAAACATTTACTTTAGGCAGAGAAAACTTAGTGTCCTGGTCACTTCCTGTAGCTGGGACATAACACCTGACACGACTGAGAGGAGGAGAGGTTTATTTTGGCTCACGGTTTCAGTCCATGGCCAGCTGGCTGCAAGGCAGAAGTGATGTGGTAGGTGGACATAGTAGAGAAGAGCTGTTCAACCAATGGCAGCCAGGAAGCAGTAGAAGGCAGGATCAAGGGAGACTCTTAGAGGTCACACCCCAGTTACCCACTCCAAGAGGCTCCAGCTCCTAATAGCAAGTCTGTTCTGAACCCCCTGAGTGGGCGAATCCACTGGATAGCCCCCCTACTCATGGCCCAACCACCTTCCAAATACTTTGGGGGGGGGCATTGTAGATCCAAAGTATAACAGATCTCTTTATCCCAAAATAAGACCTAGCTGGACAATGAGTATTGAAAACTAGATATCAAAATTGTCAGCTCTGATCCACCTGTCTTGGCCTTACCCACCTTACAGAGCAGGCACCAAGCAGAGCACAGTGATGGCAGGTAAGGCCAGGGTGGGCTGACTGGGGCTGGCATTGTCCATCTCTAGCTTTCCAGGCCTGATTCTCAGGGAAACATGTAGCACAGAGGAGAAAATGTGGCAACATTATTTTACATTTTGCCACTTTGTGGCAGGTGAGGAGGCAGAGCTTTGTAATTTGACTAGAAACAGCTGACAAGATGAATACTAGCAACTCTGGTTATCAACTAGTGAAAAAGTGGTTAAAAGAATCTGTTTTCTCATCATGTAACAGATGTACAAGCAAGATCTCCACCATTATTCTGTTACTAAAATAGGTGGTTATTTTTTCTGGGTGTCTATTGTTTATTTTTTTTTCACTGTTGTTCTTATACTTTCTGTAAATATTCTGTCCTCGCAGCAGCTGTCTCTGTATGAAGCACTGGAGCTATGGTGCTAAACCAGTCTGACATGGAACTTATAAACCCTGTAAATTATTGACACAGTTGACCTCAACAGTGATAAAAGTTTGAGGAGAAGCACGTGGTACTGTGTGTATATGCCTCAGGCGAGATCTATTGAGAGGATAAGCATGCCTGGATTAGTATCTGGAAGTTGCATTTAGTCTTGTAGTAGTTACAAAAGTACATGATTAACATGTACTATGAAGTAACACTGTTAGAAAGATCTTTTTACAGGAAAACGTAGCCTTGTCCTGAGAATTCAGGATGGAGCAGGTGGAGGTCCCTGCAGAGTACAAGCATAACTCAGATTTTATTGAAAGTGTTAGTCGACCCTCTGGAAGATGAATTCATTTGTTTTGCTGATGGAGCACTAGGACCTAGGCAGTTCTTAGGTCTGAGATGAAGATTTTTAGGGTCTTTTCTAAGAATTAAGTCACGGCGCAGTAGGCCGGGTGCCGTGGACTGAGGAACTGGAAGGGTGCTGTGGTTTTAAAAATATTTATCGAGGGCTGACACTGAGAAGTGCAGGGGCATCCAGTGGGGGCCCAGAGCCCCTTTCCTGAGCTTCGGGCTGCATGTCCAGCATGGTATTTACCGTCCATCTCCACTGAGTGTCCTGTAGAGACCTCAAGCCCACAAATCACAAAGCAAATTCATCCTTCCTCCGTGCCCCCTGCCACAACCCCCAAATCA